>CM041776.1:262044421-262433656 GCA_023374045.1 Limonium bicolor
AATAATAGGTCAAGTCTTGTTAGACACACACAAGGGAAGAGAGAGTCATACTTATCAACATAATAATATTTAACAACTGTAAACTCTTTACATGCTTTAATCTTACAAAGTCATAAACACAGAAAACAAACAACACACAAGCCGGTGTAAACCGGTAGGCAACAGACTGCAAGAAAACCATACCTTGGTCCTTGCCTCGATTGGTTTCCTCCGTAGGTCACTCCTATACATAGTTAATAACGTCGGTTAATTATTTATTTAACTTCAAACTTACTAAGTATTTAACATGATTGTATGACATGTTTTAATGTCTATCTTACCCTAGGTTACCTTCATTATACACCCTAGGGTTAACTACATAAGTCACATTTTTCTGTTTTTTTTTTTAAATTTTGGTATGTCCGACCCACCGTCCGACCCACAACTGGGTTGGACCCTTCCAGTGGTTTTCGGGTTTGGAAAAACTTAACTTGTCCGACCCATGTCCGACCCAACCTTCTGGGTCGGACCATTCCAGAGAATTTCATCGCCCTCAGAACATACATGTCCGACCCACGTCCGACTCACTCGACTGGGTCGGACCATTACAGAACCTTTACCGCCTTACAAAACATGCCCGTCCGACCCACGTCCGACTCACTCGACTGGGTCGGACCATTCCAGAACATTTTCCCTCCTTTGAAACATGACCGTCCGACCCATGTCCGACCCACCCTTCTGGGTCGGACCATTCCAGAACAATTTCCTGACGTCTAACAGAGGCTGTCCGACCCAAACTTGGGTCGGACCCCTGGGTCGGACGTCCTCTAAACTTACCCAAACTTTGTCAAATCTTCACCAAACTTCTCCTAAAGCCTCTTAATGTTTCCTAACAACATTTGGTACACTTATATCCACTTACAACATCCATGAAACTCATTATCTATCACCTTAAACATTTACTCATTTCATACCGAAATTCCTAACACTTATGTTATTTCCTCCTTAGTTTTCCCAATGATGTTTCATACCTATGATAACTACTATCCCAAAATGCTTTCTCCTCATTTTAACATCATCTCCCAAGCATCATTTCTTACCAACCTAAACCCTAGTTGATGTCTAAGTCCCTTTGTTTACCTAGAACACTTAAGACATTATATCTTCTCTTGTAAAACACCTAGTCATTTCCTAACACCTCTAATTCACCAAGCCTTACATTAACACCTAGAACTTCTTGCTTCTTACCTAAATTTTGACATGGATTCCCCTAGAACATTACTAAGCCTAAACACTTGTTTCCTCCATTAAACACACAAGAACACCTAGAATCACCAAGAACACTCTCATACACAACTTCACCAAATTTACACTACACCACAATATAGTGCATAATTTAAATTGCATGGCACTTAGGCCCTTAAAATGCATGGCTCTTAGGCCCTTAAAGTGCATACTCTTAAACACTGAATTTCCACTATATATTTGCCTTTGACTTGCAAATACACTCAACAACATATGCCTTTTACTAGTCTCTTGAGAACACTTTACTAAGTCATTCACCATTTGCTCTTTAGGTAGTTTTAACAAGCATTATAAGCTCATTTCTCCTAAGGCATTTACACAACATTAGGTTAGTAGATTTACCTCTTTTCCAAACAACTTCTTTCTTGTTTCCTTATAAAACCGGTAAGGTATTTGATTCCTTGTCAAGTTCTAAACAATATACAAACATTATAATGAGTATTCAAGCTATAAGCTTCATCTCATTGTAAACCCTAATTTTACATTGTTTCAAAAACATTAATGTAGTTGTTTTACCTTGATCTTTGAAGAGAGTTTGAATATAAATCAAGAGAGGACTCCACCTAGTCCATGAAGAGTTGGAATGAAGCTAGAACAAAGTCACACAAAGAGCTTCATCAATGGATATTTTCGGTCACAACAAAAACATGGAGGAAATGTAGTTTTTATTTGAGATTCCTTACCTAGAAGCAAAGGAGAGTAATAATATGTAAAAATACAAGCTCAAGCTCCTTCAATGGTGGAACTCCTTGGCACCAAAATGGGGCTCTTGAAGTTTTGAGAAGATAGGAATGAAGAGCTTGATGAGAGGAAGAGATTGGTGGTGTTGTTTTTTATTTGGACAAGTGAGCTAGATTTTACAAGAGATCAAAGTAAGAGGTTTAATGGTGGTGGTGTGGTATTACCGTGGAAGAGAAGGAAGAAGAGAGGTTGAAGAGAGTATGGAGCCGTGTGAATACAAGGAAAAAATGAGAGAATGAGATACTCTTACTTTTTGAAGATATTTATGCTTTATAAAGTAAAAGGTAACTTAAGTAGTCTTCTTTATTTTCTTAACATGCTAACAAGGGTGGTGTGTCACCAACCTTAAAAACCGGCCCCCAATAGTAGTATGAGGGGATTTTAGTCTTTGTTTGTCAATTTAATTACTTAATACAACATATGTTACAAAATAGCTTATAAAATCACTATTCATAAAAACAAGGCACATAGAAGTGAAATTTTTGATTTCCCATTGATATAGACTTCCAAATGTGATACTATAGTACACATGTTAATTAAAGAGTAATGATGGACATTTAGCCATTCAAAACTCATTTACAAGACAATTTTTCAAAAATGTGCTTTAAGACTCCTTAAAGCACATTTTGTGTTTAAACTTGTTTTTTCAAGCTTGGTTTTCTTCGGTAATTGATTTAATATGTTCATTAGTATATAAATGAGGTCTTGGTAAGTTCATTAGGTCTTAACCAAGCTTAGAGCACATTTTGGCTCTTATTGACTTTAAAGCAGATTTTATGTTTTCTTTTGTTTAAAATTGTTTACTAATGTTTCTAAGACTTTTTTTAGTCTTAATACACCATATTTAGGGTGTATAAACAACATAACTAGGTTTGGGGTATTTCAATCTACCCCCTTAAAAGAACTTTGTCCCCAAAGTTCATACTTCCACATATCCTAATATTAGAACATGAGAACACATATCAACAACACTTCCATATCACATTAACAACATCTTTACATTACATCAGACACATGGTCCAAATAATAAAACATCACAACATCATTCAGACTCAGCGGTCTGTAACATACCATAGACAATGTATACATATACATGTCGCACACAACCATAACCGAAACGGCTCTACCCCCCTTAAATAGGGGTACGCCCCGTACCCTATACGTACAAACACTAAGAAGTAAACAATGACGGGTACTTCGCCTTCATCTTATCTTCCAGCTCCCAAGTGGCCTCCTCAACGTCCTGGTTAGACCAGAGAACCTTCACCAGTCTCACAGACTTATGGCGAGTGTCTCGAGTCTTAGTATCCAGAATCCGTACCGGAGTCTCCACTGATCGCATGGTTGGCTCTAAAGTTAGCCTCTCAGGCTGAAGTACATGAGACGGATGAGACATATACTTCTTCAACTGGGACACATGAAATACATCATGTACCTTGCCCAGCTCGGCAGGTAAATCAAGTCTATAAGCTACCGGGCCGATCCGCTCCGTCACAACATGAGGCCCCACATATTTTGGGCTCAACTTGCCTTTCTGGCCAAAACGAAACACTCCCTTCATGGGGGATACTCTCAAAAATACCTGATCGCCCACGACGAACTCCAGGTCACGTATGCGCACATCTGCGTACGACTTCTGTCTATCCTGAGCTACTTTCATATTAGCCCGGATCTGGCGAACTTCTGCCTGAACTTGCTCAAGATATTCTGGTCCTATAATGACCGTCTCACTCGACTCATCCCAGCATAATGGCGTGCGGCATGGTCTACCGTACAAGGCCTGGAAGGGAGACATCTTGATCGAAGCATGGTAACTGTTGTTGTAACTAAACTCGATCAGATGTAACTTATCAATCCAGCTGGTCTGAAAGTCAAGTGCACATGCACGTAGCATATCCTCAAGTGACTGAATGGTGCGCTCACTCTGACCATCGTCTGTGGGTGAAACGCTGTACTCAATTTCAGTTCGGTACCCAATGCCTCTCGTGTAGACTTCCAATATCTGGATAAGAACCTGGTATCTCTGTCAGATACAATCGTTTTCGGTACACCATGATGTCTTACAATTTCTTTATCAAAGAGTTCTGCCAGTTTTGCCACTTTCCAGGTGTCCTTCATCGGAATGAATCGAGCCACCTTGGTCAGTCGGTCAACAACAACCCAAATCATATTCAGACCTCCCCTTGCAGGTGGAAGCCCTACTACGAAGTCCATAGATATGTCATGGAACTTCCACTCAGGCACTGGCATTGGCTGCACCATACCACCAGGCCGTCGGTGCTCAAACTTGACCTTCTGACAAGTGAGACACCTCAACACATAGTCATTCACATCCTTTTTCATTCCAGTCCACCAAAAATATCTTTTCATACCTTTATACATCTTTGAAGCTCCGGGGTGAATCGAAGTAGTAGAACAATGAGATTCACTCAATATGCGCTCCTTCAACTCAGCGCTACTCTAGGTATACACAGTCGGCCATTAAGCCTAATCAGGTCATCATCGTGGAGTCTGAAGTCGTACTTCTGACCCTCGAATGTGCCATCAATAAGCTTCTGCCGGATCTCCATCATATACTGATCCGTCGTCTGAGCACTTCGCACCTCTTCAACCAAGCCAGTATGAGAGACTAGCGAATGGAGAGAGTGTGCTCGGCGACTCAATGCGTCAGCTACCACATTTGCCTTACCCTCCTTATATTGCAGATTAATATCATAGTCATTCAGAAATTCAACCCACCTTCTTTGCCTCATGTTCAACTCCTTCTGAGTAAACAAGTACTTTAAACTTGTGGTCAGAATAAATCGTCACACTTACCCCATACAAGTGATGTCGCCATATCTTCAGTGCGAAGACAATGGCCCCCAATTCTAAGTCGTGGGTAGGGTAGTTCTCCTCATGCTTTTTCAGCTGTCGGGAGGCGTAAGCTACGACCTTCCCGTGTTGCATCAACACACAACCCATACCCCTGCCTGATGCGTCGCAATAGACCTCAAAACCATCTGGACCGTCTGGTAGTGTCAGAACCGGTGCAGATGTTAGAGCATCCTTGAGACATGAAAGAACTCTCACAGTCGACGTCCACTCGAATGGTGCATCCTTCTTCATTAAGGAAGTCATCGGCTTCGAGACACTGGAGAAGTCCTTCACAAACCTCCTATAATAACCTGCCACCGAGAGGAAGCTCCTGATGTCGGTAACTGTCTTTGGCCTAGGCCAGGTGCGCACGCATCTATCTTGCCGGATCAACAGCGATCCCGGCCTCAGAAATCACATGTCCAAGAAAGGATACTTGGTTCAACCAAAACTCACATTTGAAAACTTTGCATACAACTAATTCTTTCTCAACGTTTGTATCACACATCTCAGGGGCTTTCATGCTCACCTCTCGATTTCGAGTACAAGTAATCGTCGATGAAGACTATCACTGACTTGTCCAACTGATCTTGGAACAAGCGGTTCATTAAGTCCATGAACTTAGCTGGTGCATTGATAAGCCAAACGGCATAACGGTGAACTCATAGTGCCCATACCTAGTCTGAATGCTGTCTTTTCGATATCACTGTCACGGATGGCAATCTGAGGTATCCAGAAGTAGGTCTATCTTGGAGAATACTGATGCTCCCCTCAGCTGATCAAATAGATCGTCGATGCTGGTAAAGGGTAACGGTTCTTCACCGTACAGCATTCAGCTCTCGATAGTCAAACACAGGCGGAGGCTACCGTCCTTCTTCTTCACGAAGAGGACCGGCGCTCCCATGGTGAAACACTAGGGCGGAGATAAAGCCCTTGTCGAGTAGGTCTCTCAGCTACTCCTTGAGCTCTGTCATCTCTGCTGGAGCCATATGTAAGGTGCTTTCGCAATAGGTCCGGTGCCTGGAATCAAGTCGATCTCAAACTCAACCTCTCGTGCTGGCGGCATGCCCGGCAGTTCCTTAGGAAATACATCAGGAAACTCCGACACTACCGGCACATCTGGGCTAAACTCTGGATCTCTCTATATGTCCTGGACATAGCAGAGGTATACATCACTCCCTCGTCGTAACTCACGATACATAGCCATGGCGGGATGATGACCTGAGTCGAAGGCTCCCTGGGCCTCTGGCGGTATGATATAGTAACCCCAGATGGACTCCGAAAAGAAGCAGTCGATGCTTGGCACACAGGATTCTGCCCTTGTACCGCTCCAACCAGTTCATCCGACAATCACATCAAAGCAAATCCGTCGAACTCTATCAAGTCGATCGGAAACTCTTCACCTCTGATTCTCACAATAACATCTCGGTGGTAGCGGGTACACCTGATCCGCTTTCGATGGGAGAGTGACCAAGAAGTCTGGCAATCTCATCACCATCTAACCCCAGCCTCTCGCAAAAAGATAGCGAAATAAATGTGTGTGAGGCTCCGAGTCAAACAAGATCGATGCATCCACGTCATTCACTGGAAAGGTACCGGTGAGGATTGTGCCGCTCTTGCCGGCTTCTGCCTCATTGCAGACACTCAATATACCTCCCGTTCCGAGTGCACAGCCTAATTCATTGGCAAACTAATAAGTATTGGGTAACAACACGGTTTATATGCTCCAAACAACTCCACTTTATTCATTAACAAACTCTTTTTACAACATTCATTGGCTTACATTGTCGCACGATTAACACTTAAACATCCTTAACACACTGGTTTATACATCACAAAATTATACAAGGCTTAAAACTGTCTGAAGGTCAAAGTCAAAACGTCCGGGTTTCATGTGTGTGGCATTGATCACTACCGACGGTTGCGGTATTCAGTTTGATCTTTCTGATGCCATGGCATAGCTTGATTGCCCACCCATGATTAATACATCTCCCGATTCCAACAGTAGCTTCTTTGCGAGGTCAGCACGCTTTGCTCGCCATACACAAACACTGCGGTATCACCAAGGCAAGACACACGGGTACTCCCTTACTTAGAGACTCAGGTGACTCGTCCTTGTCTTGGTGTATACCTAACCGTCCACCTTTCTGGTAGAAGTTCACAATGCATAGATCTGCTTTCACACTTGGAATTGAATCCGTTTCAACTTGTTGAGCAATTCCCACGGCGTGGTTAACGACCGCAAGGAACTCCTCAGGTATACTTGGTACCATTGCTCCATCTCCAGCTCGCACTTCTTGATATGACTTGGTGTAAGGGTTCCAGTCCTTACCCATGCACATCATCTTTAATTGCATTCTTGATCCGTTCGGGTATTCGGGTGTGTAGAAACCTCCTGGTTCTGCTCCAAGTTCGTCGCATCGTCTGATGATATGATTTGTGCTTCCGGTGTCAGGTATCCATTTAAGAGTACCATACCTGGTTGGATGACCTGACATTGCTCCATGGAAGTCGGTGATGTTGATGGTGGTTTCTTCAGGGTTTGGTAGGGTGGGATTGGATAACATATATTGAAGGTTCCTTTAAGTTTAGAGTACTCTAATTAGGTGACTTTCACACTATACTTTATTTATTTACTCACATGGTTGTTTACTTAAACTCACTCACACACATGCATGGAATGCGGTATGCAAACACTTATTACATTCAACAGTTTAGGCGGTACCTGGTCTAGAAGAGGGCCCTGGCGCCTCAGACCGGTCCACCACATTCAGGGTGGCCTTGTTGGACCCCGACCCCTTCCCCTTCTGGGACTCTGTGTACCTCTGATCTGGGGGTGGCTGGTTCGCCGTCTTCTGGCCATCGGTGGTCGCAGTGGCCTTACCCTTCCATTGCCCCTTGGGCCTGTAGCTCCTACTGTTTGGGTTCTGCCAGCATTCGTGATCGCGGTGACCCATCTTCTTACAGTATCGGCACTGCACATCGTTACCCTTGCAGTCCTTGCCGGGGTGGTCTCCGTTGCACCACTTGCAGTAATAGTGGCGCTCCGGTCCAGAGCCCGTGCTAGCTGCTATCACACACACACAATCAATACTTGTCTCACAACTTATCAACATCACTTAACTTATCACACAGGATTAGATAATTACCCTTAGGTGGGTAAGAACGTAGGGGCTTGGCCGCATACGCATAGGTGAGCTGCAGAGGCTCCTCAGCAGTGGTGGTCTGGGTCTGGCCCTTGCCACCCTGTTGCTGTCCTTTCTGGGACTGGGGGTATGACTTCTTCTTCTTTCCTCCCCACTGCCCTTGCGTGCCTTGGCCCTCGTTCATAGCCTTGCGCTTGAGCGCACTCTCCTCGTCCCTCAGACGGACGGTGATCTCCACAATTGCAGCGGCATGATAGCACTCCTATATTTAGGGTGTCAGTTATGCCCCGCCAAATAAATTCACAACACATTAACACATTGTACACACTTATTCACATTACACTGTAGTCCCATTACCTGCAAAGTGGTATATCCAGTAGGCCCCATGCCATAGCGTAGGCGATAGTTCAGTCCGTTGTAGAAACGGTTCACAAGGATCCGGTCTGAGTAACCCAGATCCGGTAGCAGGTGGATAAGTCCGATGAAGGCTGAGTAGTACTCATCTACCGTCATCTTATCCCCTTGCCTCAAACTGTCCAGCTCCAGGCGCTTGGCCTCTTGCACATGTATTGGGTAGTACTTGGCTCGCAGCAGAGCCGTGTACTCCCTCCACAGAAAAGTCGGGTCGGCAACTCTGCCCTCTCGCACAAGCTTCCACCAGCTCTGTGCCGAGCCCTTCAAGTAATATGCAGCAAGTCGAACCTTGACCTGCTCAGGTACTGCTAGGGTTTCGAAGGCGGTCTCCATTTCGGAGATGTACGCCTCGAGCTTACGGGGATCGGTCTCCCCACTGAATGAGGGTGGCCTCAAATCAGCCAACGCCTTGACCCAGTTGGTCTCTCGTGGCGGTGGCGGTGGTGGTAGTTGAACTCCGGGCGTCTGCCCCTGCTGAATCGCAGCTACAAGCTGGGGTACCATTTGGGCTACGGCGGCTGCTACTGCCTCAGCCATAACCTGGGTAGTGTTCTCGCCCTGGTCACCCATATTACCAGTACCACTTCCGCGGCCTCTACCTCGCGGTCTACCTGCCATCTGAATTCACATGAATATTCATTAGCAATATGCTTGCACACTTATCGGTCCAACGGTTGTAACGCTTCCCGATAATAAGGTATCTCCACACTTAGTTAGTGGTTAACCTTTCCATAACTGTTCACTTAGGTAACTGTAGTTAGGTTTCCTAACTCGGTATATCCCTAAGCTCGGTATTCTAGTCATCAGAGCGATACTTCGCTCTGATACCACTTTTTGTAACACCCCTACTACGCACATCACATTACTTGAAATCGCAGCGGAATATAAACAACTAAACAGTAACTAAACGAATGGTGCTACAACGCCGTCAACCACCCACGTGGTTAACAAGGCTGAATAAATACAAGTGTACCGGTCTGATGATCAGACTCCCAAGCATAGAACTAACAACCACATATATACATCAACAAAATACCGAGTGTTTACATATGTCCTTCACTGTATACTGTCACTGTAAACTGTCATAACCAAATATATATCACGCCACGGGAGCACAGGCGCATCCCGGGCCAACTTCCAAAAGTACTCAAAAGTAAACTACATCTAGGATCTAGAGCCACTCCGCTTCTCGATCCTCATCCTGCAGTAAAAGAAATATGGATCCCCCGAGGGGGTCAGCAACCCTTGGCTGGTATGGTTAACGCGCAGCCCATCGGCTACCGGGATACGCGCAACCAATTGTCATGATGACATGGCATTCATTTTAAATCACACAACTTATACATATATAACATAACATGGGTATTGTACACATCATCATAACACACCACATACAATTCCTTTTAGGAAGAACCAACACAGTTAGTCCCCAATGAGAGCCTAGAGAATGTTGCCATGCTCATGCTAAACTCGTTACATAACTCGTTACCGTCCTGTTAGATTGAACGGATAACTTAACACAAGGTGCCTCAGATATAGTGATCCAAGCACACCGAAATAACACATAGTATGCCCCTGTGGCCCGATGTGAGTCAGTAATAGCCTTGGTTAAGCTAAAGGGAAGGTTGGAAACCAAATTGAGAACAACCATAACATACGAGAGAATCGAACCGGTTATGACATCGACTCCCATACTCACACGCGTGGCCGGAACAGACCGGACTCCTCACTTCCCCCGTTAGCACTTGTTAGCAGTTCATCATTGAACTCAACACACAACTCACAATAATAGGTCAAGTCTTGTTAGACACACACAAGGGAAGAGAGAGTCATACTTATCAACATAATAATATTTAACAACTGTAAACTCTTTACATGCTTTAATCTTACAAAGTCATAAACACACAGAAAAACAAACAACACACAAGCCGGTGTAAACCGGTAGGCAACAGACTGCAAGAAAACCATACCTTGGTCCTTGCCTCGATTGGTTTCCTCCGTAGGTCACTCCTATACATAGTTAATAACGTCGGTTAATTATTTATTTAACTTCAAACTTACTAAGTATTTAACATGATTGTATGACATGTTTTAATGTCTATCTTACCCTAGGTTACCTTCATTATACACCCTAGGGTTAACTACATAAGTCACATTCTTTTCTGTTTTTTTTTTAATTTTGGTATGTCCGACCCACCGTCCGACCCACAACTGGGTCGGACCCTTCCAGTGGTTTTCGGGTTTGGAAAAACTTAACTTGTCCGACCCATGTCCGACCCAACCTTCTGGGTCGGACCATTCCAGAGAATTTCATCGCCTCAGAACATTCATGTCCGACCCACGTCCGACTCACTCGACTGGGTCGGACCATTACAGAACCTTTACCGCCTTACAAACATGCCCGTCCGACCCACGTCCGACTCACTCGACTGGGTCGGACCATTCCAGAACATTTTACCTCCTTTGAAACATGACCGTCCGACCCATGTCCGACCCACCCTTCTGGGTCGGACCATTACAGAACATTTTCCTGACGTCTAACAGAGGCTGTCCGACCCAAACTTGGGTCGGACCCCTGGGTCGGACGTCCTCTAAACTTACCCAAACTTTGTCAAATCTTCACCAAACTTCTCCTAAAGCCTCTTAATGTTTCCTAACAACATTTGGTACACTTATATCCACTTACAACATCCATGAAACTCATTATCTATCACCTTAAACATTTACTCATTTCATACCGAAATTCCTAACACTTATGTTATTTCCTCCTTAGTTTTCCCAATGATGTTTCATACCTATGATAACTACTATCCCAAAATGCTTTCTCCTCATTTTAACATCATCTCCCAAGCATCATTTCTTACCAACCTAAACCCTAGTTGATGTCTAAGTCCCTTTGTTTACCTAGAACACTTAAGACATTATATCTTCTCTTGTAAAACACCTAGTCATTTCCTAACACCTCTAATTCACCAAGCCTTACATTAACACCTAGAACTTCTTGCTTCTTACCTAAATTTTGACATGGATTCCCCTAGAACATTACTAAGCCTAAACACTTTGTTTCCTCCATTAAACACACAAGAACACCTAGAATCACCAAGAACACTCTCATACACAACTTCACCAAATTTACACTACACCACAATATAGTGCATAATTTAAATTGCATGGCACTTAGGCCCTTAAAATGCATGGCTCTTAGGCCCTTAAAGTGCATAACTCTTAAACACTGAATTTCCACTATATATTTGCCTTTGACCTGCAAATACACTCAACAACACATATGCCTTTTACTAGTCTCTTGAGAACACTTTACTAAGTCATTCACCATTTGCTCTTTAGGTAGTTTTAACAAGCATTATAAGCTCATTTCTCCTAAGGCATTTACACAACATTAGGTTACTAGATTTACCTCTTTTCCAAACAACTTCTTTCTTGTTTCCTTATAAAACCGGTAAGGTATTTGATTCCTTGTCAAGTTTTAAACAATATACAAACATTATAATGAGTATTCAAGCTATAAGCTTCATCTCATTGTAAACCCTAATTTTACATTGTTTCAAAAACATTAATGTAGTTGTTTTACCTTGATCTTTGAAGAGAGTTTGAATATAAATCAAGAGAGGACTCCACCTAGTCCATGAAGAGTTGGAATGAAGCTAGAACAAAGTCACACAAAGAGCTTCATCAATGGATATTTCGGTCACAACAAAAACATGGAGGAAATGTAGTTTTTATTTGAGATTCCTTACCTAGAAGCAAAGGAGAGTAATAATATGTAAAAATACAAGCTCAAGCTCCTTCAATGGTGGAACTCCTTGGCACCGAAATGGGGCTCTTGAAGTTTTGAGAAGATAGGAATGAAGAGCTTGATGAGAGGAAGAGATTGGTGGTGTTTGTTTTGATTTGGACAAGTGAGCTAGATTTTACAAGAGATCAAAGAAGAGGTTTAATGGTGGTGGTGTGGTATTACCGTGGAAGAGAAAGAAGAAGAGAGGTTGAAGAGAGTATGGAGCCGTGTGAATACAAGGAAGAAATGAGAGAATGAGATAGACTTACTTTTTGAAGATATTTATGCTTTATAAAGTAAAAAGGTAACTTAAGTAGTCTTCTTTATTTTCTTAACATGCTAACAAGGGTGGTGTGTCACCAACCTTAAAAACCGGCCCCCAATAGTAGTATGAGGGGATTTTAGTCTTTGTTTGTCAATTTAATTACTTAATACAACATATGTTACAAAATAGCTTATAAAATCACTATTCATAAAAACAAGGCACATAGAAGTGAAATTTTTGATTTCCCATTGATATAGACTTCCAAATGTGATACTATATAGTACACATGTTAATTAAAGAGTAATGATGGACATTTAGCCATTCAAAACTCATTTACAAGACAATTTTCAAAAATGTGCTTTAAGACTCTTAAAGCACATTTTGTGTTAAACTTGTTTTCAAGCTTGGTTTTCTTTGGTAATTGATTTAATATGTTCATTAGTATATAAATGAGGTCTTGGTAAGTTCATTAGGTCTTAACCAAGCTTAGAGCACATTTTGGCTCTTATTGACTTTAAAGCAGATTTTATGTTTTCTTTTGTTTAAATTTGTTTACTAATGTTTCTAAGACTCTTTTTAGTCTTAATACCATATTTAGGTGTATAAACAACATAAATAGGTTTGGGGTATTTCATATTGAGTGTCTTAGAGTTGGAGCTGTATTAGAATACATAAGTAGGCAACTGAACCAGTGGGAGAAAACTAAGAAATGAGTTAAGTGACAGAAACAATAACAGAAAATAGATTACACCAGTACATGGCATCAGTTTCAGGTTTTTAAGTTTGCGTAGGAAGTTTCAGTGGTTGTAGCAAACTTGCCTGGGTCAGTTGTTGAGGGTAAAACTATGATAAAAAGGAACTTAACTACGTGAGGGGAAAGTAAGAATCAGATTAAGAGGTGAAAAGAAAAACAGAAGCAGGAAAAGAAACCGGTTTCTGTTAGTTCTCAGTTTCTGAATTTTTACATGCTACGGTGTATTAGCTTCTGGAGGTAACCTAGGAACCCGGCAGCTTAATAACAGATCAAAGAGGTTACTAAAACGTGAGACTAAGTGTACAAAAAAAACAGTTAGCAACTTATGAGAAGAAAATAAGTGCAGCAGTTTATACCTCCTATTCTGTTACAACTTTAATTTCAGTTTAATCCCTGAGTTCTGTTTCATATATTAACCATGTTGCAGAGGGATTGTGTTGGAATTAATAATCAACCTAATCAGTGATAATACTTTTATCTAGGTTGGGTTATTCATGGGGGAGGTTAAGAGACAGGTTAACAGACCTGAAAGAAGGGAGAAGAAGAAATATAAAGGTGCTGGTTTCAGATTTTCGGTTCTTGAGTGTTTCTATATAACATTTTACAGAAGGTTTAGAAAGGGTTGAACTGAGTTTCTAATGAACTAAAAACCTCCCAAACCCACGTGGTTAGATTGTAACTACCTAGGGAAAACATAGGGGTCAGTTTCATAATCTAACAGATTAAATAGAGAGGAGTGCACCAGTTTGGTTTTCAGAAGTTTCTATAAGAAGCTGCTTCTGTGTAACTGAGTTACCACAAGGATTAAGAGAATTGTTTGGTCTAGAAGTGAACTTAAAACCCTCCTATTACATTTACCTGCAAGTGGGAACAGTGAGGAAGAAATCAGGAGACAGATTAGGTTTTTACAGAGAGGTCAAGTGGAGGCCTTCACAGATTTTTGTTCAGTTTCGTGGTTGTTGTTCCTGTGTGATTAATTACAGAGCTCTGTGGGTGTTTTATGGGTTTGGTCTTGAGTTTAAACCGTGGTTAACACCCATTACTAGTTGGGTAAACACTGCGGGAAGAACAAACAACAGCTGAACTAACTAGCAACAAGAGCCAAAAGAGAATGTGTAGATGGTTTGCTTCAGTTTCATGAATGTTATAGCCTCTGTATAACTTGGTTACAAGGGATCCTAAGTGTGATCCTAGCTTAATATAGCCCAAATGATAGCTAACAAATATAGCTAGGTTATCAAACATGTTGAGGAGGTTAACCAGCTTATTACATTAGAAGTGAAGTTGGATTAAGTGGTGTAAGGGAATTGTGGTTCAGATTTGGGAACTGTGGGTTTCTGTATAATAGATTTTAGGGGCATTTTAAAGAATATATGTTACGATAATAGTTTCAACACCCTAGGCAAACTAAAATCCTTCTTGATTAAACTTGTTACATGTCAGAGTTAGAATGCTCTAAAACATTAGCTAGAAGAAAGGGCTTAGCTAATTTGTAAACGTCGTTGTAACCCCCTAGAAGTAACATTAAGTTTAAGGCTAATACTTGGAAAGTCCTAAGGGCCACTATAAGTTTAACGTTCAACATTTATCTAGGGAACAACCCCGATAAAATGGAATAAACTAGGAAAACGTTACAAAGTCATCACATGAAATTATAAACTGACGAACTGTTTTTAATTAACGTTAGGGTTGTAACGAACGCCAATCAGGAACCCAGTGTGAGACGACATTTGCTTCTGATCCAGGTATGGACATGTGTGGTGTTCGTATGTTGCCGTGTTACACGGCTTGCTTGCTTTGTGTGCTGTGTGCTTGTGTGACAATGACTCTAAGACTAAAAAATGAAAATTGGATTGCTCTTGTGGCTTGCTTTTATGCGTGTTATATATATCCTTGTGGCATTTTACTTGCGCCCCACAGTAGTTTAGTCCCTTCTCGTTTATGGAACTTGAGACGAACTACTACGAACTATGAAAACAAAGAAAACTCAATAAGGGGAACTCCTCTCTAATCCATTGAGGACTACCATGACACCCACTATGGTGTCTATTCATTAATCATAATGAAGAGCAAGTCTCCTTGGGTGAGACATGACGAACCACGTAGACAAAACAAAAAGAACTATACAAAGAGACGAATCCTCTCTAACTTTAGAGGACCGCTAATGACACCCACTATGGTGTCGAGATTATAATGATAATGAAACGAAAAGTATCAACTGTGAAACATGAGAATAACCCGGGAAGACAACAGCTCGGGCCGCGCGGTATGGATGATCGGGAGTTGGTATCTGCATCAGATCCTTCGACCGTCTATGATGGAATATATTTTGGTGAAGCACATCCCGGAGTCCAGAGGTGACTTCCGCTTCCTTGACCCTGGGTGTCGGGAATGGGGGAGTGACAAGTTGGTGAAGCACATCCCGGAGTCCAGAGGTGACTTCCGCTTCCTTGACCCTGGGTGTCGGGAATGGGGGAGTGACAAATGGTGAAGCTTATCCTGGAGTCTAGAGGTGACTTCCGCTTCCTTGACCCTAGGTGTCGGAATGGGGGACTAGCTATGGAGGAGACGTCCTCCAACGTGCGGTGATAAAAGAATTCACAAGTTACCCTTGAAGAAACAAGGAATGATTAGCACCTACATAATAAAGCCTCGGGATCTAATCTATATCCCCGACTCGGTGCCAGAGAATAGAGGAAAACATGTGTAACGAAACCAACAAATAAGAAAATTCACAAATGTGATCATTTAAGTAACAGGAATGAATAGCACCTATATTATAAAGTCTCGGATCTAACCTACATCCCCCCGGACTCGGTGCAAGAGAAGAAAGGAAAACATATGTAATGAGAACAAGATAACAATACGCAATCTCTTGATGACCCCATAGCGAGGATTGACGGTATAATGTACCTATGTGCACACGTCCTATAATACTGACTGTTGTTGCTACTAGCAGCTTATTATGCTGGACTACGTGTTTGACATTGTTATGCTACTGGCAAGATGTGCTGGTTGCTTATTGATGCTGTGCTACTTGCAAGATGTGCTTGGTTGCTTGCTGATATTGCTATGCTACCGATGAGTGTGTATGATATCATGTACTGATGTGTGCTTTACTACTTTATCATAGCATGTAAAATGGACTTAATAATATTCGACCAATTAGTCCGTGTGGCCCGGTAACATGCGGGCTTCACACGTTCATACTCAGCGTAGTTTGCTGAGTCCTTTACACCCAATTTTTTTTTCAGGTCTTGTGCCAGACGATAACGAGAGTAGGCAAGGGTGACTATCATAGGGGTAGTCCCACATTGGCAAGACTTTAAGTCGTATGCTTTCTTATGTATGAGTTATGCTGTTTAAGTGTTAACTAAACTGTAGATGCTCGGCACTTGAGTTGTACTTTATATTGTATTTGGATTTCGTTAAGTTGGACTTCCAGTCATACAGACCGTAACTTGGAGTTGGTAATGAGGACTGTCAACCACGTGGTTGGTTGGCGTTGTAGCACCCGAATGGAGTTCGAAACCGCTGCGTAGACTTCTCCAGCTAACTTGGGCGTGTCGTATTATGTTTGGTCGTGATTCGGGGGTGTTACTTGTTGATCTATATATGATCTAACATATTGTTCATCTTGTTTATTATTGCCGAAATTATAAGTGGTTAGATTTAATTTTTGACACATTAAATGTTATATTTTGTAAATCTAAAATTAGATTTATCCCCCTTATGATATAAACTTCAATATAAGCTATCATAATATATAAGAAAAATTCATATACTATAATTTATGGGGTGGCCGAAAATTAAGAGATTATATGTGTTAGGAAAATTATATACTAAGTTAAATTAAAGGAATTAGTATAATTAAGAGTAATATGTAAAATTGAGAAGTTTCGGTTATATATTATCATTGCCGAAAATAAATGAGGTTAGTATAGAATTTTTGAGTTTAGATGAGAAAATAATTGTAGGATTAAGTTTACAATTTATAAAGATTTATAATTATTATAAGGAATTTATAAGGTTTATGGTATATTTAAAAGTTAATAAAGGATGGTATATATATATATACATAACAGTAGATAATTAAATATGGAGATTTAGAGATGCTTAAAATGATTTTTGATGTTCAAAATCTGTAGGAAAATTAATTATGAAAATTAGAAATTAGTTGGAGTTAAATTGGTTAATAATGAAAGAATAGACCACAAGGGTAAAATGGTCCTTTTACTGTCAAACTGGTCAAACATGGTCAATGACAGTTTATAAAATATTTAGATGAGTTAGAATAAAATTATAGCAAATTAGGTAATAAAATGTTTAAGGAATAAAAAGTTAAGATAAATTAACTTTAGGGGTAATATTGTAAATTTGGAAAGTTAGGGGGTTTGACCATAAAAGGCTGGTCAAACTTGGGTATGTTTTGGTAATTGACCATAATATAGACGAATTAATTAAGAAAACTTTGGAAGAATTAGTAATAAAAATAACAGTTTAGAACTTATTATGGGTAAAATAGAAATTGAAAGAAAAACTAAGGGTAAGGAAAGTTAATAGCACATTTTTATGTGTTTAGAAGGTTAAGGAAATTAAATAAAGAATTTAGAAACAAGTTGTAAAAGACAGAGTTAAGACGGGTTAAACGAGACCGTAATAACTTAAGGTATACGAGGGGTATACCCGTAATTTTATAGTAAAGGAGAATGAATACTTAAAATTTTTAAGAAAATACAAGTTATATTGGGAAAAAGATAAATACGTATGATATAGAGTACCATACGGACGTAATGAAAAATGTTTTGGTATACATGAATAGTACACGTATACGTGAATAGTATCCGTATACATGAATAGTACACGTATACAGAATAGTATCCATATACATGAATAGGAAATTACGTATACATGAACAGTAAAATACGAGGCATATACGTTAACAGTTAAATATAGACGTATATGTGAATAGTGAAATACGGTGAATAGTAGAATACAGACCGTATAAATGAATAGTAGAATACAGAACGTATAAATGAATAGTGAAATACGGATGAATAGTTGAAAAATACAAAAACCTGTACAAGGTCTATAAATCTAAAGTTGCTAATTGTGCAACTGCTAACTAAGAAAATTGTAGGAATAACTATATTATAAAGATATAAAAATAAATCTAAACCTACCACTCTACTACGGGTAGCAAAATAAAACCCGGTCGAGGTAGTAGTTAAAATATTATCGACCGAGAGTATCGAACCCAAGGGACTTATAGAAAATCAGTCCTAATCCAGTAATAACCTATTCTAAGACAAGGGGGGAAAAGTAAATGTAATTCTAATCTAAAAAACTAACTAAATGTATGATTCGGGACTAGATCAACCCCTAGTACCACTGTGAACACTTAATACATAACAAGTCTCTGAAATCACCCAAACAAATGAACGTGCCGGATATCCTGCGGATAGTTTATGCACGGCATATTCAAAGACGTTGAATATGCCGGACAGAACCAACCCGGCACTAGACCCGGTAAGAACAAATGTGAATTTCTATCCCAGTTTCGAACCCCGAAAACCAGGACTCACTATCCAAATTCGAACCCAACAATCTCTCGTTAGTATTCGACTGAAATAATGAAAATGATAATTATTCAACTCTTTCGGTGTTGTCCATCTACACTCTGCATCTAACAACGGTGAAACCACCAAGACTCTCCTAACCAAACAACCTTTGTCTTTTGAACCTCAGTAGAATTTAGAAGATAAGGGAACAAGTAGCGATCTCATTCCGCCTTTATGAAGATCTGAGTCTTAGAAAACTTGGAAATATATTATTGAATGATCAAAGTGTTTACAAGGAAGAACTCTCCCTAACCAAACTAACAAGGATCTTTACTTCACCAACCACTCAAACAAGAAGAAATACATGGGGGAGAAGAAGAATCAAAAGCCTTAACCCGTAAAGGTAATCTTCTCTTCTTCTTCGTGGATGGATCCGTAGAAACTCTTGGACACCAACAGATGGAATGTGGCGGAAATAGACGTGGATGGAGGTATATGTATGTTGGAATGTGTTGATTGATGCAGCCCCTCGGCCTATTTATAGGCATCAAAAATGTCTTCTTGCCGGGCGTCGTGCTGGATCGTCAGTAGCCGGCACACGTGATAAATGCGCCCAATGTTAACGGCGAAACCGCCAATGCCGCGTGAAACAGTACATATGCCGGGTAGGATATACCCGGCATCACACCCGACAGCGGTTGGAAACCACGTGGATCACATGTGCTGTCGTATGGTCAACTGAAGCGACTCTATACTCATGCCGGATAGAATTTACCCGGCATCGCATCCGGCAAGGCCTCTTTTCTGTTCTGTGCTCATGCCGTGTAGAACCAACCCGGCACCGAGTCCGGCATCAATGGAATTTCTACCTAGAGATGCGTTCCTTGTATATAAAACACATAAAACATAAGACTGTACAAATAATATACTTTAACGCATAATCTAACATAAATAACACATATATAACTTTATTTAGATAGATATTATTAAATCTAATGCATAAAATATGATAAGTCTGCGGCTTATCAAGGCCCTACACTTACCTTTTGCTAGTCCTCGAGCAAAACAAGTTTAGAAAGGACTAATTACTTATGCACAAAGCAGATAAACTTTAGAATGAAAATGTAGATAAATATCTCCAACTAAATGACTCTAATTCATAAGTATCACTTAATCTACCTTACCTATCCAAACATACTAATGGGTATAAAATAAAGAATTTCAAAACCGATCAAAACTTTTGGGCTATTTTGCATAAGGGATTTTTGTAATCTCTCCTTTTTCCGGTTTCCATCATTCAGCTCTATTTTCAAGAGTTTATGAATGTGGCCAAGACACTCATCGGTGGCGATATATTCAGCCCTATTTTGCAAGGGTTTCTGAATCAACAATGAAATTTTTTGCATTGAAGAACGGGGAATTTAGGAGAAAAACAAAAGGAAAAACTCTCGTTTCTTGCTTTTATTCTAAGGTAGTTCATTGCAACCTCAAGGAATATGATGCTTTTCCTTTGGAAGAAGATTTTTTTCTTTCTTTTTTGTTTTCTTTCTTCTTCTTCTTTCTTTTTTTCACAAAATCCCTATTTAAGATTTTTCACCCAAAATATTTTTCACAATTTGAAAAAAAAAAAATACCCAGAAGTACATAAAGGAAAGAATTAGGAGAAAGATCATATACTCATGTTTAAATAAAAAGAATCAAAAAGCTAAAAACAGGAATCTACAAGTCATTAGAAAGCTTACCTTTTGAGAGAACAAGCTTTTAGTCATTCCTAATCTCATCTTAATCAAGAACATGCAAAAAGTTTAGTAAGACATTGAATAAACTCACAACTTATGCATATTATAAACAAAAGTTTATTATTTTTTTAAAGGGATGGGTCCCTGCCCTACACTTGGCAGGAACACTGTCCCAGTGTTCAAAATGTAAAGAACATTTATGTTTTTTTTAATGAACAAAAGAAAAAGAATAACTTACCATGAATGATTAATAAATAAAACAACATAAAAAAAACAAAGGAAAGAGACGAATGAAAAAGAGAGGCTCCCGTGTTTGTAAAATACGAATGCGTGAGGAGGAACCGCCCTACACTTAGCCTTGGCTACTTGGCAGAGTTATCACCGATCTCGCAAACTCCCGTTGATCAATTTGGTGTTGGAGACGGGAGTTGACCAAGGGGTCATGATTTGAGCAAGAAGTTGCTGCATTTGCAACTGCATCGACTTATGCTCCATGCGAATGGTCGATGTCGCTGCCAGTTCTGCTTCCTCAGGTGGTATAAAATCTGGTAATTCGGGGCACTGGGCTTGTGGTTGCGCACTTTTCCATATTTGCCTACTGAGGAAGAGCGTTGGTGCCATTCGCTGGTGTATTTGAATATTTGTGTAGGGAGTGTGCTTGAAGTGCATTCGCCTAATTTACTTAGGAGGAGTACACAAACAATTAAATTCAACAAATTATAGTACGAAAAATAATAATACAGGAATGTTACCAATTCAAGAGAAAAAAAAAAGAAAAGAATTTTTGAACATGCCGGACATAATGCCAGGCGCAACGTATCCGGCAATCGACTTCTTCCATTAATGCCGGATTGGTTTTACCCGGCTTCCTGACCGGCTTGTTTAAACTCTAAGAGAAGTTAAAATAAATCAAAAAGAGAGAAGGGAAGGATAAAACGAGAGGTTTGTAATAATAAAAAAGATATTAACATAATTAAATTTGCAAAAATCAAAAGAAGAAACAAAGTTGCGTATGCCGGACGTGGTGCCGGGTTTCGAAGCCCGGCATTGGACTTCCTCCAAGATTGTCGGGTTTATTTTACCCGGCGTTACGCCCGGCGAGTTCAAACTAAAAAAAAGAAATAAATTAAACGGGAAAGAGAAGGTAAAAAATAAAAGAAGAGTGCAAAAGGAAAGAATATTTACAAACAACTCTAAGATTGAAGAGAAAATGTAGAATAAAAAGTTGAGATTGAATGTGCCGGATTGTGCGCCGGATGAATCCCGGCATGGTGCACGGCACACTCAACCTAGCGAACAAAAACAAAAAGAATTAAAGAATAAAAATGTTGAATGTGCCGGGTAATGGATGTCCGGACTGGCACCCGGCATATTCAACCGAACTAAAATATGTACAATTTAAATCAATAAATCGAAGAATCAAAAAAATAAAGAATAGAGATATAGAATAAAGAATAGGGCGTTTTACCGCATTTAGGACTTGGACTAATTCCAAGTCCCCGGCAACGGCGCCAATTTGCTAACTAGAAAATTGTAGGAATAAAACTATATATAAAGAGAATAAAATAAATAACTAAACCTACAACTCTACTACGGGTAGCAAAATAAAACCCGGTCGGAGTATAGTGTAAATAATTATGACCGAGAGTATCGAACCCAAGGGACTTATAGAAAATCAGTCCTAATCCGGTAATAACCTATTCTAAGACAAGAGGGGAAAGTAAATGTAATTCTAATCTAAATAACTAACTAAAATCCTAACTAAATGTATGATTCGGGACTAGATCAACCCCTAGTACCACTGTGAACACTTAATACATAACAAGTCTCTGAAATCACCCGAACAAATGAACGTGCCGGATATCCTGCCGGATAGTTTATGCACGGCATATTCAAAGACGTTGAATATGCCGGACAGAACCAACCCGGCACTAGACCCGGTAAGAACAAAATGTGAATTTCTATCCCAGTTTCGAACCCCGAAAACAAGGACTCACTATCCAAATTCAAACCCAACAATCTCTCGTCAGTTTCGACTGAAATAATGAAAATGGATAAGGTCATTCAACTCTTTCGGTGTTGTCATCTACACCTCTACATCTAACAACGGTGAAAGACCACCAAGACTCTTCAACCAAAACCTTTGTCTTTTGAACCTCCAGTAGAATTTAGAAGATAGGGGAACAAGTAGCGATCTCATTCCGCCTTTGATGAAGATCTGAGTGTTAGTAAAACTTGGAAATATATATTTGAATGATCAAAGTGTTTACAAGGAAGAACTCTTCCCTAACCAAACTAACAAGGATCTCTACTTCACCATCCACTCAAACAAGGAAGAAATACATGGGGGAGAAGAAGATTACAAAAGCCTTAACCCGAAAAGGTAATCTTCTCTTCTTCTTCGTGGATGGATCCGTAGAAACTCTTGGACACCAACAGATGGAATGTGGCGGAAATAGGGACGTGGATGGAGTGTATATGTATGTTGGAATGTGTTGATTGATGCAGCCCCGACCTATTTATAGGCATCAAAAATGTCTTCTTGCCGGGCGTCGTGCCGGATCGTCAGTAGCCGGCACACGTGATAAATGCGCCCAACTGTTAACGGTCGAAACCGCCAATGCCGCGTGAAACAGTACATATGCCGGGTAGGATATACCCGGCATCACACCCGGCAACGGTTGGAAACCACGTGGAACACATGTGCTGTCGTATGGTCAACTGAAGCGACTATACGCATGCTGGATAGAGTTCACCCGGCATCGCATCCGGCAAGGCCTCTTTTCTGTTCTGTGCTCATGCCGTGTAGAACCAACCCGGCACCGAGTCCGGCATCAATGGAATTTCTGCCTAGAGATGCGTTCCTTGTATATAAAACACATAAAACATAAGACTGTACAAATAATATACTTTAACGAATAATCTAACATAAATAACACATATATAACTTTATTTAGATAGATATAATATTAAATCTAATGCATAAGTCTGCGGCTTATCAAGGCCCTACACTTACCTTTTGCTAGTCCTCGAGCAAAACAAGTTTAGAAAGGACTAATTACTTATGCACAAAACAGATAAACTTTAGAATGAAAATGTAGATAAATATCTCCAACTAAATGACTCTAATTCATAAGTATCACTTAATCTACCTTACCTATCCAAACATACTAATGGGTATAAAATAAAGAATTTCAAAACCGATCAAAAACTTTTGGGCTATTTTGCATAAGGGATTTTTGTAATCTCTCCTTTTTCCGGTTTCCATCATTCAGCTCTATTTTCCAAGAGTTTCTGAATGTGGCCAAGACACTCATCGATGGCGATATATTCAGCCCTATTTTGCAAGGGTTTCTGAATCAACCATGAATTTTTTTGCATTGAAGAACGGGGAATTTAGGAGAAAAACAAAAGGAAAAACTCTCGTTTGTTTCTTTTATTCTAAGGTAGTTCATTGCAACCTCAAGGAATATGATGCTTTTCCTTTGGAAGAAGATTTTTTCTTTCTTTTTGTTTTCTTTTCTTCTTCTTCTTTCTTTTTTTCACAAAATCCCTATTTAAGATTTTTCACCCAAAATTTTTCACAATTTGAAAAAAAAAGAACAAATACCCAAAGTACATAAAGGAAAGAATTAGGAGAAAGATCATATACTCATGTTTAAATAAAAAGAATCAAAAAGCTAAAAACAGGAATCTACAAGTCATTAGAAAGCTTACCTTTTGAGAAACAAGCTTTTAGTCATTCCTAATCTCATCTTAATCAAGAACATGCAAAAAGTTTAGTAAGACATTGAATAAACTCACAACTTATGCATATTATAAACAAAAGTTTATTATTTTTTAAAGGGATGGGTCCCTGCCCTACACTTGGCAGGAACACTGTCCCAGTGTTCAAAATGTAAAGAACATTTATGTTTTTTTTAATGAACAAATGAAAAAGAATAACTTACCGTGAATGATTAATAATAAAACAACATAAAAAAACAAAGGAAAGAGACGAATGAAAAAGAGAGGCTCCCCTGTTTGTAAAATACGAATGCGTGAGGAGGAACCGCCCTACACTTAGCCTTTGGCTACTTGGCAGAGTTATCACCGATCTCGCAAACTCCCGTTGATCAATTTGGTGTTGGAGACGGGAGTTGACCAAGGGGTCATGATTTGAGCAAGAAGTTGCTGCATTTGCAACTGCATCGACTTATGCTCCATGCGAATGGTCGATGTCGCTGCCAGTTCTGCTTCCTCAGGTGGTATAAAATCTGGTAATTCGGGGCACTGGGCTTGTGGTTGCGCACTTTTCCATATTTGCCTGCTGAGGAAGAGCGTTGGTGCCATTCGCTGGTGTATTTGAATATTTGTGTAGGGAGTGTGCTTGAAGTGCATTCGCCTAATTTACTTAGGAGGAGTACACAAACAATTAAATTCAACAAATTATAGTACGAAAAATAATAATACAGGAATGTTACCAATTCAAGAGAAAAAAAAAGAAAAGAATTTTTGAACATGCCGGACATAATGCCAGGCGCAACGTATCCGACAATCGACTTCTTCCATTAATGCTGGATTGGTTTTACCCGGCTTCCTGACCGGCTTGTTTAAACTCGAAGAGAAGTTAAAATAAATCAAAAAGAGAAAGGGAAGGATAAAACGAGAGGTTTGTAATAATAAAAAAGATATTAACATAATTAAATTCACAAAAATCAAAAGAAGAAACAAAGTTGCGTATGCCGGACGTGGTGCTGGGTGTTCGAAGCCCGGCATTGGACTTCCTCCAAGATTGCCGGGTTTATTTTACCCGGCGTTACGCCCGGCGAGTTCAAACTAAAAAAAAAGAAATAAATTAAACGGGAAAGAGAAGGTAAAAAAATAAAAGAAGAGTGCAAAAGGAAAGAATATTTACAAACAACTCTAAGATTGAAGAGAAAATGTAAAATAAAAAGTTGAGATTGAATGTGCCTGATTGTGCGCCGGATGAATCCCGACATGGTGCACGACACACTCAACCTAGCGAACAAAAACAAAAAGAATTAAAGAATAAAAACGTTGAATGTGCCGGGTAATGGATGTCCGGACTGGCACCCGGCATATTCAACCGAACTAAAATATGTACAATTTTAAATCAATAAATCGAAGAATCAAAAGAATAAAGAATAGAAAATATAGAATAAAGAATAGGGCGTTTTACCGAATTTAGGACTTGGACTAATTCCAAGTCCCCGTTAACGGTGCCGTTTTGCTAACAAGAAAATTGTAGGAATAAAACTATATATAAAGAGAATAAAATAAATAACTAAACCTACAACTCTACTACGGGTAGCAAAATAAAACCCGGTCGGAGTATAGTGTAAATATATTACGACCGAGAGTATCGAACCCAAGGGACTTATAGAAAATCAGTCCTAATCCGGTAATAACCTATTCTAAGACAAGGGGGGAAAGTAAATGTAATTCTAATCTAAAAAACTAACTAAAATCCTAACTAAATGTATGATTCGGGACTAGATCAACCCCTAGTACCACTGTGAACACTTAATACATAACAAGTCTCTGAAATCACCCGAACAAATGAACGTGCCGGATATCCTGCCGGATAGTTTATGCACGGCATATTCAAAGACGTTGAATATGCCGGACAGAACCAACCCGGCACTAGACCCGGTAAGAACAAAATGTGAATTTCTATCCCAGTTTCGAACCCCGAAAACAAGGACTCACTATCCAAATTCGAACCCAACAATCTCTCGTCAGTATTCGACTGAAATAATGAAAATGGATAAGGTCATTCAACTCTTTCGGTGTTGTCATCTACACCTCTGCATCTAACAACGGTGAAAGACCACCAAGACTCTTCAACCAAAACACCTTTGTCTTTTTGTTAGGATAATATATTAGATTAGTGATATGGGCCTGCCCAATATTTATTCATGTATATGTACCCAATATTTATTCATGTAAATGTACAGTCCATGTCTGTCAGGCCCAGTCTTTTCTTTCCTTTTCTGTTCTCTTATGTATCTATATATACACCCCTTGTGTACAGACTTTACATACAATTCATAATAAGAAAAGCTTCCGCAACTTTAGAATGTTTTCCCTTCTTTCCTCTGATTATTTTCTCGGTGTATTCACCGATTTACATGGTATCAGAGCAGGTTAAATACATTTAACCTTTCCTCTCCCCTCTTCAAATTCATCGAGAAACCTTTCGCTTTCTCTGGAAGTATCTCGTTCATCCGTACAAATCTTCTTCCCATCCCCGTACTAATCTTCTTCCCATCTCCGTTCAAATCTTCTTCCCATCTCCGTTCAAATTTTCTTTCCATCTCTGGAAAGTTGAAAGAATGGATTCACCATTGACGACAGTCAAGCAACAGAGGTTCCCTTCCCTCTGAACCACCATCTAAAGAAAACCCTCTTCTTCGGTCTTCAAATCAGTCTCTGTTCTTATCTCCATCCATTTTTTTTCTTTAAACCTTTTTTTTTCTTCCGTTAACTTCTATCATCCACATCAATTTATTTTCTCAAAATTCTCTCTTCCATCATGTCGAAAGAAATAGAAGAAGAGAAGCTTCAACCACCCACTCAACTAGAGAAGATCGATGTTTCTGACCCGTTGTACATCCCGGCAGCGGACTATCCTGGTTTGACAATTTTCCCAAAATTTAACGGTTCAAATTTCCAAAATTGGAAGAGAGGAGTGGAGATATCTTTGATGGCGAAAAATAAATTTGGCATAATCGATGGAACACTTACCCGCCCCACAGAGAACTCTCTGAGAATAGTGCCTGGGATCGTTGCAACACCTGGTCATGAGTTGGTTATTGGCTGCGTTAGATTCCAGCATTGGAGCCAGTCTGATGTATCAATCTACAGCGAGGGATATGTGGAAGAGCTTGTGTGCGCGATACGACCAGATCAATGGAATGAGACATTTTAATCTGAAGCAGCAGATTCATGACAGCACACAAGACGGTGATGATGTAAGTACCTATTTCACTAAACTGAAACAAATCTGGGATGAAAAATCAAGCATTATCAAGATTGCTCCATGTACGTGCGGTCATGGTGAACAACTCATGAAATCTGTAGAAGAAGATAGATTGCTTGAATTTGTGATGGGTCTGAACGAGGAGTATATGAATATAAGAGGAAACATTTTAATGATGTCACCTCTACCTTCTTTGGATGCTTTGTATGCTCTTGTTCTTCATGAAGAAAAACAGAGAAAATGTGGTAAATCAAACAAAATAGATGGACGAAGGGTGTTTGCAAACACCGTTTCAGCGCCTGATTCAGAAAAATCATACAAAGTCCGATATGGTAAAGCCAATGGTGGGAAGAAATCCTCTTACTGCACTTATTGTAAGAAGAAAGGCCATACTGCCGACATATGTTTCAAGAAAACAGGTAATTATCCTGACTGGTGAAAATTCCCTGAGAACAAAAAGTTTGCTGGTAATGTGACTGTGATTCTACTGCTCAAGAGACACCAAAATTGACCACCACACCCGTGGAAGGCATGAGTCAAGACCAACTGAATCAAATGCTTAATTACTTACAGAAAGTCACCATGAAGGATCAAGGATCTGCTTCTGCAACTTGTAACTTCGTGGGTAAGAATTCAAATTCTGAAAAATATTCTTGTTGTGCATCTATGAGATTGCATGAGAAACAAAAGAATTGGATCTTGGATTCCGGTGCGACAGACCACTTGTGTGGAGATGATAAATTATTCAGTTGCAAGAAGAAACTTGATAAACCTCATGATGTGGTCTTACCTAATGGTAACTCGGAAGTTGTGGATACCATTGGAACCGTGAAACTGGATGAGAATTTTGGGCTGGAAAATACTCTATTTATGCCATCTTTCAAATTGGGTTTAATATCAGTAAATAAGTTTGTGAAACAGACTGATTCATCCATGGTTTTCTATGCCGAATATTGCTCTATGCAGGACCATTCTATCAACCTTGAGCATCCAGTCGGAAATGTTGTCAATCGACTCTACATCTTAGATGTTCAATCTCTGATGCAGTTCCTTGAGAAGAAACGTGATGCGATGGATTCTAGGGGTATTTTTAGTAATGCTGTCTACAACAAGGCTCTTTTTTGGCATAAGAAATTCGGACACGTCCCGGTTAGCAAATTAGTAGATTTGGATTTAGTTAAAAAAATGATGTTTCTGGTGAATTTGTTTGCGATGTATGTTACAAGGCTAAAGGACATCGTTTGCCTTTTTCTGATTCTACATTTAGAGCCGACGAATGTTTTGATATGATTCATCTTGATATATGGGGTCCGTGTAGTGAAAAGAATCATGATGGGATGAAATACTTTCTCACAATAGTAGACAACAAAAGTCGATCTGTTTGGGTAAGGTTGTTACAAACTTAATCTGAGGCTTCGATAAGTATCAAGGAATTTGTTCTTCTTATTGAACGTCAATTTGATAAGAGGGTAAAAATCGTTCGGGCTGACAATGCACAAGAATTGGGGTTGTCCAAAGATTTAACAGAATTTTTCAAAAACAAAGGTATTTTACATCAAACATCTTGTGTCTACACCCCGCAACAAAATGGGATTGTGGAACGGAAACATCGTTATATCCTTGAAACCGCTCGTGCACTATTTTTTCAATCTGGATTGACTCTAAAATATTGGGGTGAGAGCGTCCTTATGGCGGTACATCTTATTAATCAACTACCGTCTAGTGCATTGTCCGGGAAATCTCCATATGAAATTTTACATGGTCAAAGGCCTAATTACTCTATACTTAAAACATTTGGATGTTTAGCTTACGAAACGGGACCAAGGAGACATAGAGGAAAATTCGATTCACGAGGGATCAAATGTGTCTACTTAGGCCCTGCACAAAATCAAAAGGGGCATAAACTTCTCCACATTGAAGAGGATCGATTGTTTGTCAGTCGAGATGTGGTTTTCTATGAGCATATATTCCCGCTCACAGAGCGTCAAACAAACAACACAGTAGATCAAATCGATCCATTAATTCCTAATTGCCCAGATGAATTGGACCATAATCCAAACTTAGAGCCCATCGTTGCTCCAAATATTCATAAATCCTCAGAAGATTCATGCGAAGCACACACCAGCCCAATCTATCAAAATGAATTAGAGGAGCATACCCGCCCAATTCATCGAAATGAACCAACCTTGCCTCCTTCACATGATCAGGCTCAATCAGAAATCACCCAGCCTATTTTATCACCCATACAAGAGCAGCCCAATCTCAACTTACGTCGATCCACCAGAGCATCCCACAGACCGTCTAAATACCAAGACTACATATGTGATTTCACCGATACTGATAGCAACAATTACGATGATGATTATTTTTCTCATCTTCTCATCACTCGATGTCAACGCGGGATGCTCTCCAAGGAGACGGAAGGCATCAACACCCTTACTGACCTTGCTCCTACTAAAACCTTATGTTTATCTTCGGTCACTTGTATGGGCAAAACAATCTGTCAGAACCTACATGTTACCGAGATGCAGTCAAACATGTCCATTGGAGAGAAGCGATGAAGAAAGAGCTTGATGCTGTTGAGTCCAATCAAACTTGGGAAATAACCAAACGTCCCAAGGGGAAGAAGTGCATTGGTTGTAGATGGGTCTACAAGGTTAAACTAAAATCCGACGGTACTCTGGAAAGATATAAGGCACGACTTGTAGTAAAAGGATACACTAAAAATATGGCCTTGATTTTCATGAAACATTCTCACCTGTCGTGAAAATGACGACAATTCGTGCATTGGTGGCTGTTGCTCTAAAGAAGAAATGGAAGATTCACCAACTTGATGTAAATAAAGCCTTCATTCATGGAGATTTGCATGAGGACATCTATATGAAGGTTCCAGATGGACTTTCCATAGAAGGTGGTCAAGTTTGCAAACTCAAGAAATCTCTCTATGGTTTAAAACAGGCATCCAGACAATGGTATGCTCGGTTGACTACCTTCCTCCAAACTCTTGGCTATGAGGCATCTAAGAATGATTATTCTTTGTTCAAGAAGAAATGTCCTACATCAACCGTATTCCTTGGTGTTTATGTTGATGATCTCATTGTGTGTGGAGATGATGAGGCTGAAATCTCTGACCTCAAGAGACGATTGGATCTTGAGTTCCGCATCAAAGATCTTGGTAGCCTACACTACTTCTTAGGTATGGAGTTTATTGAGACCGCTACTGGAATGATCATGACACAAAGCTAATTCTCTCGAGAAATACTCCAAGAGTTTGGTAATCCCCATGACACACCCGTTGTTGGACCTATGCAACAAGGTGTGAAGTTACATGCTGAAGGGAGTCCACCTTTACAGGATGCGTCTCTATATAGATGACTATTGGGAAAACTCAATTACCTCATCAATACCCGTCCAGACTTAAACTTCTCCGTTCAATTGCTTAGCCAATTCTTGCAATCTCCTTGTCAATCTCATTGGGATGCAGCTATGCATCTGTTACGGTATATCAAAGGCACTGTTGGGTATGGTATTTATTTCAATAAAATGATGATCACCAGCTTGTCGCATATTGTGACTCTGATTGGGCTGCTTGTCCACTAACAAGAAGGTCTGAGAGTGGTTTTTACATTCTCCTTGGCGGTTCTCCCATTTCTTGGAAGTCTAAGAAGCAAGCTTGTGTTGCTTTATCATCAGCTGAGGCGGAATATCGGGCCATCCGACGTGTGACTACAGAATTAGCATGGTTAAGTCGCCTTCTTCACGAACTAGGATTCTCCAACATCATTCCTATTCCTTTGAAGTGTGACAATCGATCCGCAGTTTTTATTGCAAAAAATCCTGTTCTACACGAACGAACTAAACATATTGAAATTGATGTACACTATGTCCGAGATCAAATCAAACAAGGTTTGATTAGTGTGGAGCATATATCCAACAAAGGACAACTCGCAGACATGCTTACCAAAGTTTTAAGTGGTCATGACTATCGCCAACAGCTTGACCGACTAAGAATTACTGACTCTCAAGTGTTGAAGCCTTGATCTACCTTCTTCCACTTGAGGGGGGGTGTTAGGATAATATATTAGATTAGTGATATGGGCCTGCCCAATATTTATTCATGTATATGTACCCAATATTTATTCATGTAAATGTACAGTCCATGTCTGTCAGGCCCAGTCTTTTCTTTCCTTTTCTGTTCTCCTATGTATCTATATATACACCCCTTGTGTACAGACTTTACATACAATTCATAATAAGAAAAGCTTCCGCAACTTTAGAAGTTTTCCCTTCTTTCCTCTGATTATTTCTTGGTGTATTCACCGATTTACACTTTGAACCTCGAGTAGAATTTAGAAGATAGGGGAACAAGTAGCGATCTCATTCCGCCTTTGATGAAGATCTGAGTCTTAGTAAAACTTGGAAATATATATTGAATGATCAAAGTGTTTACAAGGAAGAACTCTTCCCTAACCAAACTAACAAGGATCTCTACTTCACCATCCACTCAAACAAGGAAGAAATACATGGGGGAAGAAGATTAATCAAAAGCCTTAACCCGAAAAGGTAATCTTCTCTTCTACTTCGTGGATGGATCCGTAGAAACTCTTGGACACCAACAGATGGAATGTGGCGGAAATAGGGACGTGGATGGAGTGTATATGTATGTTGGAATGTGTTGATTGATGCAGCCCCTCGGCCTATTTATAGGCATCAAAAATGTCTTCTTGCCGGGCGTCGTGCCGGATCGTCAGTAGCCGGCACACGTGATAAATGCGCCCAACTGTTAACGGTCGAAACCGCCAATGCCGCGTGAAACAGTACATATGCCGGGTAGGATATACCCGGCATCACACCCGGCAACGGTTGGAAACCACGTGGAACACATGTGCTGTCGTATGGTCAACCGAAGCGACTCTATACTCATGCCGGATAGAATTTACCCGGCATCGCATCCGGCAAGGCCTCTTTTCTGTTCTGTGCTCATGCCGTGTAGAACCAACCCGGCACCGAGTCCGGCATCAATGGAATTTCTGCCTAGAGATGCGTTCCTTGTATATAAAACACATAAAACATAAGACTGTACAAATAATATACTTTAACGAATAACTAACATAAATAACACATATATAACTTTATTTAGATAGATTAATATTAAATCTAATGCATAAAATATGATAAGTCTGTGGCTTATCAAGGCCCTACACTTACCTTTTGCTAGTCCTCGAGCAAAACAAGTTTAGAAAGGACTAATTACTTATGCACAAAACAGATAAACTTTAGAATGAAAATGTAGATAAATATCTCCAACTAAATGACTCTAATTCATAAGTATCACTTAATCTACCTTACCTATCCAAACATACTAATGGGTATAAAATAAAGAATTTCAAAACCGATCAAAAACTTTAGGGCTATTTTGCATAAGGGATTTTTGTAATCTCTCTCTTTTTCCGGTTTCCATCATTCAGCTCTATTTTTCAAGAGTTTCTGAATGTGGCCAAGACACTCATCGATGGCGATATATTCAGCCCTATTTTGCAAGGGTTTCTGAATCAACCATGAAATTTTTTGCATTGAAGAACGGGGAATTTAGGAGAAAAACAAAAGGAAAAACTCTCGTTTCTTGCTTTTATTCTAAGGTAGTTCATTGCAACCTCAAGGAATATGATGATTTTCCTTTGGAAGAAGATTTTTTTCTTTCTTTTTTGTTTTCTTTTTTCTTCTTCTTCTTTCTTTTTTTTCACAAAATCCCTATTTAAGATTTTTCACCCAAATATTTTTCACAATTTGAAAAAAAAAAACAAATACCCAAAAGTACATAAAGGAAAGAATTAGAGAAAGATCATATACTCATGTTTAAATAAAAAGAATCAAAAAGCTAAAAACAGGAATCTACAAGTCATTAGAAAGCTTACCTTTTGAGAGAACAAGCTTTTAGTCATTCCTAATCTCATCTTAATCAAGAACATGCAAAAAGTTTAGTAAGACATTGAATAAACTCACAACTTATGCATATTATAAACAAAAGTTTATTATTTTTTTAAAGGGATGGGTCCCTGCCCTACACTTGGCAGGAACACTGTCCCAGTGTTCAAAATGTAAAGAACATTTATGTTTTTTTTAATGAACAAAGAAAAAGAATACTTACCATGAATGATTAATAAATAAAACAACATAAAAAAAACAAAGGAAAGAGACGAATGAAAAAGAGAGGCTCCCCTGTTTGTAAAATACGAATGCGTGAGGAGGAACCGCCCTACACTTAGCCTTTGGCTACTTGGCAGAGTTATCACCGATCTCGCAAACTCCCGTTGATCAATTTGGTGTTGGAGACGGGAGTTGACCAAGGGGTCATGATTTGAGCAAGAAGTTGCTGCATTTGAACTATGTAGCCATGGAATGGTCGATGTCGCTGCCAGTTCTGCTTCCTCAGGTGGTATAAAATCTTGGTAATTCGGGGCACTGGGCTTGTGGTTGCGCACTTTTCCATATTTGCCTGCTGAGGAAGAGCGTTGGTGCCATTCGCTGGTGTATTTGAATATTTGTGTAGGGAGTGTGCTTGAAGTGCATTCGCCTAATTTACTTAGGAGGAGTACACAAACAATTAAATTCAACAAATTATAGTACGAAAAATAATAATACAGGAATGTTACCAATTCAAGAGAAAAAAAAAAGAAAAGAATTTTTGAACATGCCGGACATAATGCCAGGCGCAACGTATCCGCAATCGACTTCTTCCATTAATGCTGGATTGGTTTTACCCGGCTTCCTGACCGGCTTGTTTAAACTCGAAGAGAAGTTAAAATAAATCAAAAAGAGAGAAGGGAAGGATAAACGAGAGGTTTGTAATAATAAAAAGATATTAACATAATTAAATTCGCAAAAATCAAAAGAAGAAACAAAGTTGCGTATGCCGGACGTGGTGCCGGGTGTTCGAAGCCCGGCATTGGACTTCCTCCAAGATTGCGGGTTTATTTTACCCGGCGTTACGCCCGGCGAGTTCAAACTAAAAAAAAAAGAAATAAATTAAACGGAAAGAGAAGGTAAAAAATAAAAGAAGAGTGCAAAAGGAAAGAATATTACAAACAACTCTAAGATTGAAGAGAAAATGTAAATAAAAAGTTGAGATTGAATGTGCCGGATTGTGCGCCGGATGAATCCCGGCATGGTGCACGGCACACTCAACCTAGCGAACAAAAACAAAAAGAATTAAAGAATAAAAACGTTGAATGTGCCGGGTAATGGATGTCCGGACTGGCACCCGGCATATTCAACCGAACTAAAATATGTACAATTTTAAATCAATAAATCGAAGAATCAAAAGAATAAAGAATAGAGAATATAAATAAAGAATAGGGCGTTTTACCGAATTTAGGACTTGGACTAATTCCAAGTCCCGTCAACGGCGCCAATTTGCTAACTAGAAAATTGTAGGAATAAAACTATATATAAAGAGAATAAAATAAATAACTAAACCTACAACTCTACTACGGGTAGCAAAATAAAACCCGGTCGGAGTATAGTGTAAATATATTACGACCGAGAGTATCGAACCCAAGGGACTTATAGAAAATCAGTCCTAATCCGGTAATAACCTATTCTAAGACAAGGGGGAAAGTAAATGTAATTCTAATCTAAAATAACTAACTAAAATCCTAACTAAATGTATGATTCGGGACTAGATCAACCCCTAGTACCACTGTGAACACTTAATACATAACAAGTCTCTGAAATCACCCGAACAAATGAACGTGCCGGATATCCTGCCGGATAGTTTATGCACGGCATATTCAAAGACGTTGAATATGCCGGACAGAACCAACCCGGCACTAGACCCGGTAAGAACAAAATGTGAATTTCTATCCCAGTTTCGAACCCCGAAAACAAGGACTCACTATCCAAATTCGAACCCAACATCTCTCGTCAGTATTCGACTGAAATAATGAAAATGGATAAGGTCATTCAACTCTTTCGGTGTTGTCATCTACACCTCTGCATCAAAACGGTGAAAGACCACCAAGACTCTTCAACCAAAAACACCTTTGTCTTTTGTTAGGATAATATATTAGATTAGTGATATGGGCCTGCCCAATATTTATCATGTATATGTACCCAATATTTATTCATGTAATGTACAGTCCATGTCTGTCAGGCCCAGTCTTTTCTTTCCTTTTCTGTTCTCCTATGTATCTATATATACACCCCTTGTGTACAGACTTTACATACAATTCATAATAAGAAAGCTTCCGCACTTTAGAATGTTTTCCCTTCTTTCCTCTGATTATTTCTCGGTGTATTCACCGATTTACATGGTATCAGAGCAGGTTAAATACATTTAACCTTTCCTCTCCCCTCTTCAAATTCACCGAGAAACCTTTCGCTTTCTCTGGAAGTATCTCGTTCATCCGTACAAATCTTCTTCCCATCTCCGTTCAAATCTTCTTCCCATCTCCGTTCAAATTTTCTTTCCATCTCTGGAAAGTTGAAAGAATGGATTCACCATTGACGACAGTCAAGCAACAGAGGTTCCCTTCCCTCTGAACCACCATCTAAAGAAAACCCTCTTCTTCGGTCTTCAAATCAGTCTCTGTTCTTATCTCCATCCATTTTTTTTCTTTAAACCTTTTTTTTTTTCCGTTAACTTCTATCATCCACATCAATTTATTTTCTCAAAATTCTCTCTTCCATCATGTCGAAAGAAATAGAAGAAGAGAAGCTTCAACCACCCACTCAACCAGAGAAGATCGATGTTTCTGACCCGTTGTACATCCCGGCAGCGGACTATCCTGGTTTGACAATTTTCCCAAAATTTAACGGTTCAAATTTCCAAAATTGGAAGGAGGAGTGGAGATATCGTTGATGGCGAAAAATAAATTGGCATAATCGACGGAACTCTTACCCGCCCCACAGAGAACTCTCTGAGAATAGCTGCCTGGGATCGTTGCATTGCAACAACCTGGTCATGAGTTGGTTATTACTGCGTTAGATTCCAGCATTGGAGCCAGTCTGATGTATCAATCAACAGCGAGGGATATGTGGAAGAGCTTGTGTGCGCGATACGACCAGATCAATGGAATGAGACGTTTTAATCTGAAGCAGCAGCAGATTCATGACAGCACACAAGACGGTGACGATGTAAGTACCTATTTCACTAAACTGAAACAAATCTGGGATGAACAATCAAGCATTATCAAAATTGCTCCATGTACGTGCGGTCATGGTGAAAAACTCATGAAATCTGTAGAAGAAGATAGATTGCTTGAATTTGTGATGGGTCTGAATGAGGAGTATATGAATATAAGAGGAAACATTTTAATGATGTCACCTCTACCTTCTTTGGATGCTGCGTATGCTCTTGTTCTTCATGAAGAAAAACAGAGAAAAGTGGTAAATCAAACAAAATAGATGGACGAAGGGTGTTTGCAAACACCGTTTCAGCGCCTGATTCAGAAAAATCAGACAAAGTCCGATATGGTAAAGCCAATGGGGGAAGAAATCCTCTTACTGCACTTATTGTAAGAAGAAAGGCCACACTGCTGACATATGTTTCAAGAAAACAGGTAATATCCTGACTGGTGGAAATTCCCTGAGAACAAAAAGTTTGCTGGTAATGTGACTGTGATTCTACTGCTCAAGAGACACAAAATTGACCACCACACCCGTGGAAGGCATGAGTCAAGACCAACTGAATCAAATGCTTAATTACTTACAGAAAGTCACCATGAAGGATCAAGGATCTGCTTCTGCAACTTGTAACTTCGTGGGTAAGAATTCAAGTTCTGAAAAATTCTTGTTGTGCATCTATGAGATTGCATGAGAAACAAAAGAATTGGATCTTGGATTCCGGTGCGACAGACCACTTGTGTGGAGATGATAAATTATTCAGTTGCAAGAAGAAACTTGATAAACCTCATGATGTGGTCTTACCTAATGGTAACTCGGAAGTTGTGGATACCATTGGAACCGTGAAACTGGATGAGAATTTTGGGCTGGAAAATACTCTATTTATGCCATCTTTCAAATTGGGTTTAATATCAGTAAATAAGTTTGTGAAACAGACTGATTCATCCATGGTTTTCTATGCCGAATATTGCTCTATGCAGGACCGTTCTATCAACCTTGAGCATCCAGTCGGAAGTGTTGTCAATGGACTCTACATCTTAGACGTTCAATCTCTGATGCAGTTCCTTGAGAAGAAACGTGATGCGATGGATTCTAGGGGTATTTTTAGTAATGCTGTCTACAGCAAGGTTCTTTTTTGGCATAATAAAAATTAGGACATGTCCCGGTTAGCAAATTAGTAGATTTGGATTTAGTTAAAAAAAATGATGTTTCTGGTGAATTTTTTGCGATGTATGTTACAAGGCTAAAGGACATCGTTTGCCTTTTTCTGATTCTACATTTAGAGCCGACGAATGTTTTGATATGATTCATCTTGATATATGGGGTCCTGTAGTGAAAAGAATCATGATGGGATGAAATACTTTCTCACAATAGTAGACAACAAAAGTAGATCTGTTTGGGTAAGGTTGTTACAATCAAAATCTGAGGCTTCGATAAGTATCAAGGAATTGTTCTTCTTATTGAACGTCAATTTGATAAGAGGGTAAAAATCGTTCGGGCTGACAATGCACAAGAATTGGGGTTGTCCAAAGATTTAACAGAATTTTTCAAAAACAAAGGTATTTTACATCAAACATCTTGTGTCTACACCCCGCAACAAAATGGGATTGTGGAACGGAAACATCGTTATATCCTTGAAACCGCTCGTGCACTATTTTTTCAATCTGGATTGACTCTAAAATATTGGGGTGAGAGCGTCCTTATGGCGGTACATCTTATTAATCAACTACCATCTAGTGCATTGTCCGGGAAATCTCCATATGAAATTTTACATGGTCAAAGGCCTAATTACTCTATAGTTAAAACATTTGGATGTTTAGCTTACGAAACGGGACCAAGGAGACATAGAGGAAAATTCGATTCACGAGGGATCAAATGTGTCTACTTAGGCCCTGCACAAAATCAAAAGGGGCATAAACTTCTCCACATTGAAGAGGATCGATTGTTTGTCAGTCGAGATGTGGTTTTCTATGAGCATATATTCCCGCTCACAGAGCGTCAAACAAACAACACAGTAGATCAAATCGATCCATTAATTCCTAATTGCCCAGATGAATTGGACCATAATCCAAACTTAGAGCCCATCGTTGCTCCAAATATTCATAAATCCTCAGAAGATTCATGCGAAGCACACACCAGCCCAATCTATCAAAATGAATTAGAGGAGCATACCCGCCCAATTCATCGAAATGACCAACCTTGCCTCCTTCACATGATCAGGCTCAATCAGAAATCACCCAGCCCATTTTATCACCCATACAAGAGCAGCCCAATCTCAACTTACGTCGATCCACCAGACATCCCACAGACCGTCTAAATACCAAGACTACATATGTGATTTCACCGATACTGATAGCAATAATTACGATGATGATTATTTTTCTCATCTTCTCATCACTCGATATCAACGCGGGATGCTCTCCAAGGAGACAGAAGGCATCAACACCCTTACTGACCTTGCTCCTACTAAAACCTTATGTTTATCTTCGGTCACTTGTATGGGCATAACAATCTGTCAGAACCTACATGTTACCGAGATGCAGTCAAACATGTCCATTGGAGAGAAGCAATGAAGAAAGAGCTTGATGCTCTTGAGTCCAATCAAACTTGGGAAATAACCAAAGTCCCAAGGGGAAGAAGTGCATTGGTTGTAGATGGGTCTACAAGGTTAAACTAAAATCCGACGGTACTCTGGAAAGATATAAGGCACGACTGGTAGTAAGAGGATACACTCAAAAATATGGCCTTGACTTTCATGAAACATTCTCACCCGTCGTGAAAATGACGACAATTCATGCATTGGTGGCTGTTGCTCTAAAGAAGAAATGGAAGATTCACCAACTTGATGTAAATAAAGCCTTCATTCATGGAGATTTGCATGAGGACATCTATATGAAGGTTCCAGATGGACTTTCCATAGAAGGTGGTCAAGTTTGCAAACTCAAGAAATCTCTATATGGTTTAAAACAGGCATCCAGACAATGGTATGCTCGGTTGACTAACTTCCTCCAAACTCTTGGCTATAAGGCATCTAAGAATGATTATTCTTTGTTCAAGAAGAAATGTCCTACATCAACCGTATTCCTTGGTGTTTATGTTGATGATCTCATTGTGTGTGGAGATGATGAGGCTGAAATCTCTGACCTCAAGAGACGATTGGATCTTGAGTTCCGCATCAAAGATCTTGGTAGCCTACACTACTTCTTAGGTATGGAGTTTATAGCGACCGCTACTGGAATGATCATGACACAAAGCAAATTCTCTCGAGAAATACTCCAAGAGTTTGGTAATCCCCGTGACACACCCGTTGTTGGACCTATGCAACTAGGTGTGAAGTTACATGCTGAAGGGAGTCCACCTTTACAGGATGCGTCTCTAATACGACTATTGGGAAAACTCAATTACCTCATCAATACCCGTCCAGACTTAAACTTCTCCGTTCAATTGCTTAGCCAATTCTTGCAATCTCCTTGTCAATCTCATTGGGATGCAGCTATGCATCTGTTACGGTATATCAAGGCACTGTTGGGTATGGTATTTATTTCAATAAAAACTGATGATCACCAGCTTGTCGCATATTGTGACTCTGATTGGGCTGCTTGTCCATTAACAAGAAGGTCTGTGAGTGGTTTTTACATTCTCCTTGGCGGTTCTCCCATTTCTTGGAAGTCTAAGAAGCAAGCTTGTGTTGCTTATCATCAGCTGAGGCGGAATATCGGGCCATCCGACGTGTGACTACAGAATTAGCATGGTTAAGTCGCCTTCTTCACGAACTAGGATTCTCCAACATCATTCCTATTCCTTTGAAGTGTGACAATCGATCGCAGTTTTTATTGCAAAAAATCCTGTTCACGAACGAACTAAACATATTGAAATTGATGTACACTATGTCGAGATCAAATCAAACAAGGTTTGATTAGTGTGGAGCATATATCCAACAAAGGACAACTCGCAGACATGCTTACCAAAGTTTTAAGTGGTCATGACTATCAACAGCTTGACCGACTAAGATTACTGACTCTCAAGTGTTGAAGCCTTGATCTACCTTCTTCCACTTGAGGGGGGGTGTTAGGATAATATATTAGATTAGTGATATGGGCCTGCCCAATATTTATTCATGTATATGTACCCAATATTTATTCATGTAAATGTACAGTCCATGTCTGTCAGGCCCAGTCTTTCTTTCCTTTTTTTGTTCTCCTATGTATCTATATATACACCCTTGTGTACAGACTTTACATACAATTCATAATAAGAAAAGCTTCCGCAACTTTAGAATGTTTTCCCTTCTTTCCTTGATTATTTTCTTGGTGTATTCACCGATTTACACTTTTTGAACCTCGAGTAGAATTTAGAAGATAGGGGAACAAGTAGCGATCTCATTCCGCCTTGATTGAAGAGAATCTGAGTCTTAGTAAAACTTGGAAATATATATATTGAATGATCAAGTGTTTACAAGGAAGAACTCTTCCTAACCAAACTAACAAGGACTCTACTTCACCATCCACTCAAACAAGGAGAAGAAATACATGGGGGAGAAGAAGATTAATCAAAAGCCTTAACCCGAAAAGGTAATCTTCTCTTCTACTTCGTGGATGGATCCGTAGAAGAAACTCTTGGACACCAACAGATGGAATGTGGCGGAAATAGGGACGTGGATGGAGTTGTATATGTATGTTGAATGTGTTGATGATGCAAAGCCCTCGGCCTATTTATAGGCATCAAAATGTCTTCTTGCCGGGCGTCGTGCAGGACGTCAGTAGCCGGCAACGTGATAAATGCGCCCAACTGTTACGGTCAAAACCGCCAATGCCTCGTGAAACAGTACATATGCCGGGTAGGATATACCCGGCATCACACCCGGCAACGGTTGGAAACCACGTGGACACATGTGCTGTCGTATGGTCAAATGAAGCGACTCTATACTCATGCCGGATAGAATTTACCCGGCATCGCATCCGGCAAGGCCTCTTTTCTGTTCTGTGCTCATGCCGTGTAGAACCAACCCGGCACCGAGTCCGGCATCAATGGAATTTCTGCCTAGAGATGCGTTCCTTGTATATAAAACATAAAATAAGACTGTACAAATAATACTACTTAACGAATAACCTAACATAAATAACATATATAACTTTATTTAGATAGATATAATATTAAATCTAATGCATAAAATATGATAAGTCTGTGGCTTATCAAGGCCCTACACTTACCTTTTGCTAGTCCTCGAGCAAAACAAGTTTAGAAAGGACTAATTACTTATGCACAAAACAGATAAACTTTAGAATGAAAATGTAGATAAATATCTCCAACTAAATGACTCTAATTCATAAGTATCACTTAATCTACCTTACCTATCCAAACATACTAATGGGTATAAAATAAAGAATTTCAAAACCGATCAAAAACTTTAGGGCTATTTTGCATAAGGGATTTTTGTAATCTCTCCTTTTTCCGGTTTCCATCATTCAGCTCTATTTTCCAAGAGTTTCTGAATGTGGCCAAGACACTCATCGATGGCGATATATTCAGCCCTATTTTGCAAGGGTTTCTGAATCAACCATGAAATTTTTTGCATTGAAGAACGGGGAATTTAGGAGAAAACAAAAGGAAAAACTCTCGTTTCTTGCTTTTATTCTAAGGTAGTTCATTGCAACCTCAAGGAATATGATGATTTTCCTTTGGAAGAAGATTTTTTTCTTTCTTTTTTGTTTTCTTTTTCTTCTCTTCTTTCTTTTTTCACAAAATCCCTATTTAAGATTTTCACCCAAAATATTTTCACAATTTGAAAAAAAAAGAACAAATACCCAAAGTACATAAAGGAAAGAATTAGGAAAGATCATATACTCATGTTTAAATAAAAAGAATCAAAAAGCTAAAAACAGGAATCTACAAGTCATTAGAAAGCTTACCTTTTGAGAGAACAAGCTTTTAGTCATTCCTAACTCATCTTAATCAAGAACATGCAAAAAGTTTAGTAAGACATTGAATAAACTCACAACTTATGCATATTATAAACAAAAGTTTATTATTTTTTTAAAGGGATGGGTCCCTGCCCTACACTTGGCAGGAACACTGTCCCAGTGTTCAAAATGTAAAGAACATTTATGTTTTTTTTTAATGAACAAAGAAAAAGAATATCTTACCATGAATGATTAATAATAAAACAACATAAAAAAAACAAAGGAGAGAGACGAATGAAAAAGAGAGGCTCCCCTGTTTGTAAAATACGAATGCGTGAGGAGGAACCGCCCTACACTTAGCCTTTGGCTACTTGGCAGAGTTATCACCGATCTCGCAAACTCCCGTTGATCAATTTGGTGTTGGAGACGGGAGTTGACCAAGGGGTCATGATTTGAGCAAGAAGTTGCTGCATTTGCAACTGCATCGACTTATGCTCCATGCGAATGGTCGATGTCGCTGCCAGTTCTGCTTCCTCAGGTGGTATAAAATCTGGTAATTCGGGGCACTGGGCTTGTGGTTGCGCACTTTTCCATATTTGCCTGCTGAGGAAGAGCGTTGGTGCCATTCGCTGGTGTATTTGAATATTTGTGTAGGGAGTGTGCTTGAAGTGCATTCGCCTAATTTACTTAGGAGGAGTACACAAACAATTAAATTCAACAAATTATAGTACGAAAAATAATAATACAGGAATGTTACCAATTCAAGAGAAAAAAAAGAAAAGAATTTTTGAACATGCCGGACATAATGCCAGGCGCAACGTATCCGACAATCGACTTCTTCCATTAATGCTGGATTGGTTTTACCCGGCTTCCTGACCGGCTTGTTTAAACTCGAAGAGAAGTTAAAATAAATCAAAAGAGAGAGGGAAGGATAAACGAAGGGTTTGTAATAATAAAAAAGATATTAACATAATTAAATTCGCAAAATCAAAAGAAAACAAAGTTGCGTATGCCGGACGTGGTGCCGGGTGTTCGAAGCCCGGCATTGGACTTCCTCCAAGATTGCCGGGTTTATTTTACCCGGCGTTACGCCCGGCGAGTTCAAACTAAAAAAAAAAATAAATTAAACGGGAAAGAGAAGGTAAAAAAAAAAGAAGTGCAAAAGGAAAGAATATTTACAAACAACTCTAAGATTGAAGAGAAATGTAGAATAAAAAGTTGAGATTGAATGTGCCGGATTGTGCGCCGGATGAATCCCGGCATGGTGCACGGCACACTCAACCTAGCGAACAAACAAAAAGAATTAAAGAATAAAACGTTGAATGTGCCGGGTAATGGATGTCCGGACTGGCACCCGGCATATTCAACCGAACTAAAATATGTACAATTTTAAATCAATAAATCGAAGAATCAAAAGAATAAAGAATAGAGAATATAGAATAAAGAATAGGGCGTTTTACCGAATTTAGGACTTGGACTAATTCCAAGTCCCCGTCAACGGCGCCAATTTGCTAACTAGAAAATTGTAGGAATAAAACTATATATAAAGAGAATAAAATAAATAACTAAACCTACAACTCTACTACGGGTAGCAAAATAAAACCCGGTCGGAGTATAGTGTAAATATATTACGACCGAGAGTATCGAACCCAAGGGACTTATAGAAAATCAGTCCTAATCCGGTAATAACCTATTCTAAGACAAGGGGGAAAGTAAATGTAATTCTAATCTAAAAACTAACTAAAATCCTAACTAAATGTATGATTCGGGACTAGATCAACCCCTAGTACCACTGTGAACACTTAATACATAACAAGTCTCTGAAATCACCCGAACAAATGAACGTGCCGGATATCCTGCCGGATAGTTTATGCACGGCATATTCAAAGACGTTGAATATGCCGGACAGAACCAACCCGGCACTAGACCCGGTAAGAACAAAATGTGAATTTCTATCCCAGTTTCGAACCCCGAAAACAAGGACTCACTATCCAAATTCGAACCCAACAATCTCTCGTCAGTATTCGACTGAAATAATGAAAATGGATAAGGTCATTCAACTCTTTCGGTGTTGTCATCTACACCTCTGCATCTAACAACGGTGAAAGACCACCAAGACTCTTCAACCAAAACACCTTTGTCTTTTTGTTAGGATAATATATTAGATTAGTGATATGGGCCTGCCCAATATTTATTCATGTATATGTACCCAATATTTATTCATGTAAATGTACAGTCCATGTCTGTCAGGCCCAGTCTTTTCTTTCCTTTTCTGTTCTCTATGTATCTATATATACACCCCTTGTGTACAGACTTTACATACAATTCATAATAAGAAAGCTTCCGCAACTTTAGAATGTTTTCCCTTCTTTCCTCTGATTATTTTCTCGGTGTATTCACCGATTTACATGGCATCAGAGCAGGTTAAATACATTTAACCTTTCCTCTCCCCTCTTCAAATTCACCAAGAAACCTTTCGCTTTCTCTGGAAGTATATCGTTCACCCGTACAAATCTTCTTCCCATCTCCGTTCAAATCTTCTTCCCATCTCCGTTCAAATTTTCTTTCCATCTCTGGAAAGTTGAAAGAATGGATTCACCATTGACGACAGTCAAGCAACAGAGGTTCCCTTCCCTCTGAACCACCATCTAAAGAAAACCCTCTTCTTCGGTCTTCAAATCAGTCTCTGTTCTTATCTCCATCCATTTTTTTTTTAAACCTTTTTTTTCTTCCATTAACTTCTATCATCCACATCAACTTTCTTTTTCCCAAAATTCTCTCTTCCATCATGTCGAAAGAAATAGAAGAAGAGAAGCTTCAACCACCCACTCAACCAGAGAAGATCGATGTTTCTGACCCGTTGTACATCCCGGCAGCGGACTATCCTGGTTTGACAATTTTCCCAAAATTTAACGGTTCAAATTTCCAAAATTGGAAGAGAGGAGTGGAGATATCTTTGATGGCGAAAAATAAATTTGGCATAATCGATGGAACACTTACCCGCCCCACAGAGAACTCTCTGAGAATAGCTGCCTGGGATCGTTGCAACAGCCTGGTCATGAGTTGGTTATTGGCTGCGTTGGATTCAAGCATTGGAGCCAGTCTGATGTATCAATCTACAGCGAGGGATATGTGGAAGAGCTTGTGTGCGCGATACGACCAGATCAATGGAATGAGACATTTTAATCTGAAGCAGCAGATTCATGACAGCACACAAGATGGTGACGATGTAAGTACCTATTTCACTAAACTGAAACAAATCTGGGATGAACAATCAAGCATTATCAAGATTGCTCCATGTACGTGCGGTCATGGTGAAAAACTCATGAAATCTGTAGAAGAAGATAATTGCTTGAATTTGTGATGGGTCTGAACGAGGAGTATATGAATATAAGAGGAAACATTTTAATGATGTCACCTCTACCTTCTTTGGATGCTGCGTATGCTCTTGTTCTTCATGAAGAAAAACAGAGAAAAGTGGTAAATCAAACAAAATAGATGGACGAAGGGTGTTTGCAAACACCGTTTCAGCGCCTGATTCAGAAAAATCATACAAAGTCCGATATGGTAAAGCCAATGGTGGGAAGAAATCCTCTTACTGCACTTATTGTAAGAAGAAAGGCCATACTGCCGACATATGTTTCAAGAAAACAGGTAATTATCCTGACTGGTGAAAATTCCCTGAGAACAAAAAGTTTGCTGGTAATGTGACTGCTGATTCTGCTGCTCAAGAGACACCAAAATTGACCACCACACCCGTGGAAGGCATGAGTCAAGACCAACTGAATCAAATGCTTAATTACTTACAGAAAGTCACAATGAAGGATCAAGGATCTGCTTCTGCAACTTGTAACTTCGCGGGTAAGATTTCAAGTTCTGAATATTATTCTTGTTGTGCATCTATGAGATTGCATGAGAAACAAAAGAATTGGATCTTGGATTCCGGTGCAACAGACCACTTGTGTGGAGATGATAAATTATTCAGTTGCAAGAAGAAACTTGATAAACCTCATGATGTGGTCTTACTTAATGGTAACTCGGAAGTTGTGGATACCATTGGAACCGTGAAACTGGATGAGAATTTTGGGCTGGAAAATACTCTATTTATGCCATCTTTCAAATTGGGTTTAATATCAGTAAATAAGTTTGTGAAACAGACTGATTCATCCATGGTTTTCTATGCCGAATATTGCTCTATGCAGGACCGTTCTATCAACCTTGAGCATCCAGTCGGAAGTGTTGTCAATGGACTCTACATCTTAGACGTTCAATCTCTGATGCAGTTCCTTGAGAAGAAACGTGATGCGATGGATTCTAGGGGTATTTTAGTAATGCTGTCTACAGCAAGGTTCTTTTTTGGCATAAAAATTAGGCATGTCCCGGTTAGCAAATTAGTAGATTTGGATTTAGTTAAAAAAATGATGTTTCTGGTGAATTCGTTTGCGATGTATGTTACAAGGCTAAAGGACATCGTTTGCCTTTTTCTGATTCTACATTTAGAGCCGACGAATGTTTTGATATGATTCATCTTGATATATGAGGTCCGTGTAGTGAAAAGAATCATGAGGGGATGAAATACTTTCTCACAATAGTAGACAACAAAAGTAGATCTGTTTGGGTAAGGTTGTTACAATCAAAATCTGAGGCTTCGATAAGTATCAAGGAATTTGTTCTTCTTATTGAACGTCAATTTGATAAGAGGGTAAAAATCGTTCGGGCTGACAATGCACAAGAATTGGGGTTGTCCAAAGATTTAACAGAATTTTTCAAAAACAAAGGTATTTTACATCAAACATCTTGTGTCTACACCCCGTAACAAAATGGGATTGTGGAACGGAAACATCGTTATATCCTTGAAACCGCTCGTGCACTATTTTTTCAATCTGGATTGACTCTAAAATATTGGGGTGAGAGCGTCCTTATGGCGGTACATCTTATTAATCAACTACCGTCTAGTGCATTGTCCGGGAAATCTCCATATGAAATTTTACATGGTCAAAGGCCTAATTACTCTATACTTAAAACATTTGGATGTTTAGCTTACGAAACGGGACCAAGGAGACATAGAGGAAAATTCGATTCACGAGGGATCAAATGTGTCTACTTAGGCCCTGCACAAAATCAAAAGGGGCATAAACTTCTCCACATTGAAGAGGATCGATTGTTTGTCAGTCGAGATGTGGTTTTCTATGAGCATATATTCCCGCTCACAGAGCGTCAAACAAACAACACAGTAGATCAAATCGATCCATTAATTCCTAATTGCCCAGATGAATTGGACCATAATCCAAACTTAGAGCCCATCGTTGCTCCAAATATTCATAAATCCTCAGAAGATTCATGCGAAGCACACACCAGCCCAATCTATCAAAATGAATTAGAGGAGCATACCCGCCCAATTCATCGAAATGAACCAACCTTGTCTCCTTCACATGATCAGGCTCAATCGGAAATCACCCAGCCTATTTTATCACCCATACAAGAGCAGCCCAATCTCAACTTACGTCGATCCACCAGAGCATCCCACAAACCGTCCAAATACCAAGACTACATATGTGATTTCACTGATACTGATAGCAATAATTACGATGATGATTATTTTTCTCATCTTCTCATCACTCGATATCAACGCGGGATGCTCTCCAAGGAGACAGAAGGCATCAACACCCTTACTGACCTTGCTCCTACTAAAACCTTGTGTTTATCTTCGGTCACTTGTATGGGCAATAACAATCTGTCAGAACCTACATGTTACCAAGATGCTGTCAAACATGTCCATTGGAGAGAAGCGATGAAGAAAGAGCTTGATGCTGTTGAGTCCAATCAAACTTGGGAAATAACCAAACGTCCCAAGGGGAAGAAGTGCATTGGTTGTAGATGGGTCTACAAGGTCAAACTAAAATCCGACGGTACTCTGGAAAGATATAAGGCACGACTGGTAGTAAGAGGATACACTCAAAAATATGGCCTTGACTTTCATGAAACATTCTCACCCGTCGTGAAAATGACGACAATTCATGCATTGGTGGCTGTTGCTCTAAAGAAGAAATGGAAGATTCACCAACTTGACGTAAATAATGCTTTCATTCATGGAGATTTCATGAGGACATCTATATGAAAGTTCCAGATGGACTTTCCATAGAAGGTGGTCAAGTTTGCAAACTCAAGAAATCTCTCTATGGTTTAAAACAGGCATCCAGACAATGGTATGCTCGGTTGACTACCTTCCTCCAAACTCTTGGCTATGAGGCATCTAAGAATGATTATTCTTTGTTCAAGAAGAAATGTCCTACATCAACCGTATTCCTTGGTGTTTATGTTGATGATCTCATTGTGTGGAGATGATGAGGCTGAAATCTCTGACCTCAAGAGACGATTGGATCTTGAGTTCCGCATCAAAGATCTTGGTAGCCTACACTACTTCTTAGGTATGGAGTTTATTGAGACCGCTACTGGAATGATCATGACACAAAGCAAATTCTCTCGGAAATACTCCAAGAGTTTGGTAATCCCCATGACACACCCGTTGTTGGACCTATGCAACAAGGTGTGAAGTTACATGCTGAAGGGAGTCCACCTTTACAGGATGCGTCTCTATATAGACTTATTGGGAAAACTCAATTACCTCATCAATACCCGTCCAGACTTAAACTTCTCCGTTCAATTGCTTAGCCAATTCTTGCAATCTCCTTGTCAATCTCATTGGGATGCAGCTATGCATCTGTTACGGTATATCAAAGGCACTGTTGGGCATGGTATTTATTTCAATAAAACTGATGATCACCAGCTTGTCGCATATTGTGACTCTGATTGGGCTGCTTGTCCATTAACAAGAAGGTCTGTGAGTGGTTTTTACATTCTCCTTGGCGGTTCTCCCATTTCTTGGAAGTCTAAGAAGCAAGCTTGTGTTGCTTTATCATCAGCTGAGGCGGAATATCGGGCCATCCAACGTGTGACTACAGAATTAGCATGGTTAAGTCGCCTTCTTCACGAACTAGGATTCTCCAACATCATTCCTATTCCTTTGAAGTGTGACATTCGATCCGCAGTTTTTATTGCAAAAAATCCTATTCTACACGAACGAACTAAACATATTGAAATTGATGTACACTATGTCCGAGATCAAATCAAACAAGGTTTGATTAGTGTGGAGCATATATCCAACAAAGGACAACTCGCAGACATGCTTACCAAAGTTTTAAGTGGTCATGACTATCGCCAACAGCTTGACCGACTAAGAATTACTGACTCTCAAGTGTTGAAGCCTTGATCTACCTTCTTCCACTTGAGGGGGGTGTTAGGATAATATATTAGATTAGTGATATGGGCCTGCCCAATATTTATTCATGTATATGTACCCAATATTTATTCATGTAAATGTACAGTCCATGTCTGTCAGGCCCAGTCTTTTCTTTCCTTTTCTGTTCTCCTATGTATCTATATATACACCCCTTGTGTACAGACTTTACATAAAATTCATAATAAGAAAAGCTTCCGCAACTTTAGAATGTTTTCCCTTCTATCCTCTGATTATTTTCTCGGTGTTTTCCCTTCTTCCCTTCTTCAATGGGCCAAACATTCCAGGTTATTGAAGAAGACTCAAGCCGGAGTGCGGGACACGGGGGTAGGTGTTGTGTTTGTCAACCTACATCTTTGGTTTTATTTGTATTACATTTAAGAGGTTGTTGTATTCAGTTAGTTGCTCATTTAGTGGAATTTGGATTGTAATAATTAGAAGTGCTCAATATCTGTTCATCACAGCGTGAGGAGTTGTATTTTTTGGAAAGAGTAAGGATGCCTTGTCACTCACAAGGGTGAGTAACGGCGTGTAACACCAAGGTAGATAGTTTTATTTTCCGCTGCGATTTGCTATTTATTATGCTACGAATTGCGACGTCATTACAGGTTTAGGATTAGGGGTGTTACATCAGAGGTTTTTACAAAGAGAATCATGGGTTTAATAAAAGTGAATCAAATGTTTAAGAAAAGTGATTCTCGTAAATAGAGATTGTTTAACTAAAGTGCATAAGAGGTCTAAGAAATTGAATTACTAGTTTAAGAAAAGTGAATCAAAGGTTTAATAAAAGTGATTTTTTTAAATACTAGTAAAAGTTAATCCTAACACAAACTTATGCGAGAAGAGTATGAAACTTTCATTTATTAGAAGTGAATCATTCTTTTAATAAAACTGAATCTTATGTTAAAGAAAATCAAACATTTAAAAAAAGTGAATCATTCTTATGTTTAAGAAAATGTCTTCGACGTTTTTAGCTTTCCTAGAGTGCTTTAGGGTGTTTAAGGGGTAGAATAATCTTTTTGGTATTAGTTCTACGCTTTATATTATCATTACTGACTCGACAGATTTTTAGGGTTCCTACACTACAAACCATAAAAATGCCTACGGTGTTTTTAACTTTTTTATGGTGGATTTTAGAGTGAAATCAAAAGTTTTTTAAGCTCATATGTGATTCGTGGGAATCAATGAAACATGTAACATATGAACGTATTTTCATTGGGTCCCACGGGTCATATATGACCTTAAAAACTTTGGATTTGGCATTGGACAAAAATATTACACCTTAGCATCATCCATGTAAAGTTTTATCAATTTTGGACAACATTTATGCCTCCTTTAAGTTGATCAAATATTAGAAAAGTTGTCAGATGTAAAATAGAGGAAACCACATGGGGGGAAAGTAATTTTTTAAACCTCGTGGGTGGGGTATGTAATTTCATCAACCGTCATCGGTGGGGATGTAATTTTCCCTTGAATATATATATTTTTAGAGGAAAATTACTTTTTAAGAATTTGGTATAAAATAAGTGAAATATTTATTTGTATATATTGTAAAAGGGATTATGATTTTCTGTTAAAAATAAAATAACATTTTAGGTAACTGATTTCTTTTTGAAAATAAATAACAAAAATCATAATCTTAAAAATCAATATATATATATAATATATAATAAACACATGATTTAGTTAAGTTTTTAAAAATGTTTATTTGATATATTAATATGAAATGAGGTGTTGTTGAGAGTATATAGTAAACTGGAATCGTGAAACTATTTTGAAAATGAGTAAATTTTTTTTTATTGAAGATGTCAGATGATACAAATATACAACTAATCACTAATTTTTTGTACGTTCCTTAAATAAGTAACGATGAAAGAGAAATGACATGAATTTCTCACCACTACAAATCTTTTTTTAGTTTCTTACTGACAAATGTGAGTGGAATCCACACCATTGTGAATGCACTTAAGGAACTCTCATTTTAGAGAACCTAGGTAAACAAGAGAGAGTGTGAGAGGATGTAATAAAATAATATTTGTTGGTGGGTGAAATTCACTTTTCTTTATTATGAATGGCCTAATAACACCTACGCTGTAGACTATAATAATTACCAAACATTTAGAATTCCTAATTCAATTACCAATATTACTAAAATGAATTTCTCTACCTTTGTTTCAAATACTAAGTTAATTCTACTTGAGTTACCATGTAAACCTATACTCTAACAACTACAATGACACCTATTCTAATTGATAAACTTAAAAAATACTAAACCAGTTGTAGATCAAGTACTCATAACGATATCTTGAAGCACTAACATGTCCTATACTCATATACAAGATATCGTGTGACTATTAAGCTACCCAATAATTATTACTTTGCAATATTGAAAAAGGTTTATTAAACAATCTATAGCAAAAATACCTTTTTAGTTTTCCAAAATATACACACTCAAATACTAAATCAGTAATATATCAAGTAATTAGAACAATATCTTGAAACACTAATGTATTTCACGCCAATATACCAGATATCACATCACTATTAAACTACTTCATCATTATTACTTCTACAACTACATTTCTTCACAACTTAACCCACAAACATATTTTCTTCCACACAAAAAACACCCACAAACGTACAGACATAAGCGAAATGGCAAAGACTGGTGCAGTCGTGTACTTTTTTGGTATCGCCCTTCTCCTCCTACTCGTTGCTCACCAAAGCACAGGTAATTAGTATAAATAAATTGGTGTATACATATTTTCATTCAATAATTAACTATAACCAGATGTTTATTGATTAAATGCACTGAAATATATTCACATGATGTGATTTTTATAAGTATCGATCAAATTATATTGTTTGAGCTTTTTCACCTATTAATTGAGTGCTGAATATTTTTCAGCCACTACTGGTCTTGAGGATTCTGAAACTGAAGCTGTTCATATGGAGGATAATCTTCCTGAAGGTAATAAGTTTATATTGATTGAATGATTAGTGATCGATGTGCCTATATCAAGGCCCAATTATTATGTACTACATATCTCGATTAGCTAGCATTATGTTATATCTAATTAACGAAACTAACTCACTAATAATCATATATAAATTAATTTATGAGATGAAGCACATGATTAATTATCTCTTTTGCATTTTCACTATATGTGCTTTAAGCTCCATTTTAGTTTTTTGATCACTGGTTTGACTTATAAAGTTCCAATCTAAAGCCTCCTATTATTACAAGAACGAGACTAAACATGGAAAAAAATTAGGTAGTTAGTTTTAGATTCATAATAATAACTCATGACAATCATTTTGTTTGGTAATTGATCCTTGCATACTAGGCACTGACGTTGAGGTGAAGGCGCAAACCAATACCCAAGCAGTGTGCTTTTGCCGTTGTCGCAAGGTGAGAGGAAGGTGCAGATGCCGTTGTTTCTGCAGGTGCTAGAAATCAGAGATTGAATAATCAAACGTATAGCATGGCTTCTAGTTGTGCGATCTAGTGAAATAATACTGGAATAAAGGTGGATACTGGCTACCACCTCTATGTTTTCTTCTTTTTACACTACAAGAAAAAGGCTAGTTTGCTACCGATGCAATTGGTAGCGATAGAAATTGATAGCCAAATAGAACGGGCTACCGCTTTTGTTCATTTGCTACCGGAGTTTTTCGGTGGGTAAACCCTTGGTGGCGAAATTGATTTTCGCTACCGTTTTCTAGTTGGTAGCAATTTTGCTGACACACTGCCACTGCTCTTTCTTATGGTAGCAATTTTACTACTGATTATGTGTGGTAGTTCAGACTAGTGCGCTTAAAAATGTGCACACATCAGGAATCGATCCTGCGACATGTGGGCAGGATAGCTATTACCTTAACCATTGAGCCATGATAGTTATTCACAACATATATACATACTATATGTATATATTGAATGTTTGATACTCTAAATATAAATCAAAATTTTGATCGAGATATGATCAAACCTTGGATATGTAAAAATTAATAAAATAGATGTTGATATTTTAATTTACATAATATTACAACATTAGTTTTGTACAGTCAAAATAATAAAAATAAAAATGTATGTTGGCTTAAAATTGTATAAAATAAAAAACTAAACGTATATATACGTTTACAAAATCTTTAAACATTTATAAATTATATTTATAGTTTGTATTGTTTTGCAAATTTTAACCACCACGTCAACTAATTTAAATTGTTATTATTTATTGTATTTTTATATTTTACTAATTTATGTGATTTTTGTAAACTAAAAGAAATATATAGTAAAATGTAAAAACTGCACAAATTTTAAAATTTATATACAAATATATCATTTACTAATTTAAATTATTTTGACAACTAATTTATATTAATTTTATAAGTTTTAACCAACATATGTACTAGTTTAAATTATTATTACATGTACTCTATTTTATAATTTATTGATACGTGCGATACTTTGAAAATTAAAAATATTATAAGTATCAAAAATATATTATGTTACATATATCTTATATGATAAATAAATTCTTGTAGTGGTATATAGTTTTAATTAATTTTCATGAATTAGAAATTTTTTGTTTACTTAAAGTTTTATTTAAATTTCGGTAGTTAAAAGGTAAGAAGTAAAATATACTAAAGTACTATATTGAAAAAAAACTATAAAAAATAAAATATTTATATAAGAAGATAATATATCCACTATGGCAGCAGCAATATAGGTTAGTATTCTGAATTATGTAGTATTCTGAATTATGTAGTATTCACACGTTTAGGTTATAAGACAATAATAATTTTATTAATTCTTACGAATATTAGCTATCATTTCTTATATTCTAGCACAATATCAACTGAAATTTCATCAGCATTATTAGTCAGTAGCAATTTTGAAACTTAAGATAGTAACAATTTAGCTACTTGTTAAAAATATTTTCTATCATAGCCAAAATAGTAGCATTATAGCAACCATAATCAAGTGTTAGTAGCAATTTCATAATTTCGCTTATCTACATGGTCGTAGCAACTTTTAAGATAGTAGCTAGTTAGCTATTGATTAGAATCTTTTTGCTACCGTTGCTCAAATAGTAGCATAATAGCTACCATGATTGAATTAGCATTAACCAAGTAGTAGCAATTCATTAATTTAGCTACCGCTATTGGTAGCAAAATTACTTTTACTAAAACTATCGGAATGAAAGATAAAATAGCTACTATTGATGGTAGCAATCTTGTAAGGCGGTAGACATTTAGTTACTGGCTAAAAGTTTAGCTACCATTGTTGTTGTGGTAGCACAAAAGCAACCACTTTGTTAATAACATCAAAAATCAGTAGCAATTTTCCAATTTAGATACCAATATATGCATAGTAGCAATTTATCGGTAGCTAAAACATGTTTTTCTTGTAGTGTTAGTCAAATTGTGTACGCTGCTGCGTTGTTTTTATGTTTACCTCCAACACTTAATTTGGTCGAAATGAGGGAGGAGGTATGTAAGCTTAATCATCTATCTAGTGATCATTATGTTACATGGATAGATAGTGTAGTATAAATAAAATATGTGTCCACAATGATGTTTTGTCTCTTTTCATACGTTTGATCTTTAATTTGCATCTGCCATTATTTGGGTCTATATTGCACTCTTCATCCTCAAGTCAATCATTGGCTGGTTTATATGATGATACCACCCAACTAATTAAACTAGTCAAATCACTTTCACTACAACAATATGGTACTAGTAGTGACGAATCCAAGAATTCAATGTGGGGGGACAAATATAAGATAAAGTTTAATACATATTAATGAACTTAAGTGCGATAACTGAATATACAAAAAACTACCGTTTGAGTTTTCATGTTTTGAAAATGATCAATATAGAGCTTTTTCAATGAGCTTGACTAAACAAACTTGAAAAAAGCGGTTTTACCTGCTGAAATTACTTACGGAAATTTTTCCGATAGAATACCTATAGAATAGCATCCACACTTTTACCGAAGGAAAATTCCGTTGGTAAATCTGTAGGGAATAGTGCGGGATCACTGGTTCGTGATGGCGCACATAGTACCTACAAATTACCCACACATATATATATTTTTCAAGTAATTAGGTGGGATGTGGAAAAACAATTACCGACAGACACATTCCATTGGTGTTAAAGTTACTGACGTACGTATTCCTCAGGTAATCAGGCAAGATGTGAAAAAAATACCGATAGACACGTTCCGTTGGTGATTATTGTAATAATATTACCGACGGACTACCTACAATCAGGCGAGAGTCTTATTAACTTAATCATTATCATTTTATAAACATAGATATCGAGGTAATTTTGCTAAAAGTAAAACTCAACAACGCTCAATATTTCCTTCCTTAGTGTCTCTTTCCTCTTCGAGAACAATTCTATCTATCTTGGAGAACTCCCTCTCGGACAATCGCCTATAAAAACTTAGAGATCCCCATCGTTCGCACGCCCATCTCCGAGACTGAAGTCGTTTGATTTTTTGTTGTCTTAAGAACTATAAATTATTGCATCTATCGTACACCAGAGTGAAGAGAGGCTGAAACCTGTAATGTACTCAGAACTTATCTTATTCTCTGGCAACTATAACAATAGCACTTATTTATATCTTTTATCACATCTTCTGAGGCAAACGAGAATTAGGGTTCTTGTTTTATCAGTAGTTGGGTGAATTAGGGTTCTTGTTTCGAGAGCCAGTTTAACTTGGCAATTCAAAATTTGGTAGTTCATAATTAGGTTTGGTTGTATTCCTCACACCAATCTTTTCTTAAGAACTACCCAATCTTTTCGTCGTCACGCCAGGCTAGCAGCTGAAGCGGTAGGATTCTTCGTTATGTTACACTATTCAATATTCTATCTTACATACTTTATAAGGAGACTGGGAGTTAAAGAATCTAAGCAATTAAATTCATCATCCACAATCACATAACAATATAGTTCTCGACAATTAAACAAACATAGATAGTTATAACCTAAATTCGAACTCACCTCTCGCTGTTGTCTGTTTGTTGTTGCTGCTTGTGGTTTTGAACAGATGGTGCGGTGGTGTGAAGGTGGCCGGCTTCAGCCGGCGATGACAATGGTGTCAACAATCGGCGATGGTCGGCTCGTTGGTGGTCGAGTTCGCAACAGGCGTTTAGAAATACCCATAACTAATAAATGATGATTAAAAGATCAAATACTGATATAATAAGGCTAAAATGTGCCTTAAGATTATTGAGGAATAATCTAAGATTACATACAAGCAAAAATGTGCTTTAAGATCACTTAGGGCAAAAAGGTGCCTTAAGAAACCTAAGGGATTGTGTAACCTCAATTAGGGTCCAAAGTGGACTCCTAAAACTTATATCTAAGGTAATAACAACATATAACCACTACCAAAGAAAACCAAACCATAAAAGGTGTTAAAACATAAAATGTTCCTTTAGACTCCTTAAAGCACATTTTTATGAAATTGTCTAGAAATTGATAATGGGTAATTATTAAACTTGTGTACATCATAATGTACTAAGAAACTATAATGTACCACATTAGAGAGCTTTGTAAAGAAAAACAAATCAGAAATGTGCACCAATTTGTGAATAGTGCCAAACAAGGCCTTATTCTCATTTGACTTTGAAATATCCCAAATATTAATTACTTTAATTAATCATAAATTAATTAATAAATAATTAATGATAGATTAAGGAATTAAATATCCATAAACAAGAAAAAGGGAACAATATAACATTTAAATAAACCCTAGAAGGTCGTTAGGAAACATTAACGAAGCCTAAAATTGGGGAGGTTTAGAAAAAAAGAAATGTAAACAAAAATATAATCAAGTGTTTTTACATCGGAAACGTGTCATGAATATTTTAGAAGTGAAAACGAGATCTTAGACACCTCATAAGGTTATTCGGGTAATTTTAGAGGCATTGGAAAATTTTGGTTAAGCAGTCGAAACAAAAGACGTCGCGTTTACGCCTAAAATGGCGAAACGCAAACCAACTTAGAATTTAATACTAATTAATATAATTTATAAATAACAATAATAATTATTGTTTAAATTTATAAATTTGAAGATATAGAAAGGTCCGTCTCGTCAAACGAAACACGTGTCGCAAACGGCATGAAAAACAGGTCAAGAACGAGCTAGAAACGACATTAAATGTGTAACGTTCTAAAATAAAAAAGGGGCCAACCTGCCATATGACTGGGCCTGCCCAACCTCTTTCTCACTCTCGATAGAACCGGTCCATCCCAACATGCCTTCATTCCCAATACCAGCCCAAACTCCAGGTAATATGCAATTTTGCTAGCTAACTAAAACATATATATGCCACCCTCCCTCTCTTGCTTCTTCGATGGAGACTTGCAACCCTAACTGGAATCAAACTCGGTGCCTCCCCTGTTCTTCTACCTTCATCCCCGGTAAATTACAAACCCTAACTTCAATCTCTTATTACAACGCCGCCCTTCTCTCTTCTTCGTCCATTTCCCCCACAAATCACAACCCTAACTACTGGCACGAGGAAAATACATTGCTACGCCTAACTCCATTCTCTTATCTCTTGAATTGCAACCCTAATTGAAACAAGGAACTTGCTCGCTCCTCTCTCGAATCTCTCTTCTGCATATGTGCGCATCTCCCAGCTCCTTGACCTACTCTGATTTCTTCTACTCTGGCTGATTTCCACCGGCGAAAACAAGGAACATACATCCCCATATGCCATCCTAGATTTGGGCAAGAGGTGAAATTACACTTTTTCTCTGTGATTTCTTCTGATTTTGAAATCGAATCCGAGCCTAGCTTTCACCCTACTCTTTTCTTCTTTGCAAGTGCCAAACCGAGAAAAAAAAAGGTAGTGCTTGTCTGGATTGATCCGAAACATGGGAGAAGGTTGGTGTTGAACTACTGTTTTTTCTCAAACCAAAATTCTGAGGTAAAACGTCTTGCTTTTGTTTTGCTTCTCTTGTGGTTGTCCTTATTTTCGAAACCAAAACAAAAACCTAACCTACTCTCATTCTTCTTTCTCTTCGGTTGAGCTTGGAAACTAGACACAACTTGCTCCTAGGCAGGTTCTGAGAGATACCGTGAGCCAAACCAGCATAGAGACCGAAAATCTGGAAGTGAAGAGCCAACTGAGAGCATTAAGGTTGTAATCACAACCGAAACTATATATTTTTTTGTTGTCAATTTGGTGTTGAGTCCTGCTGTATTAGAAATCAGAATTTTTGACTAGGTTGTGGAAAAAAAAATCTGGCTAGTTTTGGTATATACGGATCTAAAATTTTGGGGTTTTGGTTGGATGAAATTAATGTTTCGAAAACTAGGATTTGAGAATACAATTGGTGTCTTGTACCTTACAACGGTGCAAATTTTGGAGTTTTTCTGGTTCGAAGGGTTTGGGTTGTTTTGGTGAATTCGAAACTTTAGGGTTCTTGAATTAATGGATTAAGGTTTGAGGGTGAAGTGTGGAAAAAATGTTATGGTTTGGAAAGTGGTTAGTTCAATTCGGACTGAGATGGAAAACGAAAGTAAAGATGGGTCAAAAATCGAATTGTGGTTTAGAATTGGAAATCCAAGTTGAACAAAAGTAAAAATCTGGTCAAACTCAAATATGGTCAAAGATAGAAATCAGTCAAAGTAGTCAAATTAGATTAATCAATGGTCAAACCTGGGTCAATTTTAGTTAGAGTTCAAAGATAGTCAAACCCGACTACTACTACAAACATCTGGTCTACGTAAGATAAATTAATCAAAACTTAAACCCTTAATTAGTCAAGTACATGATTTAGAAGTAATACAATTCTAATTGGGCTGAGCCAAAGTGTAGGTTTCAATTGGGTCCAATGAATAGAAATAAACTTAAGAGAGTTAGGAAAAGATTTGACCCAAAATTAGTTATAATGAAATTAAATGGGAAGTTTGTTAAATTGGCCTCCTAGTCACTTTGACTAGATTTTGTAATGATCTTAAACCCAAGTTAGAAGTAGATAGAGATTGAGATATTTATTTGGGAAAACTTCAAATGATTAAGTAATAAATTAGTGGGTTGTAATAATTTATTTTGGTAAGTTGATTAAGTGAGGGAATAAAAAAATTAAGCAAACATTTTATTAAATCGGTATTGATTAGTAGGTATTAAGGTTGATATTAGATATATGAAAATTTCTATGTCTATATGAGTATTTATATATATATATATATATACATATATATATATATATAAGAATATATGAAGGGAATGGATTATATGATAGGGTTGGAAACCATATAATATTAAGTAATAGGTGTTGTAAGATGGGAAGATAAATTATAACACATTAAATATAAAAATTTCTTATGTTAAAGTATGACGTAATTAAACGACGAGTTAATGATATATTACATAGGTTATAGCATTATATAAACTTATGTACTTGGATAAACTAACCAAGTTAACATACTTGGCCAAGTCAACTTAATTGACTAAAATGGACAAGTTGACCGACCCATAACTTGAAAGGAGAAATAATGGTTTATAAGTCAAGGATATAATTAACATATAGTAACAAACTATATGGAAGTGTGTATTATATACAAATAACAAACCTATGAATAAACGAGATAGGTTATTTGGATCAGATCCTAAGTAGTAAATCAATACTACAGGTTAATTACAATATAGTCGGAGGATGATTGGACTAATCCCAAACCGTTTAAAACCCGAACGCTAAACGTTGAACAATCACGGAGTAATTACTAAGGGGATTAGTGACTAGTCGAGATACCGAATTAGTTCGTATTACAAAGAGCTAATATGTCGTCTCGTATTCCAGAGTTGAGTGACTTAGAGGACATACGCTGGAGGATGAGCTACAAGGAGTACCGGATGAGCGTGAATCTTCACGCTAGCGACTAGCTACGACTGGTGTACGATATGTTAGATTCTATAGTCTGAACCCCTGATGGATTCTTTGGGTTCAAATATTTGTGTGCTAATTGCTCAAGAAGATTTGTGTGAATTATTGCATGTGATTATATAATATTGTATGCTCGATAAGCAAGCGTTTTTATATTGTGCGCAATGTCCTTTGGACTACTTGATTTGTACACTACGAGTATGCTACAAGCGAGGTTTGTGAACATAACGAAGTACGGCTCGGTCAATAATTACTTCAATCTATCTAAGACTTAAAACTTAAGAAAATATTTGATATTACCGATCTTAGGGCATTGACATTGGACATGAATATGACCTAGATGATTCTAGGTATGAGTAAGTGAAACACCCCTAATAACTGAAACGCATAAAATCACAAATATACGAGGAGTGTTTAAGTAAACTGGGCACATCAATATAATCATGTTACAATTTATAACTTATGATACTAAGGGACATACATATGTCCGTGAATCTAATAGCAAGTCACAATATATATAAGCTTTGATGCTCAACGGTTTGACATTAACCAATACGATTAAGCAAATTAAATTATACCATGTTAGTACATTACATTATTTATGTAGTGGACCGTGAGGTATAATACACGGAGCGTCATGTTGACACATAACAATTGTACTAAGTAACATATGTTACGAGAATATATTATACGAATTTGTGCAAGCGACAATATTATAAGGACTTGTACTCACCGATTTATATCCCATGACTAAGATATTAAGTTATTTACCTACAAACTGCTTAATCCTGTTACAAGATAAAAATGAAAACAGACCCACTAATGCCTAGTATGTCCGAAAAGTCCTGCAAGTCCAACTAACCCTCAGATAATCACCCACTCAACCCATGTGTTATATTGACTTTTAATTTCTAATACCCTCATTATGCTCCTTAATCGGTGCCACTCCTTCCTGCGTATGCGTGCCCCGATTTAAGAACGCACTAAATTCCTTCCTTTCCTCCAGTTTGCTCCACTCCTGCGCAAGTCCAGAGACGAATCTTTAACTTCCCAAGTTCTGGAGCATGGTAAGCCACTTCTCTTCCTCTTCTTGTTCCCGAAATGTCCCATGGCGATTTCCAGTAGCTTCCTAGGCGATTTATGTTACTTCACACTTCCACTGAGACTTAAACTTTTGCAACGTTCCCCTGCATGTCCGAAGCCTGTCGAGTTACCGGTCTCGGAAATCCGGAACTACACAAAACCAACAACAAGGTAAATGCTACCGGTTCCTCTTACTTCGGTTTTCTTTTGCTTTGTGATCCTGTCCAAAAACCTCCAGTTTCTGATTCTCTTCCTTTCAATCCTTCATGCATGCAACCTTCTGGAGATACCCTTGTGAAGTGTGTGAATATCTCCAAGAAAAACCCATCCCATCTCCTCTCGAGCTCCAGCGCAAGGTAATGCTCTCAACTAGCCTTCTCCAATCCTGTTCCTCTGTTTAGTTTTGTCCGGAAACCTCTGCGCAAGTCCCTCTAACTCTCTTCACTTTCTTTCACATAAACCCTGCATGCAAACCTGCTGGGTGACCTCTGAAAATCTGTGAGCAAAATCCTCTTCAACAATCTTAAAGGTAAGCACAAGCTAACCAGCAGTGTTGGTTGTTTAAGTTCCTTCCACCGTCTCTATTTGTTGTTCGAAAGTTGAGTATTGACTTCCTTTTTCTGCCTAAATTTCTACATGCATGAATCCCTCTGGGAGACCGCCTCAAGGTTACACCGAAATCCTCAGGAAACCCATTTCAAACTATCCTGAAAACAACTCCAAGGTGAGGCCATATACTACCATGTTTTCCTTGTCTTCTGTTTCGGTTTAAAGCTCCACTAAACCATCATCTAATCTGAAAATTTTCCTTGTACATGGCCGGTTGTAAAGCCAAGGCCTCTCAGTAAAAAAAACCGCCAACCAAAAATCTGAAAGGAAACACAAGGAGTACTCCCCTCCTGAGAAAGGTAAACACTACCGAGAATCTTACAAACTAACACCTAATGTTTCAATCTAAAATGAGCAACAAACTAACCTTGGCATTTGTCTCTGTCTAGGTGCGAAAATAGACCAAAGGGTATCAAGAAACTGCCCAGGAAAAACAACTTCGAAACCAAGGTTGTAACCCAAGATCCTACCTAAAATTATGCTTAATCTGGTGTATAATTTTGTTGAGGTTATCTTGATTAAGCTGTTAACATTGATCTGGGAAAGAGTTGTGTGCTGTGATGTTATTATTCTGGTAAAAATGGTTGTCTAAACACCAAGTTTTATAAAGCTAAATACGTGCTTAAGAGTTACCAAAAACAGTGGGAAATATCCATATGTATTAAGCTAGAAATTACCACAAAAAAATTTGGTTATACGTTGGGTTGTTATATTAGCAAAACTGATGTACTAGGAGCTAATTATTGAGTTATAAGCTTTGTGTTCTGGTTGCCGAAAAGATATGGTTTTGTCCTGGAAATTTTTGAGTGAAGAATTGTCAAGGAAACTAAGGTTAAGGGACTTAGGAAATCGTGCCTAGAAGGTCTAGTGACTACCTGTGAAAACAGGTTAGAAGTGTACTAGCAAAACAAGGAAAACTAGTGTACTTAAATTGCAAATCTGTTGTGCTTTCTGCTGGTATGGAGTGCTGTTGTTCAGGAGGTATTAGACTGATTTGTTATGGGAAAACTCTTTGATTAACTTAGGAAACAATGTCACTAGATGACTAGGGAGAAAACGATTAAGAAATGTAGTCAATGGCTAAGGATGTGTGTGACAGATGTGATTAAGATGATGCAGAAGATCTGTTGCTGTAATTCTAGAATTTATGCATTTACGCTAAAGTGATAATGATAGGAGACTTGGGAAGATGTACTGTTTCTTTCTAGGCAGGTTCCTAGGTGGATAGTAGTGTTGGATTGAGATTGTCTGGAGTCTAAAACAGTGATAGATGTCTAGCTAAGTGGAGATACACTTAAGGAGGATTTGAAATCTTTGTGGAGAACTAAACAAGACAAACTATCAAGCTCAGCTGTAGGCATTCGAATTCTGTAACTTCTTGTCTCTGTATACTAACTGTCTTGGGGGATAAGAAACTGTGTTAAGACCACTAACTAAGTAGCTAATCCATGTGGAAATAAATGGAAAATCAAATCTGTAAGTATCGAGAACAGGCGGAAGAGAAGTGTACAGGTTACAGTTTTCAAAAAAAAATATGAGGTTTCTATTTCTGCAACATTGCAGTTTCTTTGTAAAGAGTCTCCAGAGGGCAGTTCTTGTGTTTTGGGTCTGTGTTGAATCTAAAACCATGATAAAAAAAACACGTAACGACGAAGCTAAGCAAAGTGGGGGAACTAGAAATCAGTTTAGGGAGCAAAAAGAAAACCATAGAAGATAATACAACAACTTCAGATTTCAGGTTCCCTTTTGACGGTTGCTTCTGTACAACTGTAGTAAGAGGGTAGTATTGGCTTGCAAAGCAACCCAAACCTAGCTAATACCCCTAATTTAATCTGTAAAAAGACTTTGGGTGGAATTAGAAGTGAGATTAAAGAACAAAAAGGAAAGCTAGAAAAGAAGAATACCCAGTTTGGTGTTTGTAGTTTCTGTAGTTTTGCAGTTCGGTATGATGAGAGTTCAGTAGCATTAACAAAGTTGATTTGGAACTGGTCGGAGTTTAAAATCTAGACTAAACATTTAAATAAGTAGGGGGAGTGCTTGGGGACAGATTAGGAGACAGTTTGACAAACTAAAAGGAAAGATAAAGAGGGAATACTTAGATCTTGGTTTCAGATTTTCAGCACCTGAGTGTTTTGTATAACTGAATCACAGATAAGTTAGGAGTGTGTGGTGATTTAATAATGAACTTGAACCCTAACTAGAACACGTAACTCAATTCGTAAAAACCTTGGGAGGGGTAAGAATCAATGTTAGACAGTAGAGGAAAGGCATAAGAAAGGAGGCGCTTAAATTGCCTGCAACAATGCAGGTTCTGTATGAAAACTCCTCAGAGAGGTAGTCCATATTGTTCTGGGTCGGTACTAAGTTCATGATCGTGGTAAACACTAGACTGAATGGGTAGACACATAGGGTGGATTAGAGTTCAGTTGCACCGATTAAAAGAAAGATAAGGAGGAGAGGCACAGGTTTTGTTGCAGTTTTTCAGAAAATGGTTACCTCTGTATAATTGAGTTATAGGGTTGCTAACATGGTCGTAGAGGGTAACCAATGGACTTGAATCATGACTAATACACTTATCTAAGTTGGGGTATACTCTGGGAAGGTTGTCAGTCTGTTAAGTGAACTAAAACTGAAAGTAAATGAAGTGGAACACAGAGTTGGTTTTCAGACTTTCGATGACTGATAGTTTCAGTATAATTAAGTTACAGGAGTAATATGAGTGTTGTATTGGTTGAAAAGGAACCCGAAACCTACCCAATTCATCTGACTCAGGGTGCAAACACTTTGGAGTAAAACTAGAAGTAAAATTAATGAACAACAAGAAGGATAAAAGAGAGGATACACACATTGAGTTTTCAGTTCTACAGCTTTGTTGGTTTCAGTACAGGGACATATCAGAAGGATTAACACTGTGGTTTGGTGTTGTGTCTGTGTTAAACTATTGCTAGAACACTTAGCAAGTTGGGTAAAAAGTTTTGGGTCGAATTGGGGACAGGCCAACGAACTGAAAGTAAATGGGAAGGAGAGAGATACAAATGGTGTTTCAGAATTTCGACTAAATGCTGCTTCTGTATGATTGAAGTACAGATGGTGTAAGAGAGTTGTAATGGGTTAAAAATGGATTTAAAAACCTGGCTAACATACGTGGGTAATGGGAAATACACTTGGGGAAACTTAAGGACCGGTTTGGTAACTTGAACAAAGGAGTTGAATAAAAGTACATGCAGTTGGTGTTTCAATTCGGTATCGTTCTCGGTTCTGTCTAGTGGAGTTTCAAGGTGACCAACAGTGTTATATTAGATTGGTTATGAGTATAAAATCTTGTGAAAACACCTAACTAAACTACCACACACTTTGAGGAAATCAACAATAAGTTTCTATCATTAGAAGTTAAGAATAAAGGGAGGTACCAATTGTGCGTTGTGAGTTTTGGTTCTTAGGTTATATGTTAATAGATTGTTGTATTAAGTTAGTTATGATTACTAAACTGCACTAGGGTGCCGATTTATGAGGGAATACACTCTTGGCAAATCGGAATCAACTGTAGGTTAAACTTGTTACATGTTAGTGCTCATAATACCCTAAGGCATTAGCTCGAGGGAAGTACTTAGTTAACTTGTAAAACGACGATGTAAGCGTCGTACGAATTAAGTAAACATCTAAGGTGAGTACTTGGGTAATTCTAAGGGCTAGAATAAATTTGTACACTCAACAACCCACCTGGGGAATAACACCTGATATAAATGAGATAAACTAGGAAAGTGTCGTCACATGAAATCATAAACTGACACGTTGTTTTTAATTAACGTTAGGGTCGTGACGAACGCCAACCGGGACCTTGTGTGTGAGACAACCTTTCCTTCTGAATAAGGTATGGATATGTGTGGTCCGTATGTTGCCATGTTACACGGCTTGCGTGTTGTGTGCCTTGTTTGTCAGACCGTAAGACTAAAGCATGAAATTGGATTACTTGTTGTGACTTGCTTATATGCTTGTTATATATCATTGTTGCATATTACTTGCACGCACACAGTAGTGTAGTCCCTTCTTGTTGATGAAACCTTGAGATGAAACACAACGAACTTCGTAAACAAAACAATGGAACTACATAAAGGGAAAACTCCTCTTAACTATAGAGGACTTCTAATGACACCCACTATGGTGTCGAACTATTAACGATAATGATAAGTAAATATCTATTTGTGGAGCACATCCTGGGGTCTAGAGATGACCCCTCTTTCTCGACGCACGACGCCGGGACTGGAGGATTGGCTATTAGTGGAGCGCATCCTGGGGTCTAGAGATGACCCCTCTTTCTCGACGCACGACGCCGGGACTGGAGGATTGGCTATTAGTGGAGCGCATCCTGGGGTCTAGAGATGACCCCTCTTTCTCGACGCACGACGCCGGGACTGGAGGATTGGCTATTGGTGGAGCACATCCTAGGGTCTAGAGATGACCCCTCTTTCTCGACGCACGACGCCGGGACTGGAGGATTGGCTATTGGTGGAGCATATCCTGGGGTCTAGAGATGACCCCTCTTTCTCGACGCATGACGCCGGGAAGGAGGATTAGCTATGGAGAAGATGTTCTCTAAATTGTGGTTGTAATGGTATGAAATATACCATGACCGAAGACTAATTGTCGGAAGGCCTCGCTACCAGAAGGATCTGCCAAGAGAGTCTACCGAAGACCAATTGTTGGAAGGCCTATCGTTGGAAGCCTTACTTCCGGAAGACCCGCTACCGGAAAGGCTGCTACCTAAAAGATCGCTACCGATAGAGTTACTACCGGTAGGATTGTCACCTAAAAGATGGCCCGGAAGAGTTAGTCCAATACGGAAGCAGTATCCCAGTCCGGAGAGATTATCCAAATAAAGGATTTTAGTTATGTAAATATGATAGTACCGCATGTATAGGGGCAAAAAGGTAAACCTGGCCATAGAAAGTCTATAAATAGAAGTAGAGGGGCTCATTTGTGGGGGACAAGTTAGAAAGAAGAGAGCTCACCCCAAAAGGCTCTCTAGTGCTGTAAACTGAAAGATGAATAATAGCTCTGTCTTGAAGTGGACGTAGGCCGGATTATTGGCCGAACCACTATACATCTTGGTGTGGAAACAATGTCAGGAGAACATCCAAGCTACCGTTTCATTTGGCGCCGTCTATGGGAAACGAACTGCTCGAAACAGCAACCACGATTTCACCACGATTCACGATCGACAATGGAGGGAATAATGAACGAGGATCTTGAGGCATGAGGATGAATCGATAATGGCGGATAGTCAAGATCCATGAATCTGTTAAGGAAGATACTATTGCTCTTCCGGTGGGAGATCGAAAGAAGAAATCTCAGAAGTTTCACTCCATCGGGTGTTCGTTCAGGGCATGGAATTGAAGATTCTCGCCAAATCGAAAGATGGAGAACCGAATTCAGGAGAAACGAAGATTGTCATCAATTCATGATTCAGGATTCAAGATTCGATCAAAATTTGTAGATTATCCATCGCAAAACGACTACGCCAAAATTGGATCACGGCGCTGAAAGGATTCGATCCGCTATAGATAACGATGGATAGTGCGTAAGCTCTTGAGATTGGGGGAAAATCTCACCGCCAGCGCGGACATATGCTAACCACGATTTAACTGAAGCCAAAAAGGTAAGGGAACCATAAATGTTCATCAGAGGTCCGCTAACAAATACCAAGGCAATACAGGGGGATGCTGGATAGCGATTCAAATCCTATGCTCCGACAAATCCAGTCTTCGACGCAGGGGAGGGTAGATACTCGAAAGCAAGATAAGATGCGGTCTCGATCTCTGATTAAGCAAAAGGATGATCACGATCTCATCTTCGCCGCGGTCAAGAAACCAAAGAGGTTTGGAAAGCTTATACAATAATCAATCGAAGAGGAAAAGTCGAGAACACAAGAGTCAAGGGTGTGAGATTAGCAACTTGAAATCTTCACCGATAACGACTTGTCATTCTCACCGGTGCCGTTTTCACCGGTAGTAATGTTCCCGGAAGTACTCCGGAGAACAAATAAAAGCACGAAGAGGTGACAATTAGCTCTACAGGCAACCGGAGTTAATAGGAGAATTATCCGAGACTAATCACCAAGATAAGTCAAAATTCCTCTTCCGAACCTTCTAAGTGTTGTATAAATTATTCGTCTCTGCTTTTTAACAGCCAGAATTCTTGAATGGAGCTACAAAAACAATGATCGACTATATTGGTGACTATAAAAGGCTCTGACAGAAATTGATATCATCACACATCATATCTGCAATGACACATCTTGAATGCTTTCTTTGATTCGAAGCACTAGCGCTGATTGATAGAAAATAAAGTTACCATTATCATGTATTATTATTACATTTTTGGATTCCTATCTTTGAAATCTTAAATCTGCTTTGAACTCGGGTGCTACTTTTTGCTTTCCAGAGGTGATGAACGTTACTTGTTTTTTTTTTGTTTATGGATTTCTATCTTCAACAAGCCCCTTGGTATATACCTGTATAGATAGTGACGCTATTACAATGTTTAGGGGAAAGATGGAGATGTCAAAATTTTGATACTGACTGCTCTTGGTCTTAGAATGATAATGAAGGAAAGTCCTGCTAGTATATCTGCTATTTAGTTGGAAGTTGGTTATTGCGCTTGGATAAATTTGCGTTGTTTTAATATTTTTATTAGTTGTTACTGCAGCTTAATCATGCTACTGTCTATTACGGGAGTTTATTAGTTGAATAGCTTGTGATTGTAGGATGAGTCTCTCCCCTCCCCAGGTGACATCAAATTTCAGAACCAGGCGCGCCCGGGCACAGACCAACCAGGTAAGGAGAAACATCACCCCGATAGAAATATCATGCACCAGTGGAAAGTGTAAACCAAGGATGCCCCGGAAGTTGACGTCGCCCAAAATTTAGTTCCATCCGCAAGCCGTGTGGTTAGCAGGATAATCAAGAAACCACCCCCGGAATCAGTGATAGTTCAATCCAGGGAGCCATTATCTACCGGTATGTGCGATTTTGACAGATGTTGTATGTGGAGAAACTGTCTCCGCAGATAACTATCACTGTAATTTGAAGCATGTCCGGTAGCAGCTTATTCTCTCTACCGGCCCGGTAAAAATATTGAGTTATGAATCTCCAGGTGGAGATATCAATAGAGAAGGGTCGGTCAACTGTAGGCTCACATAGAAGGACATATTCCTTTGGTCTAGATAATGTTTCAATCTTAAATTCAGCCCTGGGCAGTGACCTAGTGCGAACCAAAGAGTCCGACCGACGTCTATGAATCAGGCGCATTGAGAGGGAGCAGTAGGCCCCCCTCCCTTTACACCTTCGGAAGTGTTGAATCCACCCTACCGGTATGCTTTTCGATCATAAAGTTACTCCTACCGGTAATATCGGGCTACCGTTGTCACTCAAATCGACTACCGAAAGAATCCTACGAAGGGGTATCACTAAGGAGTACACCGCAGAGTTTTGCAGCAGTAAAATATTCAACTCCCTCGGGTAAAGCCATTTTCTGTGTCCGGAAGTGCCATTGCATTGCATCCCTGTTGCTTCTGATAGAACCATTGAGCTATAGGCGCAGAGGTATGCCACCAGGGAGGCCGAAGACTCATTCGTGGAATATGGCCAGGAATTTGAAGACGATTCAGAGACCATGGGCTCAACCGCAGTCGACAATAACCTTTCGATCACATGTAAAGAGACAATCCGTCTGATCGATTGCTACGAAGATGAGCTCAAGAAACAAGGGGCAAAGACGAGTGATCTTGGGTGAGAAAGAGTATACTTCAAACTCGAGTAACGGCGACTTCAGTCTTGGGAACCTTGGAGGGCATCGTCGCTCAGGCTCAGACTAGCAGTTCTTTCAAATACATTTCATCTGGTAGACAAACTAGCAGAGGGGAATGGGACCCTGCTCGTTTCATCCGATATTAAGTTGTCATCTCCTGGAAAGCGCCGCTTCCCATAATTTTTTTCCTCCCCGATAGCAGGCACACCGATAATAATTTGAAGCCTCCACCGGTACCTGAAATTTTCATGAGAGTTGATGTTGCCCGGAAGGAAACAGAAATATTGGGTGGAGCACAAAACTATGACTACCGGACTGAGAATTTGGTTACCGGTAGAAAATTATCCCTACCACTGGTTCAAACTTCTCATTCCTTCCGGAGGAACGTCTTTCGACCTCCGGAAGAAATTTGATAGCGCCATCAGTGAAAGTTAGGGCCATCCGGGAGATGCGGCCCAGTAGAGATGTTAAATAAAAGTTACCGGTAGAAATGTTTGATTAAGATCTACCGGTAAATTTTTTTTATGGGAAACAGTACTATACTGCGGGAGACATCTACACCGGTAACAAATTGGTACCAGCCAGAAAGTACAACGTTGGTCCGGTAAATTCACCGGTAGCAATCTGACGTCCTACCGGTAATGTTATCACGCCGGTAAAAAAGAGGTACCAAACTTTTGATATTTCATAGTGAATATTCTTTTATCACTGGGAGTTTGCGAAAACCTTTTTCCAGGGGATTGATCACCCTCTGGTTTTCAAAAAAAGAGATATTATGAAATAATTTCTTATTTACTCAAAAACCAAAGAGTCTTGAGAAAAGAAAAGAAAGACAAAGAATGTAATCGACGATCTCACCATCGGTGATGGTAGAGTGTTTGTATCCGACGATCTCCAAACGTCTTTGAAAGATAGTAGAGTGTATTTCATCCGACGATCTCATGTCTTGAAGACAAAAGAGTGTTAAACCGACGATCTCACCTTCTCGAAGTCGGTAGAGTGTTAAATCGACGATCTCACCATGTGTACAGTGGTAGAGTGTGTAACTAAAAGGTTACCGAAAGAAATCTTGGCAAAAAACGAAAGAGCAGTTTTAAATTCTTCATTATAAAAATCTCCAACTTTTGGGAAGCCCGGTCGCTCCGGGCAGCCCTAAAGACAAATATCTTTTAATCTGTTACAATTAGGTATGCAGGTCCAAGGAATAAAGTAATCAAGGGAATCTGATTATGGAAGTATATCCCATTATTATTATCTTCGGATCTTGAGATTATTATGATCTTCTTGAGATTATAGGATCTTCTGGAATTATTATGGTCTTCTGGAATTATTAGGATCTTCGGAATTATTATGTCTTCTGGAATTATTATGATCTTCTGGAATTATTATGGTCTTCTAGAATTATTATGGTCTTTTGGAATTATTATGGCCCTTCGGAGTACCAGATCTTTGGATCTCTTATTATGGCACGTTCAAGGAGCGGAGACCTTTTCTCAGGAGTACAAGTGGGACTTCATCACCCCTGGAACCTGTGGGACTTCTTGGTGACCGGTAGACGAGCTTTTGTATAGACCAAAGTTTTTAAGTTCATTTCCTTTTTAGGTAAAAGAAAAAGAACTTGTGGGACTAGGAGATATATAGTAGAAAAGAAAAGAGTACAAAGTGTAAATTTTATCTTCTTTTTATAAGTTCCACTTTTTAGTGTTAAAAAGTAGAACTTGTGGGACTGATGTAATTGTATGAAATATACCATGACCGAAGAATAATTGTCGGAAGGCCTCGCTACCGGAAGGATCTGCCAAGAGAGTCTACCGAAGACCAATTATCGGAAGGCCTATCGTTGGAAGCCTTACTTCCAGAAGACCCGCTACCGGAAAGGCTGCTACCTAAAAGATCACTACCGATAGAGTTACTACCGGTAGGATTGTCACCTAAAAGATGGCCCAGAAGAGTTAGTCCAATACGGAAGCAGTATCCTAGTTCGGAGAGATTATCCAAATAGAGGATTTTAGTTATGTAAATATGATAGTACCGCATGTATAGGGGCAAAAAGGTAAACCTGGCCATAGAAAGTCTATAAATAGAAGTAGAGGGGCTCATTTGTGGGGGACAAGTTAGAAAGAAGAGACCTCACCCCAAAAGGCTCTCTAGTGCTGTAAATTGAAAGATGAATAATAGCTCTGTCTTGAAGTGGACGTAGGCCGGATTATTGGCCGAACCACTATACATCTTGGTGTGGAAACAATGTCAGGAGAACATTCAAGCTACCGTTTCAGTGGTGATAAGAGAATTCACAAATAATCCTTAAAGAAACAAGGAAAGATGGGCACCTACATGATATGGTCACAGGATCTAAACTATATCCCCAGACCTGGTGCAAGGAAAGAGAAAGAAAATACACATTATGGGAACAAAAGGAAAGAAATGAAAACACACAATGCTCGAATGATCCCATAGTGAGGATCATGGGTATAACATACCTATGCACACGTTTTATTATTTACATGATTGTTGTTGCTATACTAGCAGCTTGTTGTGCTTGGTTGCGTGTTTGATGTTGCTATGATGCCAGCATGTTATGCTTGGTCGTTTGTTGCTAATGTTTGCTACCTTTATGTGTGTATGATATCACGATGTATTGTGGTGTGCTTTACTGCTTGATTATAGCATGTAATTTGGACTTAATAATATTCGACCAAGTAGTCGTGTAGCCCGACAACATACGGGCTACACATATTCATACTCAGCGTAGTTTGTTGAGTCCTTTACAACCCAATTTTTTTATGTATTGAGCCGGAAGATAATGGAGCGTAGGCGGGATGACTACCATGGGGGTAGTCCATCTGGGCATAACTTTGAGTTGAGCAGTATGTTTAATGTATGGGTTGTTACTAAACCTGGGATGTACTTTTCGGTTTATGAATTGGTAATTATGTTGTAGACACTCGGTATTTGGGAATTGTATTTTATGAGTTTGGTTGAGGGCTGTTTCCAGTCATGCAAACCGTAACTTGGTGTTGGTAATGTGGTCTATCAACCACGTGGGTGATTGGCATCTGTAGCACCCAGATGAAGTTGAGTAACCGCTGCATAGTTATCTTGTAATATGGCTAGGAGCTTTGTTCGTACTATTGGATGTGTATTCGGGGGTGTTACAGTAAGACCTACTAAGGCATCAAATAAAATGAATTCTCCATAAGAACTCAAAAACTAAAACAAACGGGTTGGTTAAAACGTTTAACTATGGAGAAATGGTAGACGGTATGGTGGTGTGGTATATGTACGGGTTATCCTGGCTGCATCTATTCCAGTAGGTTGTGCAGTGTGATCACCAGAGAGGATCCAAGCATGGACCCTCTCGTTGAGGAATCCAATTGGTTGCCTTAGACCAGTTGGTAGAGGGTGCTGCTGTCTGGCACACGGCTACAACCATTTGGACATCTCTCACGAGACTCAGGAAGTCCAGTGATCTCTAATTATTGGCATTGAGGACTACTGTCCCAAAATTAAATTAAACATGGTGTGTATTAATGGGGAATTGTCCTTTAACATGACACCCATAAGATAATATGAGTGATGGTGGAAGCAGGGCTTCAAGTGTTGGTAAATGAACACAGAAGTACGACATTCGATGTGGTTAATATGTTCCTTTTTAAGGATTTGAATGGATTATTTGTTTGTGTATGATGTACTTGACTGGCTGGTTGTTAATGATATATATGAACTGCAATTTGTTTACTTCCCATATTTACAACTTTACGTATGTACTTGTAAACCGGAATAGCATGAAAATTGAATAGCATGTTAAGACGACTAAACAACTCATGTGGTCTAATGGGGCCTAGGATTATATAGTTCAACATACTCAGCCTCGTGCTGAGCCTTTTTGGCAACCACATTTTGCAGGTGTACGATGATTGACGCCGGAGTGCGTGATGGGGTATGGTTTTGATTTGGTTAGACGGTATGTGTAGGAGTTCCCGGACTATGGCATTGTATTAAATGTGCCAAGTTATGGTTGTGATATATTATGAATATTGATAGTTGCTCACTTGTTCTTAGGTTTATATGGATTTTTACTTATGGGTCGGATGGTTTGTGATGCACTTGAAAAGTGTTATGAGTTGTGTAATCTCGTGATCACTGTGGATGGATGATTAAGTAGTTGGATGGATGGTTGTGACACCCGCCTAGTTAGTGAGAGTGTTCCGCTGCGAATATTGCGATTTATGTACTTTTAATTAATGTTACGAAGCGATTACGGTAAGAGTTAGGATTAATAGACGGGGGTGTTACAAAAGTGGTATCAGAGCGGTACTCTGCTCTGATGATGAGATATTAGGATTAAGACAGTGAGCTTAGGACTTTGGAAAATACGGGAAACATCTGTGAGGTACGAGACGACTCGCTTTAGCGAATTATGCTTTAGTAATGCTAAATGTGTGACATGTTAGCCTTAAAGGCAATTCAATATCCACTAGTTGTGTGCAGTAAATTTACCGAGTAATGATGAGGCACGTCGGGTGAATGATGGAGGTCCTGAAACCCCGAATAGCGTTGAGACGGCAATAGCCGCTCTAGCTTGTTGGGAGAACATCCCGGGAAACAGTAGTGGTACCCCACCCACCACTGCCCACACCTTGAATATCACCTATAGAGACAATGTAGTGAAACACTCCAAGGAGACTGAAGATCCCTCCCGATCGGGAAGACCGAAGTAATTACTATAATTATGTGACATCAAGATAGAGAAAAAAGATGTGATACAATGAATCACCAAGGACCGGGGGTCCCGATAGTTACGCACTATCTAGAAGCGTTACTTATACACAGTGGAGATCATACATTAAACCCTACTATGAAGAAGGATGGAAAATCCATAGGACAAATGAGTCGACTGTAATAAGACACCAAAACCTTGCCCAATTAATCAAAGGAAGGCACGGATGAGTGCACCTGGCAAATGAAGGATGGAAAGGCGAGTTTGAGATGATGAAAATGCATGACATGCGGGACCAATTACCGCTTAGTAGTCTCTCCCAGGAAGGGATGACTTCAACCCGATATAGCTTAGATGGTTCAGAAGAACTTGGCCTACAACCGCAATAACCATGCGGAGTTACGAAACAAATTAACTTAAAATTGCTACAATGCTACACCTAATCAAGAAATGTCGTAACAAGGACATCTAGAGTACTCCATCTGCTGGACCCGAAGCACCACGAGGTAGCTACCAAGGGCAGAATACCCCGAGCTTTGCGGAAACTTTAGGCATTGGTATTAGTACTCAGCACGATCTAGGTAACCGCAACTCCTTAACTTAATAAACTGACTACATGAACACATGTGTCAGCAACTTCCTACTACCATGATGAATATATGAAATGAAGCTCAATACGAGCCTAATTTAGCCAACCCAGTAATAGGACCCCCTAAGAAACTCACAAACTTTAACGAACCTTTTAACAACCATAATATTACCCCTTCCAAACTAGAAATGCCTAAGCCATACTCAACGAACAAAGTGTCAAACAGACCAACAATTCTAAACCAATAACTCATCCTACATGGCGTACTTGCTACAACAAGCGCTATAATGATCAATATATTAACAATTCCGTCTACCTCGCGCACTTGCCACTGCAAGTGCTGCAACTACTGTCGAATCCCACAAAACCGTGTAGACTACAAGGTATGACACCATGACTACCGGTAACCACCAATTATTCGTACAACTTTCATACAAAACCCGTGACTACAACCTGTCACAAATAAAGTCACAAAACCCTTAAAACTTGAGGCCTACGAACCTCGGGAGGACCGATGAGTCTGACTATTACAACTAAAGGGCACACACCAGCCCGTAACAGCTGCACTAGTTAAACGTTAATAAATCATTAACATCGGCTTACAAGCCAACCACCATATACATATACCGGCATTAAATGCCAATCATTGCCAGTGATAAGTGTCGAGTTCTTAGGTTCGACACAATCTTATGTGAAACTTTGTAACACTTCCTGGATGCTCCACCATCATTAGTGATTGTAGGAAAGCAAGGAACCGGAGTACACCAGCTGTTAAACAACTAGGATATATCAATTTAACGAATGAGGTACCAAATATGATCACTCATGAATAACAACTCACTCCCCAACATATGGGAATTGTATAAGAACGTATGATCGTGTAACGATCAGGGCCAATTCTATGCCCATAACGGCACACATCAACACACAATAAATACCAAAAAAACATGCTTGTCCTCAATAAGACCAATGTTGAACATGTTATACTGCAACACAGTTATTACCTAAACCTATCACATCCGTAAACGTGAATCGGTATTGAATACTTATACAATTAACTTCCAACCATAACCAACAAGAACGAACAAATATCGAGATAAAATCTTATAACCGTTATTCCATTTGATCACACCAGTCATTGGACGAAGTTCCCCCATTAAGGGAATGACTACCGCCATTAGCGTCCTGCCATACAATAGGTGACAAAAATAGGTACGTACTTAAGACAGGTCGTCTATTAACATGGCGACTGTCAGTTATAATAATGATGTGAGTTAAACAATGGTAAATAGCCTAAACAATAATACAAGACACCAAGTCTAAAGGGCACAAGCCTAAATAAAAGTACCCGATGTATCATTACAAGACACAAGTCCAGGAGAGCGAAAGTACCGCCTCTGGCTACCTTCCAATATATACCACTAGGGCAGCAATGCCCAAAACAATATGACAAATGATGAAAACTGGTTAAAAACCCAACTACAATGAGGACTTCCATAAATGAAGAGAACACGAATCTTCGCCATGAAGTCCAGAATTACACTAAATGATGTAACCCAGGAAAAAAAGTAAAATTAGAAGCACTATAAATAAGTGCTATAAACGACATGAATAACCTACACAAATACAAGAGCTTGAAATAATCAACCAGCGCTAAAACGCGCACAAATAAAACCGATAACGGTAATTTGGAGTCAATACATTGAATCACTCCAATAAAGAACTTATTAACCAATAGACCAACATGGACTTACCAATGCAAGAGGTCATAAAATTCCTTTAAAACATCAGTAAACTTACATCAGCAATGAAACCAATGGCAGAGGAGGAAAATCACCTCGTACCATTACAATATAAACCACACCATTAGGGCAAAATATCGCGAACGCACATCTAATGCAAGATATGTAATCATACCCATTGGGCAGAGGACCTAGAGAACAAAATTCCGCTCGGGACACCCCCCAATACCAAATAAAAAGGGAGATTAACAACACAGTACTTCATGAACGTGTGACGAACACCACTAGTATACAAAACAAGATATGGGACGACCGCACACCATATGAGCTTGTGGGCTTGATATACTTATTTATGAGTTAGTCAAGTAAGTAGTAATGTATCAGTAAGGTATCCCATACATGTAGACAAGTAGTGTAAGAAACACAAAAAGTAGTCAACTCCATACCAAGGTCAGTGATGCGAATCCGGACCAATACCAATAACTACCTTGAGTAAACTAACGAGGAGAGTCCCAGTTAAACTAACGAGTCTAATAGAACCAAAACCTTGAATATAACACGACTAAGTCGTAACTCCGCAAAGGAATGGTTAACACAAAATAAAATTAAAGAAAACCTCTCGAAAGAGGAGAGAGCTGATAATCAACCTAATGACAAGCATGAAAACCCATTAAACGGGCGAGAAAATATATAACACCCTTAAAAGATTCAGTAACTGCTTACACTAACACAATTCTTAGCATCCTGAAGAACCTACTTAATGATCATAATCGCCACCCGTAAGAGGGGCATAAAGAGAACTACTCTCCAAACAGAAAACACTAAACAATACCAAATGATGTAAAAATCACGCATGCTCAAATTAAGGGCTATTGTACGTTTTCACCCAAATAGAGGCTGAACATAAGTACACCACTATACAATAAAATAAAAGCAAAGCTAGTACACTAGCGGATGCCTCAAGCTATAAAACAAATATCATAATAACTTATAACCATCGAATTGACTAAGATATGGCGTGCACGTAAGCGACCATTTTAAACAGCCATTAATAATAAATACGTTGGCGGATAGTAGACGAGTAAAACTCACATAAAACTCAATTATAAGGAACTAAAATTAAAGACAGGCTATACAACAGCCAAGACCATTCAAAGAAATGCTCCAAATAAATGCAGCGTTCAACACTATATAACCACACAGAAAAAAAAAGCATGAGTGTACAATTACACTCCTGGTGGAACAACACGAAAAATAGGAAACATATGAAATATATCAGGGGACAAATGCCCCAACTGCCAAAGAGCATACCCATATGGGATGCCGGAAGATGTAGAACATAAATATGAGAACAACAAATGGCTTCCCTTAGCACAAAGCAGGGCTAAGTATACTAACATTGTTGTTAGACTGTTATACGGGAAAATACAATATATGTCAACAAGAAGTAACTACAACTAACGTATTACTCCGAAACAAAACAACCTGGTGACACGAGATGACGACGGTTATCTCTATGGACATATAGGCTACTACATCTCAATATTATAGAGACTGGTGCAGAGATCACTAACTACTAACGATATCCAAATGTTATACTTCACCTCAACTAAAAACTGGTGAGTGAAGACAATAACACTTGACAATATATTCCACGCATGTGTGCTAGTAACCCACAACATCTCGATAGACATACGATTTAGATCTAATCGAGCGCGCATACAATAAACAAACCACGCCGATTAAGATACCTCTATTTCCACAATTATGAAAAGACTGTGGATAGCAACGTCGCGTCAGAAAGGGGTCAGCAACAATTTGCTGCTAATAAACAATTTATAATACATCAATAGGAACGAAAAGGGCAAACTAAGCCCTAGATTTGTGGGTGTGCATCACACTACGGAGCGAGTGGGCACATTAGAATATGTTAGGGAGAGTGTACAAAGTACTCTACGCCTGTTGGGTGAAAAAGTACATGCCTCACACTTAGTATATTTTCTCTTAGAGCCGAATGACTAGAGATAGACCCGTCTCTTAGATATGAGAAGACTTAACTCTGAAGTTTCAATACAAATCGAGGGAGACCAGGAACAAGACCATTAAAAAGTTCAAAGTCTGTTAGTCAAACCATGAGGCGAAAAAGTCCACATGGGAGTTGGAGAACTTTATCAGAGCCAAGTATCCAGCGCTCTTTGCATAGCTGTTGTTGTATACTTGTGGGGTACGGGGGCGTAACCCTTTTTAAGGGGGTAGAGCCTCTTGGTTGTGCACATGTGTGCACTAAGTTTTGGTGAGTAGTATGTGGGGCATACGTTGTTTGTTGACTGTTTAATTTGTTTTATATGCAGGGCGTACTTGGTTATGTTGTTTGTAAGTGCATTTGGGCACTTGTATGTATTGGTTATGTATTCTATATGATACTTCTATGGTACTATGATATGTATTCTAATATACTCTCGTTAACACTTATGTGAGAATACTAGTAAAGAGGAGTAGAAACACTAGAGGAATTGAACCTCGTATGGTATATAAATATGGAACCGAATATGGTGGTATCTTGAGGAGTGCGAAACCGATGTGGAACCTAGTGGGAACGAACTTTCCTAGGAAAGGGATGGTTCACTAGTAGAAAAAAGACCTATTTCGGCGGTTCCAATGGGACTATTTCGGCGGTTGTGAACCACCGAAATGAGCACCGCCGAAATAGGTGTACCTATCTCGGCGGTTCTTAGAGAACAACCGCCGAGATGACCCATGGGATTGACCGATGTGAGATTGACCATGGGTCTATCTCGGCGGTTGTTCACGAAGAACCGCCGAGATAGACTCATGGTCAATCTCAGCACCGGTCAATCCCATGGGTCTATCTCGGCGGTTGTTCTCTAAGAACCGCCGAGATAGGGGTATTTTTTTTTGTTTTTTCCATTCCAACTATATATATATATATATATTCACCGCATTTGCTTCAATGAGACCTGTAATAAAGCTTCATCCATACAGGGAGCCAGCACACATTTAAAAAGTTATAAAAGCTCCCAATTAATACCAACGACGCACCACAATTTGAGAGTTAACAAAACCAATGCAATTCACACTTTCATTACATAAAAAAAACACCATTACAATTCAAATGTACCATTACACCATCCACAATGTACAGAGTTACATTTACATACTCGAAAAAGTTCACAAAACATCTTCATGATCATCAATTCATTAAACTTGTGCAGACGAACTCTGACCATTCCTCAAGCATCTTAACAATTTGAGCATCATCATACTGACCACCTTTGAACACTTCTTCGTAAGCCTTGAAAAAAAATGAACATTAATCTAAAATGTACAAGTCTAACAACATGTAAAGAGCATAACTAAAACTTTCAAAGAATGTTACCTTGTCTAACGAGTGCTCTGGTAAAAGGTTTGCCGCTCCTACTATGTCACTCATGAATCTCATGACATAGTATCCACATTCTGACCCCTAGGCTGCACCGTACACTATACAAACGCACATATTGACCGTTAAACAAGTTTAAACATTATCACACAAATTTATCAATTAATAGAGTACCTTGACAGTGTTCCAAGGGATGTTACTCTTCATTGTTATACCCTGGAGAGATAATGCAGCTCTCATGGAACTATATACATCAGCAATATAATAGTTTTAAGCATCAGTAGCAAGTTATGAAACAGTTAATGTTAAGTAATAATAATTGTTGTTTACGATAACAAACTAATTACCCCAGTATTGCGGTGGAGATCTTCGGTCTCTTGGCACCCATACCAAGTGAGTCAAATTGCAAGATTGTGGGTGGTGCTTCGACATCACCAGCACAAGCAATGACCAATGTCGACTTTCCACAAATTACACAATGTGTTGAAATCATTAAGCAACTAACACAAACTATATGTTTTAGATAATACTAAGAGAAATAGTCAAATATCATACCCTAATGATATGGCAGCATAATAAATGACTTGTTAGAACATTCAAAGAGGGCATTCGTCATATATTACATAAGGCCTTGCATATCACTTGTCATCTGGACTTCACTACACATAGCAGGACACAGGAATCCAAATCTTTGATCTTCATAGACCTTGATCGCCTTATCATGCACCCACCTATGAGGCAATATCATTAGTCATTAACTTTTTATTCAAACATCTAATTCATCACCAATTAATGAATTCAAATATAAAAGGTAGAAGTCACTCACATGGCGGCCGACTTGATAATCGACACATTCAACCAATCCCTCCTGAAGCATCCTCGAAGTCGGACATATACATCCCAAATCGATGTATATCTTCTCCTTGAACTATATAGTGAATCAGGTCGTCGTAGCAGCAACAACGAGGAATGCAGAATCTGCATATTATTCGACAAGCCGGCCATATTCTCTTCTCCACCAAAGCAGGTCTAAGCACAAAATTTGTGGATGCCTTTGATTGCACAGGTGCGGCAATTCTTTTTCCTTTGCCCTTATCAGTCTTCGGTCGGCTCATATCCTATGATATTAGTCTAATTAAGTATATGGATGCAAGGTGGTACACCAATAGTTTTATAGCAACGGTTAAGAGTAATACCTGCCCAGGGAGTCTGACCAATCGTGCAGGCCACTGCACTGTCGCAGTTTGTGCGAACGCAGGTAGGTCTTTGTGGGATCGCACCGGTAACCGACGTCAGCATGCTCTGCAACAAATTCGTCTAGAAGCACTCGTGCATGGTAATGTCGGAGTGGTTCACCGGCACAATATCACTTGGACGAGAGGGGGGAAAAGTTTTCCCCATGCAACCATGACCTCTTCTACTCCAATTTGTAAAAACAGATGGCACTCAGTGGGTGCCTGAGTGTTATGTGGAACTTGTTTAGATAAAAATTGAGAATTCTTCTATGATGATATTAGTGATCAAGTAAAAATCATAATCGTCATGTACTCAATTGAAATGTTAGTCTAACCTTAGAGATGCATAGGGAAACGGATCAGCCGAGTGGACACTACTTCTCACTACCGGTGCACTCTGCTGCTGAATGGGTGACTGATCAACTGGTGGTCGAGAAACCTCTTGGCTTTCATGCTGCTGTGGCTGAATCCTTGATATAGCCTGAGCGATCCTCTCGTCGACGTTCTGAGTAATCCTCTGCTCCATCTCAGCCAACGCTCTCAGGTGCTCCTCGTAGCTAATCGACTGTCCCTGGCTGATTCTGGACCCGGGTGCGCCAAATGCCTGGCGGATACCAACGTGCCCACCAAACCCAATGGCACGACCTGGATGATCCTTCTTACCAAGAGCGCGTGTAAGAGGATCATCATTCCTCTGTGAGGTCCAGGTGCCCTGGGTGAGCTGAGAGCTTAATTCACCCTAATACAACACCAAATACAGTTATTAGTTTAACATAAGTTCATATACAAATGAAATGAACAGTTTGACTGAAAATGAAATGATATCACTTACCATTTGAGCAATAACTGCTCTCGTGGCTTCATCTATTGAGGATTTTCGGGAGTAGAGTTCTTCGGAATGTGGCTTAACTCCCACACTTTCATTCTTCTGCCACTGGCATCCAATGAGCCATCCGTGGGCAGATATCCCTTTTGCTCCCATTCTGGTACCCTTTGAGCAATACTTTTTCCACCTAAGTGGTGAGGGTACAGATTCTTCTTAGCATTTGCTTGTTGTTCGCACGGAGAGCCTGCATAAATTAATGGGATCATGTTAAGTGAAATTGAACACAAAAAACATAAGAAATTAAGATTAATTTATGTATGTATGACAATAAAGTGCACCTGGAACTCCGGTGTGTGACGCCTCTCAACAAATTGTAGCCATTGCTCTTCTGTTATGCCCTCGTAAACCTCCCATGGTGGTCTCTCACCGTCTCCACCATGATCTGGCTCATCTGGATCTTCTGGAGTAGGCATCTTGTAGATGAACTTGTCAGCCAACTTATTCTTGTGGTCCCGGAACTGTTTCGACATCGCTGATAGCACATCCTTTTTAAGTGCGGGATCCACGGAGAAACGAGACTACGTACATGATCATTCAGTTAGTAAAGTAAACATAAATGTTCTATTATTTCACAAAAGATCATAGTAATAATGTAGAGATTTACCTGAAGACGCTGAAACATAGTATCCTTCAATGATTGAGGCACTTGCTTCCAGTGTGGTTTATGTTGCAATATGACTTCACCAAATGGCTACCGTAAGCAGGTGAAGTCATTCTTCCAATTTCCATGGGGTTGGTTGAACTGATTGAAGTCGACCGGTTTTGTAGGAGGGCCCTTGTTAGCCTTCAGCCCACGTGTTGCACCTCTCTTCTTTTGCTTCTTCGCCTCTGGTGGGACAACGACTCCTCTTCGGTCTGCTGTGAAGGGCCAAGCCAGCCTCAGTCTCGTGTACTGCTAACTGGTCCTTCTTCTTCTTTCCTCCTCTTGTGACCCGCTTACTTGGTCTATTCTGTGGCTCAGGTTCTCCAGTCGAGATAAGCCGTCCAATGGGGTCATCCATAGGGTGATCATCCACTGCAAAAAAAAATCAAAGCATTTTCATCAGATAAACTCATAACATAAATACTATGATGCATAACAATAACAGTTAAGATGATTACAGTCTACATTCTACTAACAACATTACCTGACACGTACAAAAACATAAATCATTTCATATTTTCTACCCAAACACCCTCATCATGGTCTGATCGTGCGTAGAGCAAATCGTTTTCGGTATCATCAATCGAATCCGGTAATCCAGTAGGAAACAAGGATGTTTCCTCTACAGTCCCATTTTCATCGTTATCCTCATTTTCATTTTCGATTACAACCGGCCTTCTTCCTGGAAGAACAACAGACCATCTGCAGTCTTTCGGATCCTCAACATACCACACTTGTTCGCAATCCTTTCCCAGAACAAATTGATCATCATTATAACCGTGTAACCGTGAAAGATCAACCAAGGTAAGCCCTCCATCATTTTGGTACCCGCGTCGGTTGTCCACCCACTTGCACCGGAACAACAGAAAGGAATCAATGTCATAGTCTAGTTCCCAGATGTCCTCGATGACACCATAATACCAATTACTAACTGGTTGAGATCGGTTACCGCTGTGGTACTCAGTGGCAGCAGCTTCAATTTTTACCCCACTATTCTGGTTTATCGATTTGGCATCTTGGCGTGCAGTGTAGTATGTATACCCACTAATATCATACCCCTCAAATGTGTAATATTAGTTTCAGGTCCGATTGCCAAACATCTGATCTCTTCGCTTACAGCTTCTGGATCTGATGATGCTAATGTCAACACATGATCTTTGAACCATTGGATAAAAACTCGGTTTTGTTCCTTTGTCAGCCAAATGTGGCCTTTCAAAGGATTTTGATGCCTTAACTCAACCATATGGGTTTCCAAATAAGGTTCAACAACCTCAAGATGTTGTAAGACAAACAAATGTGCTTGATGAATAAGTAGACGCGAAACTTGCACGATCTTTCTACCAATAACACCTTTACCCTTAAACCTGCCATAGTGTCGTGGTTTTGGGATACCAATAGACTCTGCCTCACTCAAATAATCGGTCACAAATTCCGTGACTTCCTCAGTCACTGTTGCTTCAACAATGCTCCCCTCTGGTCGATACCTATTCTTCATTCTACTTTTCAGAATACCCATGTACCGTTCAAAAGGGTACATGTACCGTAAGTATACCGGACCACAGAACTGTATCTCTCGAACGATGTGCACAATTAGATGTACCATTATATCAAAGAAAGATGGTGGGAAATACATCTCAAGTTGACATAATGTGATAACAATTTCACGTTGTAGATCATCTAGAGACGTTACGTCAATTGCCTTGGAGCAAACAGCGTTGAAAAAGAAACATAACCGAGTTAAAGCATTTCTGACATCAGATGGCAATATCCCTCGAATTGCGACCGGAAGAAGATGTAACATCAGTACATGATAATCGTGAGATTTCATGCCTAAAAGTTTTAAATCCTTCATCGATACAATGTTCTTCCAGTTTGAAGAGTACCCAGACGGTACTTTTACCGAGTGCAGACATTTGCAGAAACTAATCTTTTCAGCCTTTGAGAGCGTGTAGCATGCAGGAGGTAGGTAGATTCGTTTCCCGTTCTCTTGTGGGTGTAACTCCTTTCGTATACCCATGGTTTGCATGTCCTTTCTGATTTTCAATCCGTCTTTTGTTTTGCCGGGTATATTGAGTAAAGTCCCACTCACTGCCTCACCAACGTTCTTCACAATGTGCATGATGTCTAAGCAGTGTCTCACAGAAATATGACGCCAATAAGGTAGTTCCCAAAAGATAGAACACTTTTTCCAAATGTTTTTCGCCGGTTTTGATGTGTTTCCAAATACATTTGCAATGTCCTTAACCTTTTCGTACACTTCCTCAGAGCTCAGAGGTAGACGGGCCACACGAGTTTCGGCTTGACCATTGAACAACTTTCTCTTCGTTACTCGATAAGGGTGATCTTCGGGGAGAAGACGTCGATGACACATATAAACATTCTTCCCACAATGTTTTAAACGGTCCGAACAAGTGTCTTCCTCGCAAATGGGACATGCAAATGCTCCTTTAACCGTGTAACCGGACAAGTTCCCATACGCAGGGAAGTCATTGACGGTACAGAACAACAAAGCCTTGAGCGTGAAATTCTCTCTTGCATAAGCATCATATACCACGGTCCCCTCATTCCACAATAGCTTCAGATCGTCGATCAGAGGGGCAAGGTACACATCAATGCTATTACCTGGCTGCTTGGGACCAGATATCAGGAGAGATAACATGATGTACTTTCGTTTCATACACAACCATGAGGGCAAATTGTAGATCACTAGCAGAACAGGCCATGTACTGTGTTGACTACTCAATGTGCCGTACGGGTTCATTCCATCAGTACATAACCCAAGCCTCAGATTCCTATCTTCATGTCCGAAATGTTCTTTGTACCGTCTATTGATGTTTCTCCACTGAGGCCCATCTGCTGGATGTCTTAGTTTCTCATCACTCTTTCTACCCTCCGCATGCCATCGTAGTTCTTTGCATCTTTCGGATTCGCAAACAACCGTTTGAATCTGGGTATAATCGGCAAATACCAAACAAGTTTTGCTGGAGGGCTTTTTTTCTGAACGGAGGAGTACTCACCATCTTTATGCTTATACCGGGACAACGAACATTTCGGGCAATTGTCCAGATGTTCGTATTCACCCCTGTACAACACACAGTTGTTTGGACACGCGTGAATTTTTTTGTACTCTACTCCCATTGGACACACCCATTTCTTTGCCTCATACGTGGTCGTAGGGAGACCGTTCTCATCCGGTAGCATATCATGAATCAGCTCGAGGAATGCCGTGAAACCTTTGTCACTCAATCCATATCTTCCCTTCAGGTTGAACAAATTCAATATAGCTGTCAATTTCGTGTACTTAGTGCAAGTAGGATACAACGCCGTTTTGGATGCGTCCAACAACCTTTGATACTCATCCGGCCGGTCGACAAAGTTATCCTCAACGTTACCAAGCATCTCGTCAATTTGTTCATCATGATAAGTCGACTCACTGTCAACATTGACTCCGGAAGCGCTTGGGAGTTCTGACTCGTTAGTAGTATCGAATGTCTGCTCGGTTCTTGAGTTACACCGATCGTGACTGTAGGAAGATGAAGCATTATCTTCAACACGTTCTCCATGAAAAATCCATTTTGTATAATGTGGCATGAAACCACGGGTCTTCACATGGAGTTGTACGAGGTTGATGCTTGAATAATGTCTAACCACACCACAATCAACACAAGGACATGGAATTTTCTCCGCCTTTGTCCTGTCCTTGTGTTGCACTGCAGCTTTGCAAAACTCTTTCAGCATTTTGTCAAAATGTTCGCCTCTATCACCATACATCCAGTCACGCTCCATACTACATGTGCAACAGATCACAGGTGTGAGTTAGAGCCTTTGTAGAATATGGCCTGTATTAAGTTGCACATGTTTATTTCTTAATGGAGCATGACTGGGATGATTGTCAATTAGTCTAGCCTAACTCTAAGGTTGCAAACACAAAATAAACTAGCATTTTAAATTTAAGAAATTGTTGCACTTCTAAAACAGAAACCGGTGTTTAAAACAATATTACGAATACTTTTTCTACAAAAAATTCGGCATGACCTTTGCATAATTGTACACATCCCGTGCTTATTATTCAGCACTCACCAAAGTCATCACAACCACAAACATTCCAACAATGGCAGCAACCAACAATTAAAATAAATCAATTCTTTACTAGCTAACTGAAAACCAATTGCAAATTCAGATCATCAAATCAACATTTCAATTCTCCACTGTATAAGTTCAAACCGGTTTAGAGATTAACAAAGAATCGAGAGTTAAAATACGTACTTGTTTTTTAAGGATTTATGGACAGGGGAGACTGGTGCCTGAGAGGTAGGCTTCTGTGCGAGAGATGCAGCAATACCACTTCTGATATGTCTCTGCAAGGGAGCAACAAAAAATAAATTACAAAAGAAATGCATCAACAAATATGGAATGAAGCTAAATTATGTACTAGCACTTATATTTAAATACATAATTGCATTTATTAAACAAAAAATAAGGTTTAGTTACTTACTTGTGCACAGAGGAGGAAAGTGCAACAGTAATGGAAGAAGGCGGGAAACAAGAGAGGTGATTCACGGACTTGAATGTAGTGAGACCTGATAAAAAAATTAGATATTGTTAGACATATACACATACATCAAACAATATTAATTACGAAGAGATTTTAAAAAAAAATCGGCATGACTTTTGCATAATTTTACCTATCCCATGCTTATTATTAAGCATTCACCAACCATTCATCAACACAAATTTCCATCACAAATCAAACTAATACCAACTTTATCCATCAAACCAAATTTTAATAATTTGGAAATCAAATACAAAGTAAAAAAAGACACAACCATGCCTATTATTAAGCATTCACCAATTATTCAACAACACAAATTTCTATCATAAACCAAACTAATATATACCAAATTTATTCATCAAACGAAATTCCAATAATTTGTGGAAATCAAATACAAAGTACAAAAGAGAAAAATGATAAGTTAGATTATATTACCGGTTCAAAATGAATTGTTCTCCGCTTTCAATCTACCATCAAATGGTAAAGAACCTTCTTAAGTATTTATCTGTAGAGACACAAATACGTATAGACACAAGAGAAACTCAGTAGTTGTGTTTGTTCCTTATATGCAGTTAGGTTGCAAATTTACAGTGAGTGAAGAGAATGAAGAGAATGAAGAGTTAAATTAAAAAAAAATTACCGGTTCTAAATGAATTGTTTTCAGCCCCTCTTCTCAATCGGGCGTGCGAGACGCGTGTAGCAACACCAATCTCTACAGAGGCAACGCATAAAGATTGAACAACATTCAGATCAATTAGAATAATTTTATATTAAACTTAACGACTATACAATACTCATATATATATATACACTACCGAATGTTTATTAGTATTTTTACCAATGAATGAAGTTGTTCATAACAACTCATAAATGACAAGATCAAACTATAACTTACATAACAACCTAAATTGTATTTTTCATGTTTAACATGTTATCCATAATTTTCAATATACCACTTATGCATCACACTCTTGTATTAACGATAATATAATATCATAATCAAATATGTAAATTATAAACATTATCGTTAGCTCATTCAAACAAGCACAATAAGAATTTTTTTTAGTATAACGCTAATACAATCTACAGAGAGTGGGGAACTTAGTGTCAAAGATGATAACTCATCAACTCGACTACATTGTTTATGAAGACAAGGAGAAACTCTTAATTGCTTAACTTATATTACTTGTTCGAACAAGTAAACTTACATTTGTGATTAGTACAAATTTTGCTTAACTTATATAACTAGCAGAGATCTCACTCACCAATGTATATTTACAATGTTATTTACTTATGAAATGTGAATTAACAAGTAATTTTAAGTGGACAAATAAGCTAACCTAACTATACTTAAACAAATAATGCTCAAACATTGTTCCACCCCATATATAAGCATAATAAATCTAGCCCAAATAAGCTAACCTAACTATACTTAAAAGAAGGGCCAAAAACAGCACAAAAATTCACTCGGACATTTCGTCGAACACCTTGTGTGCATGAAATACCCCAAACTTAGATATGGTATTTAAATGATAAACTAAGATATAAGGAGGCTAAATAATGCCTTAGAAACATTAAGAAACATTTCTAATCAAAGAAAATATAAGGAAACACCAAAAGAGCAGTTTTAGCAAAAACGTGCTCTAAACTTGGAGAGACTTGGGAGAGTACCCAAATATTGTTCTAAGACCTTAGTAATATCCTAATGGTCATTTTAAATCAATTACCAAAGAAAACCACGCTTGAAAACAAGTTAAAACACAAAATGTGCCTTAAGAGTCTTAAAGCACGTTTTTGAAAAATTGTCTTGTAAATGAGTTTTGAATGGCTAAATGTCCATCATTACTCTTTATTTAACATGTGTACTATATAGTATCACATTTGGAAGTCTATATCAATGGGAAATCAAAAATTTCACAACAATGTGCCTTGTTTTGGTGAATATAGTGAATTAATTAAGCTAGTTTATAACATAAGTCTATAAGTGAGACATTTGGTCAACAAAGACTTAAGTACCCTCATTATTAAAAGGGGGCCGGTTTTTAGGAGGTGAGTCACCACCTTCATGAGTCATTAAGTAAATAAGAAAGCAAATAAGAGTTATAAAGTAAAAACACTATTCACCTTTTACATAAATATCACACTTTATTAGTTCTCTCTCCTCACTTCTTCATTCTCCTTTGTTTTCCCACGGTTTGAGCTGCTCTCTCCCTTCTCCATTCACGTAAAACTCAACCTCCATGAAAGCTCCATCCTTCCTTGGTTACATTGCTCATTTTAGCTCCAAATCCAAAACAAAATACATATTCTTCTTAGTTAGCTCAAGCTCCTTCTTCCTATCTTTTCGAAATTGAAAGAGCTTTGATTTGGTGCCAAGTCAAACCACCATTAGAGGAGGAAACTCAAGCTTGGAGACTCCATTGGCATCTCCATTCTCTTAAGGTAAAGAAAGTGCAAGAAAATCTAGGTTTCCACCATTTTCTTCACATGTCCGAAAATTAGTGCTCATGGGACTCCATTTTAATGCCTTGTTCTAGCTTGTTTCTACTCTTCAAAGGAGAGAGGAGGTCCTTCTTGCTTCATATCCAAGTTTGTCTTGAGAAACCAAGGTAAAACAATCACCTTAATACCTTAAAGCATATTTTTAACCTAGGGTTTGTTCCTTAGGGTTAATGTGTTACCTAGTACTCATTGGAGTCATTGGATATTGGTTAGAACATTGGCAAGGAGATACACATTGGTGACCGAGATTGAACAAAGAAAAACCTAAGGAAGAAAGCTTTTTAAGCTTGTAAAAGAACAAGGTAAATTACTTACCTTAAGGTGTTTTATTGTTTAAAGGGAATGGGATTTAGATATATGATGAGTTTAGTAGATAGTATACATTATAAAAGGGTTATATATAACCTAGGAGAAACAATGACTATACTTGTGAACTTGTGACTAAGGAGCAAATGAGAAAAAGAGATAGTTTAAGAATATCAAGGTGAAGTACAAGAAGCATTTTATTTCAATGGGAGCCTTGTTGTGTGTATTCGCAGGTTGAAGGAAAATATATATGGAAATTCAGTGGTTAAGATTATTGTCATTTAAGGGTCTAAGTGCCAAGCATTTTAAGTTTAAGCACTATATGATGATGTGGTGAAGTTTTAGTGTAAATTGTGTGTTAAGGTGTTGTGATGAGAATTTGGGTGATGTTGGTTGTTTGATGGAGAAAAACTAAGTGTTTGGATGTATTATATACTAGAGAACCCATGGAAAAATTTATAGGATAACTTAGGAGTTTAAGATATTCTAAGAGAATTTAATGACTAAGGAAGTACTAGGATGTTCTAGAGGTTGTCTTGATGAAAAAGGGTGAGATTAAGGTGTTCTAATGACTTACAATGACTTAGGTATTACTATGAAGGATTTAGGAATCAAGAGAATGTAATTGAGTATTTAGGACTTAGGTAAATGTTGATAAAAGAAGCTAGAAAACTTGGGTAAGTTAGATGTAAGTGAGGGTGAAACTTTGAAATGGTTAGGTGAGAACTAGAGTATAGAATCTAAGGAAGGTTTGGTAAATGCAATAAGGCTGGGAAGTGGTGTACATGGTGTGGTCAAGTTCTTAAGGAGGGAGCATTTGGTTAATTGAAATTTTGGCAGAATGCATGTGAGAAATGTAAGAAAATAAGTGCTAAGTGTTGGGAGCTTTGTAAGAATTGAGTAAATGTTTGAGAAGATCTTTGGAAGTTGTTTTAATGAGTTTGGTGGAGGTTATAAGGTGGGTTTAAGGTGCCAAGATGGGTTGGACCTATTAGGACACTTGGAAGAGCTTGGAATTGAAAGAGCAATTTAAGAGGAAAATTGTAGTGGACCGACCCAGGGTCCGACCCAGTTTTGGGTCGGTCGGGCCATGTTGAGCCAGCCGGAATGTCTCTGGACTGGACCGACCCAGAGGGTTTGGGTCGGTCGGCTTAGCTTTGGGTCGGTCGGGCAAATATTTAATGTAGGAAAATGGGTTCTGCAATGGACCGACCCAGAGGGTTTGGGTCGGTCGGTCTAGCTCTGGGTTGGTTGGATGGGTTTCAAAAGACGGAAGAGTTTCTGTAATGGACCGACCCAGGGGTTGGGTCGGTCGGTGGGTCGGTCGACCCTTAACACTTAAAAAAAAACGAAAAATAAATTTTGAATTCTAAGAATGGTAATAGGTAATGAGGTATACCTATGGTAGGGTGGTAATGATTAGGACCCTAAGAACGTAAGGAATTAAGTTAAGATTAAGTATAAGTTTTAATGTTTAAAAATTAAGTGGTAAGCTAAGTGGCAAAGACTTGAGAGGTTATTGAATGGGAATCCCTAGGGACAAAGTGAGTTAAGTAAGGTGCAAATAACTAATGACCTAAAAATGAATGAATGTTTTAGGTTTGTGAATTGGGACCCCGAAGAGGATTAATCAAACAACGATCGACGGTGAACGGTACAATCCTTCTTGTGACCTGCTTGCTAACGAGGTGTCCCTCGGCTTGTGTGCTATCTGTTTAATTGCTATGACTAAAACAAGATAAAGCATGCAACCGGTTATATTTGTTCTCGTTGTGTATGTGTTATCTTTACACTAACCCGCGAGACTTGAGATTGCTACTAACCAAGTTTAGTACTTACTGAGTTAAGAATAAGAGTTAAGTTTGGTGGTTGTTGGTTAATGCCCGTTAAGGCTTAGCTAGCACATGATGATTAAGATTTCTACTAACTGGAACTTGAGTGAGGAAACCCGGGACCGATCTCCGGTCATGCATGCTAAGGAAAAAGGGGGACGGTATCTGAATCAGATCCGCCCTCTGCTTAAGGACTTGTCTTCGGACTTGTAGCCTAGGGCCGGTTGCCGGCTCAGCTACGCTGGACTCCCGTCCAGAGTAGGTGGCATTAAGATGGTGCGATGGGATCACCTAAATCCCAGGTTCGAATTAAGCTACAACCAATCCCTTCCAGGAAAGGTTTGTATACTGAGATTAAGATTAAGATTAAGATTAAGATTAAGATTAAGATTAAGGTATGGTAAGGAACTGAGGTTAAGAAAATGAAGACTAAGGAGGGGGGGGGGTTATTAACCCACTTGATAAGGGAACGCTTGAGTCGTTCATTGTTTGTGAACTATATATGTTCATCTGTGGTTATTGTTATTGCACTTCATATTATGCTTGTGTATGTAATCAATTTCCATGCTATCGACAATTAGTCGTCGTAGCCCCGTTAGCTTGGGGGCCATGAGAGGGTGTACCAGCATTCGTGCTGACCCCCTCGGGGGCATATTTTACACTTGCAGGTAAGAGACCCATGAGGACGCACTACGAGAGTCGGAGCGGTTAGACTTAGGGTGGGATGTTTATTTTGAGTTCGGGTTGCGCCTGTGCACCCGACTGTTTATATTTAAACTGATGTAAGGTTGAGATTATGTTAAGATACCTGTACTCGGTTGGTTGTGGTATTGTGGATGGTGATGTTTGAGTTGGATAAGTATTATGGATAAGTATTATGGATGAGTATTGTAAATGTTTAGACCGGTATATTCTGACGATCAGACCGTGGCAAGGTCCAGGTGTTATTTATTTCCGCTACGACGTGTTCGATTAAGTGTTCAGTTTTGCGATAACCACGAATGGCTTTGGATGGGGTGTTACAGTGCATACATAAATTTAATAGTTTAACAACCAAATCTTGCAAAGATTTCACACACACAATAAATATCATCATCCACAATCACAATGTGACAATAATCTATCAATTTTAACAACAAATTAACAATTAAATAAACAAAATCGAAAATCAAAGTTAGGGTTGCTCTCACCTAGCTAGCGCCTCTGTTGCCTCTGATGCTGGGCGGGAGACGGCGGCGACGACACCGACCACCGACGGCGCGACGGCAGGCGAAGGTGGAGGGCGGGCGACGGCGGTCTGGTGGTGGTGGCGTCGGGGGTTCGCAGCTCGCCACGAGAGAGAACAAGAGAGGGGTTAATTAGGGATAATTGAACTCGTAATCGCGTCGAGGGGGTCTGGGGGTTTAATTAAAACGATCTATTTCGGCGGTTCCTAACAAAGAACCGCCGAAATAGACCCTCAGAAATAATAAAAAAAATAAAAATACCTATTTCGGCGGTTCCTAACAAAGAACCGCCGAAATAGGTCGTTTTAATTTAAAAAAAAGAAAAATAGAAACACCTATTTCGGCGGTTTCGTAGAAGGAACCGCCGAAATAGGTCTCTTTTATTTTTTTATTATTAAATATGGTCTATTTCGGCGGTTCCTAACAAGGAACCGCCGAAATAGGCCCCTTCTTTACAGACCGCATACATCTCTGGCCCCTATTTCGGTGGTTTTATCTACAACCGCCGAAATAGGGGCGCCGAAATAGACGTTTTTTGTACTAGTGGTTGTTTAGATTTAGACTGGTATTAACTAATGGACTTAGTTCTATAAATTAGGATATGTGCTAGTTTCATATGATTAGGACTAGAATTATGAAAAGATAGAAAATTAGAACTTGTTAAATTAATTGACTGTTTGAAATTGATGTGGGAGGTGGAACTTGATCCTGGTCAAATGAAGGGAAACTGAACATAAATTAAGGTGGAAGGATAGTTCAACACTGATGCTGATCACATCGGAGTTGGGTGACTCCTGAAACTTCCTACAAGTGGACACAGATATGTGTAGGTTATGAGCTTAGATGATTGTAGATAGTATGTAAAATTTCCGCAAGGGACCGAGGACCTCGGTGTTCCCGCGGATATTTATAGATAGTGGTGGATTGAGAAAAATCCTTTGTTATGGTTTTCACCATTGGGTTTTAGAGGCTTCATACAATAGAATGGATTAACCTATATTATAAATGTCATACAAACAGTATGAGAGGTATAGGACATGGACTATAATACCCTAAAGTATACTTACATACCAAGAATTTGAAATTAACATTCATGGGTGGATGAATCACTGATATTGTGATTGTATGTGCATTTGTATTGTACTGATTAGTTTATGAGCACTATTGTTGCACTTTATTTGGATCTTACGATGTATCTCGTATGATGCTGGTTATTATGCACCCTTGTGCACTTTGATTGTTTATATACGTATTTTGTTACGCTTTGAGTTGGAGTACATGCGCACTCGTTGCACTTTTGGTTATTATTGCGAATATTATCGAGATTATATGTGCTAGACATCACTATGAAGTTTTGTCGTTGAGATATGGGACTTGATCCCTAGAGTAGTGAATAGTGTGGAACTAGATGTTCTAGGACTATTTGCATAGAAGAATATGACTTCAGGACGAAGTCCTTTTAAGGGGGGTAGATTAAAATATCCCAAATATTGAAATACCCCAAACTTAGATGTGGTGTTTAAATGATAAACTAAGATATAAGAAGGCTAAATAAGGCCTTAGAAACATTAAGAAACATTTCTAATCAAAGAAAATATAAGGAAACACCAAAAGAGTAGTTTAAGCAAAAACGTGCTCTAAGCTTGGAGAGACTTGGGAGAGGACCCAAATGTTGTTCTAAGACCTTATTAATATCCTAATGGTCATTTTAAATCAATTACCAAAGAAAACCAAGCTTGAAAACAAGTTAAAACACAAAATGTGCTTTAAGGAGTCTTAAAGCACGTTTTTGAAAAATTGTCTTGTAAATGAGTTTTGAATGGCTAAATGTCCATCATTACTCTTTAATTAACATGTGTACTATATAGTATCACATTTGGAAGTCTATATCAATGGGAAATCAAAAATTTCACAACAATGTACCTTGTTTTGTGAATAGTAAATTATTAAGCTAGTTTATAACATAAGTTAATATAAGTGAGTTATTTGGTCAACAAAGACTTAAGTACCCCTTGTTACTAATGGGGGCCGGTTTCTTATAAGGTGAGTCACCACCTTAATGACTCATTAAGCAAATAAAGTTTTGTAAAGCAAAAGTACTATTCACTTTTACATAAATATCACACTTTAGTGATTCTCTCTCTCACCTCTTCATTCTCCTTTGTTTCCCACGATTTCTTGCTCTCTCTCCATGCTAGCTCCATCTAGCCTTGCACACAACTCACTCATTTTAGCTCCAAAACCAAAACAAATTATATATTCTTCTTAGTTAGCTCAAGCTTCTCTTTCTATCTTTTCATAACTTCAAGAGCTTCATTTTGGTGCCAAGTCAAACCACCATTATAGGAGGAAATTCAAGTTTGGAGACTCCATTGGCTTCTCCATTCTCTTAAGGTAAAGAAAGTGTAAGAAAATCTAGGGTTCCATCATTTTCTTCCTTGTCCGAAAATTTACACTCATGGGACTCCATGTTTATGCCTTGTTCTAGCTTGTTTTCTACTCTTCAAAGGATTGAGGAGGTCCTTCTTGCTTCATATCCAAGCTTGTTTTGAGAAACCAAGGTAAAACAATCACCTTAATACCTTAAAGCATATTTTTTAACCTAGGGTTTGTTCCTTAGGGTTAATGTAATATCTAGTACTCATTGGAGTCATTGGATATTGGTTAGAACATTGGCAAGGAGATATACATTGGTGACCGAGATTGAACAAAGAAAAACCTAAGGAAGAAAGCTTTTAAAGCTTGTAAAAGAACAAGGTAAATTACTTACCTTAAGGGTTTTATTGCTTAAGGGAATGGGATTTAGATATGTGATGAGTTTAGTGTAGAGTTTACATTAGAAAAGGGTTATATAAAACCTAGGAGAAATAATGACTATGCTTGTGAACTTGTGACTAAGGAGCAAATGAGAAAAAGAGATAGTTTAAGAACATCGAGGTGAATTACAAGAAGCATTTTATTTCAATGGGAGCCTTGTTGTGTGTATTCGCAGGTTGAAGGCAAATATATGTGGAAATTCAGTGGTTAAGATATTGTCATTTAAGGGCCTAAGTGCCAAGCATTTAAGTTAAGCACTATATGACGATGTGTGTGTGGTTTTTGGTGTAAATTGTGTGTTAAGGTGTTGTGATGAGAATTTGGGTGATATTGGTTGTTTGATGGAGAAAAACCAAGTGTTAGGATTTACTATGTACTAGAGAACCCATGGAAAAATTTAAAGGAGAACTTAGGTGTTTAAGATATTCTAAGGGAATTCAATGACTAAGGAAGTACTAGGATGTTCTAGAGGTTGTCTTGATGAAAGAGGGTGAGATTAAGGTGTTCTAATGACTTATAATGACTTAGGTACCACCATGAAGGATTTAGGAATCAAAAGAATGTATTTGAGTATTTAGGACTTAGGTAAATGTTGATAAAAGAAGCTAGGAAACCCTGGTAAGTTTGGTGTGATTAAGTGTGAAACTTTGAGATGAGTTAGATAGAAACTAGAGTTTAGAATTTAAGGAAAACCTTAGAAAGTGTAAGATAGATGGAAGTGGTGTGAGTGGTGTGGCCAAGTCCATAAGGAGGGAACTTTGGGCTAGTAGAAGTGCTAGGTGAAAGGGATGTTGAAATGTAGGAAATAAATAAGTGCTAAGTGTTAGTAGTTGTTGTAAGAATTGTGTAAAGGATGGGAATGAGTTTGGAGGATGGTTTAAGATGAGTTTAAGGGTCTAAATGATGTTAGAACACATTGGATGGCTTGAGGAAAGGTTTAGTGAAGATTTGGCAAAGTTTGGGCATGTTTTGGTGGCGTCCGACCCAGGGGTCCGACCCAAGTTTGGGTCGGACGGCCTCTGTTTAACGCCAGGGAAAGGTTCTAGAATGGTCCGACCCAGAGGACTTGGGTCGGACATGGGTCGGACAGGTGAGTTTTAGAGGGCAGATAAGTTTCTGGAATGGTCCGACCCAGAAGGTTGGGTCGGACGTGGGTCGGACATGGGAGGTTTTAGAAGACGGAAAATTTCTGGAATGGTCCGACCCAGTTGGTTGGGTCGAACGTGGGTCGGACATGTAGAGTTTTTCAAACCCGAAAGTTACTGGAATGGTCCGACCCAGAGGGTGGGTCGAACGGTGGGTCGGACGGCCCTTAACACTTAAAAAAAAAGAAATTTTGAATTCTAAGAATGATAATAGGTAATAAGGTATACCTTTGGTAGGGTGGTAATGATTAGGACCCTAAGAACTTAAGAGATTAAGTTAAATTAAGTTAAGTATAAATTTTAATGTTTAAAGTTAAGTTTGTAAGCTAAGTGGCAAAGACTTGAGAGGATTATTGAATGGGAATCCTTAGGGACTAAGTGAGTTAAGTAAGGTGCAAATAACTAATGACCTAAAAATGAATGAATGTTTTAGGTTTGTGAATTAGGACCCCGAAGAAGGTTAAACAAACAATGATCGACGGTGAACGGTACAATCCTTCTTGTGACCTGCTTGCTAACGAGGTGTCCCTCGGCTTGTGTGCTATCTGTTTAATTGTTATGACTAAAACAAGATAAAGCATGCAACCGGTTATATTTATTCTCGTTGTGTTTGTGTTATCTTTACACTAACCCGCGAGACTTGAGATGGTTACTAACCAAGTTTAGTACTTACTGAGTTAAGAATAAGAGTTAAGTTTGATGGTTGTTGGTTAATGCCCGTTAAGGCTTAGCTAGCACATGGGATTAAGATGTCTACTAACTAAACTTGAGTGAGGAAACCCGGGACCGATCTCGGTCATGCATGCTAAGGAAAAAGGGGGACGGTATCTGAATCAGATCCGCCCTCCGCTTAAGGACTTGTCTTCGGACTTGTAGCCTAGGGCCGGTTGCCGGCTCAGCTACGCTGGACTCCGTCCAGAGTAGGTGGCATTAAGATGGTGCGGTGGGATCACCTAAATCCCAGGTTCGAATTAAGCTACAACCAATCCCTTCCAGGAACGGTTTGTAAACTGAGATTAAGTGAGATTAAGATTGAGATTAAGGTAAGGAACTGAGATTAAGGAAATGAGGACTAAGGAAGGGGTTACTAACCCACTTGATAAGGGAACGCTTGGTCGTTCAGTTTGTGAACCATATATGTTCATCTGTGGTTATTGTTATTGCACTTCATATTATGCTTGTGTATGTAATCAATTTCCATGCTATCGACAATTAGTCGTCGTAGCCCCGTTAGCTTGGGGGCCATGAGAGGGTGTACCAGCATTCGTGCTGACCCCCTCGGGGGCTATTTTTACACTTGCAGGTAAGAGACCCATGAGGACGCACTACGAGAGTAGGAGCGGTTAGACTTAGGGTGGGATGTTTATTTTGAGTTCGGGTTGCGCCTGTGCACCCGACTGTTTATATTTAAACTGATGTAAGGTTGTGACTATGTCTAAGATATTTGTACTCGGTTGGTTGTGGCATTATGGATGGTGATGTTATGGGTTGGATAAGTATTTTGGTTAAGTATTGTAAATGTTAAAGCCGGTATATTCTAACGATCAGACCGTGGCAAGGTCCAGGTGTTTATTATCTCCGCTGCGACATGTTCGTTTAAGTGTTCAGTTTACGATAACCACGATTGGCTTTGGATGGGGTGTTACAAAAGTGGTATCAGAGCGTAGTTACGCTCTGATCAAGAAATACCGGACATGAGTAACCACCGAGTTAGGATATAAGTTAAGGAATAAGTGATGGGTTAAGGGTGTGAGAAGTTAGAGTGAGTAGAGTCAGATGACCACTAATAAGTGTGGATCGTCTTTATCGTCTACGGACGTTATAAATTCGTTAACCGAAATAGTGGTGAATACAATCTAATGTGAGTTATGCTTGTTCAGATGGCAGGACGTCCTAGGGGAAGCCGAGGTCGCGGCCAGGGTGAGGATACTTCAGGAATACCTGGAGGGCAGACGATCCAAGAGATCGTAGCTGCCGCATTAGGGCATATGGGCTACTAGCCTGGTGTGGGTGCACCACCTCCACCGCCACAACCTAGGGAACCAAACTGGGTGAAGAGTCTTGCAGATCTTCGACCCGCGCACTTTAAGGGGGAGACCGAACCCACCAAGCTTGAGGCGTACATCTCCGAGTTGGAGACCGCCTTCGAGACCCTTGATGTCCCTGCTGGGATCAAGGTGCGTCAAGCTGCTTCTATCTGAAGGGGGCGGCAGGCGATTGGTGGAAGCTGGTGAGGGCCGAGCATGTGGCCAAACCAGAGTTCGGCTGGGAGCAGTACACTGCCTTGCTACGAGCAAAGTACTACCCCGCCCATGTTCAGACGAAGAAGCGCTTACAGCTGGATGCGCTTAAGCAGACGGACAAGATGACAGTGGACGAGTATTACTCAGAGTTCACTGCCTTGCTCCGTTTCTGCCAGGTCTTGGATATTCTGACCAGATCCTGGTGGACCGCTTCTATGGCGGGCTTAGCCATCGACTCCGCTACGGCATGGGGCCGACGAGTTACATACCTTGCAGGTAATAAGAATGATTGAGATTTGAGTAAGTAATGAGTAAGATTTAGATTATGAGAAATAAGAGTGACTAATACTATGGAAAAGCAGGAGTGCTATCATGCCGCTGCTAAGGTTGAGATAACCGTCCAGCTGAGGGACGAGGAGAATGCTAAGAGGAAGAGTGCTGGTAAGAGCTCAGAGAGTCAATGGCAAGGAGGGTACAAGAAAAAAAGTACCAGCCTCAGGCCCAAAAAAATCAGAACCCAAAGGGGAAGGAGGAAAAGGAGAAGGCTCCGGAAGAGCCATTGAAGTTGACATATGCTATTGCAGCACACCCCTGCGCTCTAGGGCGCCAAAGGGTAAGAAATGATATAAATGAGTTAAGAAACAAATTAGTAACCATTTGAGATATGAGAATTGACATTATGAATCATCAGGATCTGAGACTGAGAAGGGAGCCGGTGGTGGCTACCAGCGACGCTTCATCTGTAGATGGTGTCACAAGGACCACCCCGGGCTCGACTGTAAAGGGAATAAGGTGGAGTGCAACTTCTGTGGAGTGTATGGACACCGGGCATATGAGTGCTACCGGAACCCTGCTAGCAGAGCCTATAGGCCCGACACCAGGGGCAAGGGCAAGACCGATCAGGGAGCTGGATCTGACGGTCAGAGGAAGGTGCAGCATCCGGCGGACAAGAACCCACGGGTGACCCAGAAGTCGGGACCCACTTTACACATGGTGGACCGGGACGATGAGCCTGAACCCTCATCGAGGCCAGGTACCGCTATAACCATTTAGTAATAAAACTACCTGCTTACCGCATTATCATGCATGCTTGGTGAATAAATGAGAGTAAGAATAAGATGAGGTTAGAACTTAAGTAAGACATAACCTACTACCACTTTAGGAAGATTCAACATCTGCTACCCAATACCATCTACACCTAACCCGGAGCACACCGACATCAACCATAGACTTTCCAACCGAATAATGTCAGGTTATCCGCCCAGATATGATTTTATTAAGGGGATACCTGACACCCGAAGCACAAATGGCCATCATCAGAAGATGTAATCAACTAGGAATGGGACCGGGAGGTTTTTACACACCGGAGTACCCAGAGGGAGCAAGGATGAAATTAAAGATGATGAGCTGGGCAAGGATTGGAATCCGTATGCCAAGAATTACCAAACCACGAGATGCAAGATGGAGTCTCACCACCGGGAATACCCGAAGAGTTCCATCCAGTTATTACACAAGTCGTGGAAATCGCTCAGCAGTTGGAAGCTGAACCGATTCCAGACATCCAGACAGACATTTGCATTGTAAACTTCTACGAGAAGGATGGGAGACTGGGACTACACCAGGATAAGGACGAGACAACGGAGTCTCTCGAAAGAGGGATACCCGTAGTGTCTTGGTCCATTGGGGATGATGCAGAGTTTTATACGGCGAGCGGAAGCATGCGGACCGTGCAAATAAGTTGGTACTTATGTCAGGTGATGTGTTAATTATGGGAGGAGAATCAAGAATGTTATACCATGGAATTAAGCGAATCAAGCTGAATACAGCACCGTCAGCAGTAATCAATGCGACGCATATGAGACCGGGAAGATTGAACCTAACTTTAGACAATATTAGCCATGTAAGTTGTAGAATGAAATGAGGAATGAGATGTAAGATTGAAGCACATGTTGTAAACAGGATGGTCATGAATAAAATAACAGTGTTGTTCATATAAATTGTTACGACTCTGTTTACCATCAATACTCATGAAGCTTGTGAACACAATTAGGTTATGGACTCGGTACGGAAGGTGCACTAAGCATACTTACAGAGGCACAGGCCGACGCCAGCGGTACTATCCTCACCGGCACCTTTCGATTAATGGGATTGAGGCATCAGTTCTCTTCGACTCAGGGGCCTCGCATACCTTTGTCGGCATCATTCGCAAGCAGGTTGGGGCTAGACGCTGATGAGCTACCCGACTTCACGGTTACGCTCCCGTCTAAGGAGAAGGTTCGTTGCACTCGTTACTACCGAGGAGCCACTATCAGAATTAAGGGAGAAGACTTTCCAGTCAGTTTCATTGAGTTCAGTAAGCTAGGATTTGACGTTATCTTTGGGATGAACTGGTTGGAGCGGCACAAGGGACGTATCCTCTGCGCCGAGCATAGATTGCTGCTCAGGAGTCCGTCTGGGGTAACAATATCATACCGCCAGAGGCCCAGAGAGCCTTCAACTAAGATCATCACCGCCATGGCAATGTATAAAGAATTAAAGGAGGAAGAAGTATACCTCTGCTATGTACAGGACATAGAGAGAGACCATGAGTTCGACCCCGACTTACCGGTAGTGTCGGAGTTCCCCGACTTATTTCAACGGGAACTGCCCGGCATGCCACCCACTCGGGAGGTAGAGTTCACCATTGAGCTGCTACCTGGTACCGGACCGATAGCCAAGGCACCATACCGTATGGCTCCGGCAGAGAAATGACTGAATTAAAAGAACAATTGAAAGATTGTTGGATAAGGGATTCATTAGACCAAGTGTGTCACCATGGGGAGCGCCAGTCCTCTTTGTGAAGAAGAAGGATGGTAGTCTCCGCCTCTACATCGACTACAGAGAGCTGAACGCAGTGACAGTGAAGAATAAGTACCCACTACCCCTCGTTGACGATTTGTTCGATCAGTTGAAGGGAGCATCTGTGTTCTCCAAGAATGATCTCAGATCGGGGTATCATCAGATAGCCATTAAGGAGGGAGACTGAGAAGACGGCATTCCGGACACGATACGGCCATTATGAGTTTACAGTGATGCCGTTCGGTTTGTCGAACGCACCGGCGAAATTTATGGATCTGATTAACCGCTTGTTCCGGGAGCAGCTGGACAAGTCGGTTGTGGTTTTTATTGATGACATTCTGATATACTCGAAGTCTAAGGTTGAACATGAGGAGCATTTGAGGAGGGTATTGGAAATATTGAGGGAGAACCAGCTATATGCTAAGTTCTCCAAGTGTGAGTTTTGGCTTGACCAGGTCTCTTTCCTAGGTCATGTCATCTCAGATGCTGGGATCGCAGTGGATCCAGCAAAGATTGATGCCGTACGTACTTGGCCAAGGCCGAAGACTATTACCGATATCCGGAGCTTTCTCGGTCTGGCAGGTTACTACAGGAGGTTTGTTAGAGATTTCAGCAAGGTCGCGAAACCGATGACCAGTCTGATGAAGAAGGATGCACCATTCTTGTGGACAGTTGACTGTGAGAGATCATTTCAGTGCTTGAAGGACTCACTGACCACTACACCGGTTCTGACCATTCTAGACGGTACAGAGGGCTTTGAGGTTTATTGTGATGCATCCGGCAGAGGGCTGGGTTGCGTGCTCATGCAACATGGCAAGGTGGTGGCATATGCCTCACGCCAGTTGAAGAAACATGAGGAGAATTACCCCACACATGATTTAGAGCTGGGAGCTGTAGTCTTCGCTTTGAAGATATGGCGCCACTACTTATATGGGGTTAGTGTCACGATCTACACCGATCACAAGAGTTGAGATACATATTCACTCAGAAGGAGTTAAATCTTCGACAGAGGAGATGGTTAGAGTTTCTGAAAGACTATGACATTGACCTCCAATACAAGGAGGGGAAGGCCAATGTTGTAGCAGATGCCCTGAGCCGTCGAGCACACTCACTCCATTCGCTAGTTTCTTTCTCCAGCTTGGTTGATGAGGTGCGAGAGGCTCAGAGGACAGATGAGTACATGAGAGAGGTCAGACAGAAGCTGACAGATGGTACCTTTGAGAGTCAGAAATACGACTTCAGACTTCATGATGATGATCTGATCAGACTTAAGGGCGGTTATGCATACCACGGGGCAACACGGATCTGAAAGACCGTATACTTAGAGAATCACAATGTTCTTCAGTTTCCATCCATCCGGGAGCCTCTAAAATGTATAAAGACATGAAGAGATACTTCTGGTGGTCGGGGATGAAGACAGATGTTACCGAGTTCGTCTTGAGGTGTCTCACATGCCAGAAGGTGAAATTCGAGCACCGACGACCGGGCGGAATGGTACAGTTGATGCCAGTTCCGGAGTGGAAGTTCCATGATATCTCCATGGACTTCGTAGTTGGGCTTCCACCTGCTAGGGGAGGTCTCAACATGATATGGGTGGTGGTGGATCGCCTTACCAAAGTAGCCGATTCATACCGATGAAGGATACTTGGAAGGTGACCAAATTAGCTGAGTTATTGAGAAAGAAATCATGAGACTGAAGACGTAACAGAGGTTACTCTCCCAACACAATTTCCCACCGTGATGTATAGTGGCGGCCAATAATCCGGCCTACGTCCAACTTCTAGACAGAGATATATTAATTCTTTGGTTTACAACTCTAGAGAGCTTTGGGATTGTGAGCTCCCTTTCTAACTTGGGTCCCTTAAATGAGCCCTTCTACTTCTATTATAGACTTCCTATGGCCATGTTACCCTTAAGCCCCTATTCATGTGTAGTTACATAAACATAACCATCAATCCTTTTACGGGTAGTCACTCCGGACTGAAATACCGCTTCCGCATTGGACTAACTCTTCCGGACCGTCACTTTAACAATAATCCTTCCGGTAGTAGGGCTTCCAACGATAGGCCTTCCGACAATTGGTCTCCGGTAGTGGTCCTTCCGCTAGCAGGCCTTCGGTAGATGCTTCGTCCTTCCGTATGGTATATTTCATACCATTACATCAGTCCCACAAGTTCTATTTTAGCACTAAAAAGTGGAACTTATAAAAAGAAGATAAAATTTACACTTTGTACTCTTTTCTTTTCTACTATATATCTCCTAGTCCCACAAGTTCTTTTCTTTTGCCTAAAAAGGAAATGAACTTAAAAACTTTAGCCTATGTAAGAGCTTGTCTTCCGGAAACAGAGAAGTCCCACGGGTTCCGGGGTGATGGAGTCCCACTTGTTCTCCTGAGAAAAGGTCTCCGTCCCTTGACCGTGCCATAATAAGAAATCCAAAGATCTGGAATTCCGAAGGGCCATAATAATCCCAGAAGGCCATAATAATTCCAGAAGACCATAATAACTCCAGAAGACCATAATAATCTCAAGAAGTCCGAGATAATAATAATAAATGGGATATTACTTCATAATCAGATGGCTGCTTGAATCACTTCATTCCTTGGGCCTGCATATCTAAATTTAACAGATTAAAAGATATTTGTTTTGGGCTGCCCGGAGCGACCGGACTTCCCAAAAGTTTTTGTTAGTTAGAGTATATTAATCACGAGGATAAAAAACTCAAATATACAGCCTATAGGTTGCTTAGAGCAGCATTTTTTAGTACATGGATAGTACAAGTCTGAGGTGAACAAAAGGAATTACTATAAGTTCTATTGCTTCCCAAAAGTTGGAGATTCTGATAATGAATAATTTCATACTGCTTTTTTTTGTTTTTTTTTGCCAAGATCTTTTGGTAACCCCTTAGTTACACCTTTACGCTTTCACACTCTACCACTGTACACATGGTGAGATCGTCGGTTTAACACTCTACCGACTTTGAGCCGGTGAGATCGTCGGATTAACACTCTACTGCCAGGACGCTGACAGTGAGATCGTCGGATGAATTACACTACCATCGTTGATGGTAGATCGTCGGATACAAAACATTCTCCCATGGCCAATGGTGAGGTCGTCGGATACATTTTTTCTCTTTTTTTCTTTTCTTTTCTTTCCTTTCAAGACTCGCTGGTCTTCGTTTTGAGTAAATCAGAAATTGGTTTAAAATATTTCTTTTTTGAAAACTAGAGGGTGATCAATCCTCTAGAGAAAGTTTTGTAAATTTCCGGTGGTAAAAGAATACTCACAATGAAATATCAAAGTTTGGTACCTCTTTTTTATCGGTCGAATGACATTACCGGTAGATTGACCTTACCGATGTACCCGCTGGAAGAGCCTGTCTGCCCAAAACATGGTCGGAGGAGGTGGGAAGATGCCACCGAAGACTACTGGTACCCTCATTTGAATTTCTTTTGCCTCCGGAAGTAAAAAGACCCTGGCGTACCTACGCACTTCAGCTCACAGCCCAAAGTTCTACCTCATGCCCAGGGTTAGCATCGCGCTGGGGCTCCTATCGGTAGTTCACAACCCAAGTTTTTGTTGTAGACATGGTTGTCTTCAGGCGATATCATACTGGTGAGAAAATGGCAAGTTACTACTGGTAGATGTGACCGACGAGTTTCTCATTTCTACCTTGCTGATTATTTGCTCAAGCTGCACGTCCCCTGTTATAGCCCCCACCAGGAAGCTTGCGTCCGGTCCAAGAATTTAAGTTGTTGTTAAACGGACCATATCTTCGAAAAGTATTCGCACGCGAACCACAATTGGCTACCGGAGGAGGAGACAAATTGCTACCGGTGGAGAAAGACTGCCTTTCCGATTCACCGTTATGGGATTAAAATGTCGCTTAGAATGAGGCTACCGGAGGAGAGGACAAGCTACTATCGGTGAAGACACAATATTTCTACTGGTGAAGAATTTGAAGTTGTGATGACGCCTCCGGAAAACCATTTATCCCAACTCCCTTCGGAAGCACTCCGATACGCACTACCGGTCAAAATGGAAATGGACATCGCCACCGGAGGAGATTTCAACTTGGTATTGGTGGAGGTTTCAAATTGGACTCAAGCCTTCGAACTGAATTATTGTCTTCGTTTAGTATTGTTGAAGAGAATTAACCTTACTTCCAGCTGAAGAGAATGGCCTCCGAGAAGAAAATGACATCCGAGAGGGAATTGCCTCCGAGGGAGAAATTGGAGACAGGCTGGCACTCCGGATTATACATCTGTTGCCAGTGTTTAGGGATGCTCTTTGGGCGATGAAATACCGCTCCCGAAGACAGAACCACCGTTGCATGGGGTTGAGGTCGAGAGTTCCAGAGATTACCGCTTGACAGTTTGCATGCGTGTATCTGACGGGGCAGGTGTTTCTTTTTAAGCTGCATGGTTAGTTCCATCGAAGACGGCTGTTTCCTTCGGAAGACCCGTACCAGTGACGATGCTGCACATGTCGTGTCTAGGATTTTCCCCCGGTTCTCCAGCCGCCCGTGCGCCTAACGCCTTCTGAAGCAACAACTTCATCGTCTCCAGAGACAAACTGCTACCGGAGGAGATGACGAGCTATTATCGGTGATGACAAGCTACACTCTTCAGTAACGAATATCCCTTTAAATAAAATTGCAAGACTATTATCTTAGAGCAAGCAAGTGTTAAAATAGAGTGAGTTAAAAATATTCAGAAAGGAGAATCTTGAGTATCATGAAAAAAGAAGCTTCTCTGTTTTTGGCGCGGAGGTCATCAACAGAGGTTTTGACGTTTGCTTTTATCTTCACGCAGTGTACCAGAATTTCTGTAGCTTTTTCCTTTCCTTTTCTTAGCTTTTACCACTCTAAAATTTGTTCACTATATTCGGAGTTGTGGCACCGGTGCTGTGGTCCGCACCTTGTTGGTTCGACTTTGGAGGTCTCGAGCCACAGCTCTTGTTCTAGTAACTTCCCAATCCCGTATGCTTTGGTCGTGCAGTTCTGAAACCAACTTCCCTGTTTAATTTGCTCCTTATTTTTGATGGATGCATACCACCAGTTACGTGCGGAGGTGTGACTGGGAATCTTTTCACCATTTTTATTGACGGTGTTTTGTCTACGGATGACTTTCGGACTCTGCAACTTGCGATGGATCTTGTGGTCTAATCCGGTGAGAGTTTTGAGGTTTCTTGCTTTCGATTGGATTTTAGATCGGTGCATTCATTCTTGCCAAGGATGTTTCTTTCCGACTGAAAACGTCTACGAGGATTTGAGGATGATTTTCCTTTGAATGAATTCGGTATATGAGGTCATAATATCGATGTCGACTCCTCGGCTGGGCTTGATCTTTCCTTCTCATAGATTAGGCTACTAATCCTCAGTTGTGATTCACGTCTTCTTTATACTCTGAATTTATATGCCCATGCAGAAGTTACCGGAACAAGATGTGTGCCTCGCTGTGGTGGGGAGTTTCTACCGGAGGGGATATCCAAACTTCTACCGGAGAGGAAATCCAACTTTCTACCGGAGAGGAAATCCAAGATTAATATTTCCCTGGTGCCCAGAGAACTCTCTCCAACATTTCTCGGTAACCTTGGTATACTTCTGTCGGTCTGAAATTTCTACCGGGCGGATATTCTCCTTCGTAGTCACTGAAAACATCCCTTGCTATGAAATATCGGTGTACAGCAGAAGCACTTCGAAGCCCTAAACCACTGTCCTTGTTCCGGTAATGAAGTCTGGGTCACCCTACCGGTGAGCCTCTTTATTGAGTTGATCTTGGTCGTGCAAAATTTTCCAGGATCTTTAATCGCCTTATCTGTTTTTAGCAGCAAGGATCGGAACGGACTGGTACACTTCTTTGTAGCTGGAAATCTGTTGAATGTAAATACTACACAAGCGATAAAAACGGTGGTGAGCAGAGGTTTACATTTACACTAGATTTGTTTATGCTTATTAACAGGGCTATATCAGGTTCAAACAGACTCAATTAGAATCAACTGTCGCAGTGCACCAGGATTACACATGCTTATTTATCAGCTGGCAGCCGAGACAAAAAGAAAGGCCTGGTTGCTTACATATATGTAAAATATCACTCAGGAGGAGATGAATAATAGCAGTAAACAGATGAGTAGCGACAACAGAAAGTGAATTATCGGTCCATAATTGTTTTTAAAACATCATGTATACAACGAGCATTGTTTGGATACTAACATAAGGCCTGCTGAATTATATCAAATTCTGCATCAGTTCCTCTAAAATTCAACGAGCCAAGAAATAGATGTGCATGCATATGACAGAAGAGATCTAAGCCAAATAAAACCAAACTAAATCAGGTGTGACCATGCTTTAGTCGCGGCTTTAGCAGAGTACAAGATCTGAAGCAAGAATGGGGTATGATTGGCTAAAGAACGTGACACCCCACCACAACAGCAATCTATTATAATAAAAACAGAAATTGACTACGGTGACCAACTCAATAACCGCAGACGGTTTTTCCATTTTCTTAGTATATGCCAGTTCGCAACCGTAAGGTAAAACTGCCTGAGTTTAACAAAATAAGAAATCGGTTATTAGTTGTATCAAAGCTGGTCTAATCGTTAAAAATCTCTCTGTAGTAGCTACAAAGTAATGGACCGTGATCTCTTAAAATCTGAGAAACGTTTCCCCGATCCGTTACCACTCTGGAAGTTTACGCTTCTATGTCGGAGGCGATATTTATCTAGTATTTTTGAAATGAAGGGGAGTCAGGTAAATCAATGAAGTCCGGTATATCAATAATTTGCAGGCATGCATCGATTTTAGAAAAGTTAGACTTATCTTTAGTGGCCAGTCTTCGGATGTTTTCTTTCATCTTCAAAGGCCTCCAGAGTTTACTTCCCTTCTCCGGCTCCCTCGTACAGACTTCTAGTCTCCGACGGAATTTCGTCTCCGGGGCTGAATGCGAATCCTGCTCGTTTTTTCTCTTTTCGTACTAGCGAATCTTGTTCAAGTCTCTGGATTCTTTTTATTTGCTTCAAACTTTTATCGTTATTGAATTGAGAAGAGGTATTCCGCGTTGGCTCCTCCTCGGACCACATCAGGAATTTCTTCATAGCCTCGTTCTGCTGCTCGTAGCTTGATCGATATCCGATGAGGATCTTCGAATCTTTGTTACATGTTATCGTTAACTGGAAACTTCACTTCCTCTTTTCATTCCTCCTTACGTTAAGATACTGCATCTCCATTTCACAGGTTCCTTGCCTAGCGAGAGCGCGCTCGTTCCTCTCAAAAAATCCTTTTCTTCGGAGTCTCATACGCCACCGGGTTTCATTCCTAATTGCTTCTCCTCGAAGTTGATTGACTGAATTAAGATCTTTTCAATATGTAATCGATGGATATACTTTTGATGTCGTATTCAGATGTTATTCTTCGTAAATGAACCTCGCGGATCTCCATCTATTTCGACTCTCGTGGCTTCTCGATCTCTTCTTTGGCTTCTCGTGATTCTTCTTCCTTCCAGGTTCAAGCTGTGGTTGTGGATCAACTCTTTTTTGAATCGCGTAAGTTGTCATTTTCTCTTTCGATCCTCCCATCCGTATTGGAACAAAATCTTTTGCACTTTCTCAACCGATAAGAACATAATTCGTCGGTTCCTCCAAAAACTGAAGAATCAATTCTCCACGAAAGAACTAATTCGCTTATTATTCCTTAAACTGGATGAACGACATCGACGAACTTTTAGGCTGAATCGTCAATTTTGATCGAAGATAAGCAAGAACGTGGTGGAATCGAGGTTGATGTTCGTTTCCCACAGACGGCGCCAATGAAGATGTAACAGAGGTTACTCTCCCAACACAATTTCCACACCGTGATGTATAGTGGTTCGGCCAATAATACGGCCTACGTCCACTTCTAGACAGAGCTATTATTCATTCTTTGGTTACAACTCTAGAGAGCTTTTGGGATGTGAGCTCCCTTTTCTAACTTGGGTCCCTTACAAATGAGCCATTCTACTTCTATTTATAGACTTCCTATGGCCATGTTACCCTTAAGCCCCTATTCATGTGATAGTATTACATAAACAAACCATCAATCCTTTTACGGGTAGTCACTCCGGACTGAAATACCGCTTCCGCATTGGACTAACTCTTCCGGACCGTCACTTTAACAATAATCCTTCCGGTAGTAGGGCTTCCAACGATAGGCCTTCCGACAATTGGTCTCCGGTAGTGGTCCTTCCGCTAGCAGGCCTTCGGTAGATGCTTCGTCCTTCCGTATGGTATATTTCATACCATTACAGAGACATCATGGGATACCAAAGACCATAGTGTCAGATAGAGATACCAGATTCCTTTCGAGGTACTGGAGAGCTACCAGAGAAGCGTTGGGTACAGAACTCAAGCTGAGTACCGCGTTCCATCCTCAAACAGATGGTCAGACTGAGCGTACTATTCAGACACTCGAGGACATGCTTAGAGCATGCGCCTTAGACTTCCAGGGCAGTTGGATTGACAGATTGCATCTGATCGAGTTTTCATACAATAACAGCTATCACGCTTCGATCAAGATGGCACCTTTTCAAGCGTCGTACGGTAGACCATGTCGTACGCCGCTCTGCTGGGATGAGTCGAGTGAGACGGTCATTATAGGACCAGAGTACTTAGAACAAGTTAAGGCTGAAGTTCAGCAAATCAGGGAGAACATGAAAGCTGCTCAAGATAGGCAGAAGTCGTATGCTGATGTTCGACGACGGGACCTGGAGTTCGCAGTGGCGACCAGGTATTTCTGCGAGTTCACCGATGAAGGGTGTATTCAGGTTTGGGTAGAAGGGCAAATTAAGCCCGAAATTTGTTGGTCCTTATGAGATTACGGAGCGGGTGGGCCCGGTTGCTTACAGGTTGAATTTACCTGCTGAGCTGGGTAAAGTGCATGATGTTTTTCATGTTTCACAGCTAAAGAAATACATGCACCACCCCTCCCATGTGTTAGAACCTGAGAGGTTGACTTTAGAACCAAATATGAGATCCGTGGAGACTCCTCAGAGAATCTTGGACAGTAAGACTAGGGACACTCGCCACAAGTCAGTGCGACTGGTGAAGGTTCTCTGGTCTAACCAGGATGTCGAAGAGGCCACGTGGGAGTTAGAGGATAAGATGAGGGCGAAGTACCCTTCTTTGTTTACTGACTAGATCGTCTGTATAGGGTACGGGGCGTACCCCTTTTTAAGTGGGGTAGAGCTTCCTCGCTTTTGAGTTTGGAAACGATCATGTTTGTCGTTTGTTTGGTTGTTTAAGATGTGAATTTGTGTAAGTTGCTACACTTCGGTGTAAGTTTGAGTTATGTATAATACTTATGTATTGTATTTGAGATTGACCTTTGAGTCTTGAGATGTGTGAATGTGAATATAAGATGTGGTGTTAAGATTAAGGGAATTGAGTACCGTGAATGATTAAGCACATATGTGAACTTTGAGGACAAAGTTCTTTTAAGGGGGGTAGATTGAAATACCCCAAACTTAGATGTGGTGTTTAAATGATAAACTAAGATATAAGAAGGCTAAATAAGGCCTTAGAAACATTAAGAAACATTTCTAATCAAAGAAAAATATAAGGAAACACCAAAAGAGCAGTTTAAGCAAAAACGTGCTCTAAGCATGGAGAGACTTGGGAGAGGACCCAAATGTTGTTCTAAGACCTTAGTAATATCCTAATGGTCATTTTAAATCAATTACCAAAGAAAACCAAGCTTGAAAACAAGTTAAAACACAAAATGTGCTTTAAGGAGTCTTAAAGCACGTTTTGAAAAATTGTCTTGTAAATGAGTTTTGAATGGCTAAATGTCCATCATTACTCTTTAATTAACATGTGACTATATAGTATCACATTTGGAAGTCTATATCAATGGAAATCAAAAATTTCAAACAATGTGCCTTGTTTTGTGAATAGTAAATTAATTAAGCTAGTTATAAATAAGTTAATATAAGTGAGTTATTTGGTCAACAAAGACTTAAGTACCCCTTGTTACTAATGGGGGCCGGTTTCTTATAAGGTGATTCACCACCTTCATGACTCATTAAGCAAATAAAGTTTTATAAAGCAAAAGTACTATTCACCTATTACATAAATACACACTTTAGTGATTCTCTCTCCTCTCTTCATTCTCCTTTGTTTCCCACAATTTCTTGCTCTCTCTCCCTTCTCCATTAACGTGAAGAGCTACTCCATGCTAGCTCCATCTAGCCTTGCACACAACTCACTCATTTTAGCTCCAAAACCAAAACAAATTATATATTCTTCTTAGTTAGCTCAAGCTCTCTCTTTCTATCTTTTCATAACTTCAAGAGCTTCATTTTGGTGCCAAGTCAAACCACCATTAGAGGAGGAAATTCAAGTTTGGAGACTCCATTGGCTTCTCCATTCTCTTAAGGTAAGAAAGTGTAAGAAAAAATCTAGGGTTCCATCATTTTTTCCTTGTCCGAAAATTTACACTCATGGACTCCATGTTTATGCCTTGTTCTAGCTTGTTTTCTACTCTTCAAAGGATTGAGGAGGTCCTTCTTGCTTCATATCCAAGCTTGTCTTGAGAAACCAAGGTAAAACAATCACCTTAATATCTTAAAGCATATTTTTTAACCTAGGGTTTGTTCCTTAGGGTTAATGTAATATCTAGTACTCATTGGAGTCATTGGATATTGGTTAGAACATGGCAAGGAGATATACATTGGTGACCGAGATTGACAAAGAAAAACCTAAGGAAGAAAGCTTTTAAAGCTTGTAAAAGAACAAGGTAAATTACTTACCTTAAGGTGTTTTATTGCTTAAGGGAATGGGATTTAGATATGTGATGAGTTTAGTGTAGAGTTTACATTAGAAAAGGGTTATATAAAACCTAGGAGAAATAATGACTATGCTTGTGAACTTGTGACTAAGGAGCAAATGAGAAAAAGAGATAGTTTTAAGAACATCGAGGTGAATTACAAGAAGCATTTTATTTCAATGGAGCCTTGTTGTGTGTATTCGCAGGTTGAAGGCAATATATGTGGAAATTCAATGGTTATGATTATTGTCATTTAAGGGCCTAAGTGCCAAGCATTTTAAGTTTAAGCCTATAGACGATGTGGTGTGGTTTTGGTGTAAATTGTGTGTTAAGGTGTTGTGATGAGAATTTGGGGGATGTTGGTTGTTTGATGGAGAAAAACCAGTGTTAGGATGTACTATGTACTAGAGAACCCATGGAAAAATTTAAAGGAGAACTTAGGTGTTTAAGATATTCTAAGGAATTCAATGACTAAGGAAGTACTAGGATGTTCTAGAGGTTGTCTTGATGAAAGAGGGTGATATTAAGGTGTTCTAATGACTTATAATGACTTAGGTACCACCATGAAGGTTAGGAATCAAAAGAATGTATTTGAGTATTTAGGACTTAGGTAAATGTTGATAAAAGAAGCTAGGAAACCCTGGTAAGTTTGGTGTGATTAAGTGTGAAACTTTGAGATGAGTTAGATAGAAACTAGAGTTTAGAATTTAAGGAAAACCTTAGAAAGTGTAAGATAGATGGAAGTGGTGTGGTGGTGGCCAAGTCCATAAGGAGGGAACTTTGGGCTAGTAGAAGTGCTAGGTGTGAAAGGGATGTTGAAATGTAGGAAAGAAATAGTGCTAAGTGTTTAGTAGTTGTTGTAAGAATTGTGTAAAGGATGGGAATGAGTTTGGAGGAGGTTTAAGATGAGTTTAAGGGTCTAAATGATGTTAGAACACATTGGATGGCTTGAGGAAAGGTTTAGTGAAGATTTGGCAAAGTTTGGGCATGTTTTGGTGGCGTCCGACCCAGGGGTCCGACCCAAGTTTGGGTCGAACGGCCTCTGTTTACGCCAGGGAAAGGTTCTGGAATGGTCCGACCAGAGGACTTGGGTCGGACATGGGTCGGACAGGTGAGTTTTAGAGGGCATATAAGTTTCTGGAATGGTCCGACCCAGAAGGTTGGGTCGGACGTGGGTCGGACATGGAGGTTTTAGAAGACGGAAAATTTATGGAATGGTCCGACCCAGTTGGTTGGGTCGAACAGGGGTCGGACATGTAGAGTTTTTCAAACCCGAAAGTTACTGGAATGGTCCGACCCAGAGGGTGGGTCGGACGGTGGGTCGGACGGCCCTTAACACTTAAAAAAAAAAGAAATTTTGAAGTCTAAGAATGATAATAGGTAATAAGGTATACCTTTGGTAGGTGGTAATGATTAGGACCCTAAGAACTTATGGGATTTAAGTTAAATTAAGTTAAGTATAAATTTTAATGTTTAAAGTTAAGTTTGTAAGCTAAGTGGCAAAGACTTGAGAGGATTATTGAATGGGAATCCTTAGGGACTAAGTGAGTTAAGTAAGGTGCAAATAACTAATGACCTAAAAATGAATGAATGTTTTAGGTTTGTGAATTGGGACCCCGAAGAAGGTTAAACAAACAACGATCGACGGTGAACGGTACAATCCTCTTGTGACCTGCTTGCTAAGGTGTCCCTCGGCTTGTGTGCTATTGTTTAATTGTTATGACTAAAACAAGATAAAGCATGCAAACCGGTTATTTATTCTGTTGTGTTTGTGTTATCTTTACACTAACCCGTGAGACTTGAGATGGTTACTAACCAAGTTTAGTACTTACTGAGTTAAGAATAAGAGTAATTTGATGGTTATTGGTAATGCCCGTTAGGCTTTGCTAGCACATGGGATTAAGATGTCTACTAACTGGAACTTGAGTGAGGAAACCCGGGACCGATCTCCGGTCATGCATGCTAAGGAAAAAGGGGGATGGTATCTGAATCAGATCCGCCCTCCGCTTAAGGACTTGTCTTCGGACTTGTAGCCTAGGGCGGTTGCCGGCTCAGCTACGCGGGACTCCTGTCCAGAGTAGGTGGCATTAAGATGGTGCGGGGGATCACCTAAATCCAGGTTCGAATTTAAGCTACAACCAATCCCTTCAGGAACGGTTTTTGTAAACTGAGATTAAGTTGAGATTAAGATTGAGAGTAAGGTAAGGAACTGAGATAGGAATGAGGATAAGGAAGGGGTTACTAACCCACTTGATAAGGGAACGCTGAGTCGTTCATTGTTTGTGAACCATATATTTTCATTTGTGGTTATTGTTATTACACTTCATATTATGCTTGTGTATGTAATCAATTTCCATGCTATCGACAATTAGTCGTCGTAGCCCCGTTAGCTTGGGGGCCATGAGAGGGTGTACCAGCATTCGTGCTGACCCCCTCGGGGGCTATTTTTACACTTGCAGGTAAGAGACCCATGAGGACGCACTACGAGAGTAGGAGCGGTTAGACTTAGGGTGGGATGTTTATTTTGAGTTCGGGTTGCGCCTGTGCACCTGACTGTTTATATTTAAACTGATGTAAGGTTGTGACTATGTCTAAGATATTTGTACTCGGTTAGTTGTGGCATTATGGATGGTGATGTTATGGGTTGGATGTATTTTGGTTAAGTATTGTAAATGTTAAAGCCGGTATATTCTAACGATCAGACCGTGGCAAGGTCCAGGTGTTTATTATCTCCGCTGCGACATGTTCGTTTAAGTGTTCAGTTTACGATAACCACGATTGGCTTTGGATGGGGTGTTACAATTAATTACTTTAATTAATCATGAATTAATTAAATAAAGTAATTAATGAGAGATTAAGGAATTAAATATCCGTAAACAAGAAATAGGGAATAATATAATATTTAAATAAATGCTAGAAGGTCGTTAGGAAACATTAACGTAGCTTTAAACAACATTGGGGAGTTTAGAAAAAAAGAAATATAAACAAAAATATAATTAAGCGTTTTTACATCGGAAAACATGTCATGAATATTTTAGAAGTGAAAACGCGGTCTTAGACACCTCATAAGGTTATTCAGGTAATTTTAGAGGCATTGGAAAAATTTGGTTAAGCAGTCGGAACAGAAGATGTCGCGTTTACGCCAAAAATGGCGAAACGCAAAGCAATTCGGAATTAAATACTAATTAATATAATTGATAAATAACAATAATAATTATTTTTTAAAATTATAATTTGAAGATATAGAAAGAATCATCTCGTCAAACGAAACACGTGTCGTAAACGGCATGAAAAACGGGTCAAGAACGAGCTAGAAACGACATTAAATGTGTAACGTTCTAAAATAAAAAAGGGGCCGACATGCCATACGACTGGGCTGGCCCAACCTCTTTCTCACTCTCGATAGAACCTGTCCAGCCCAACATGCCTTCATTCCCAATACCAGCCCAACTCACAGGTAATATGCAATTTTGCTAGCTAACTGAAACATACATACGCCACCCTCCCTCTCTTCTTGCTTCTTCGATGGAGACTTGTAACCCTCACTGAAATCGAACTCGGCACCTCCTCCTCTTCTTCTACCTTCATCCCCGGTAAATTACAAATCCTAACTTCAATTTCTCATTCCAATGCCGCCCTTCTCTCTTCTTTGTCCATTTCCCCCACGAATCATAACCCTAACTACTGGCACGAGGAACATACATTGCTACGCCTAACTCCATTCTCTTATCTCTCGAATTGCAACCCTAATTGAAACAAGGAACTTGCTCGCTCCTCTCTTGAATCTCTCTTCTGCTATGTGCGCATCTCCTAGCTCCTTGACCTACTCCGATTTCTTCCACTCTAGCTGATTTCCACCGGCGAAAACAAGGAACATACATCCCCATATGCCATCCTAGATTTGGGCAATAGGTGAAATTTCACACTTTTTCTTTGTGATTTCTTCTGATTTCAAAACTGAATCCGAGCCTAGCTTTCAGCCTACTCTTTTCTTCTTTGCAAGTGCCAAACCGAGAAAAAAATGGTAGTGCTTGTCTGGATTGAACCGAAACATGGGAGAAGGTTGGTGTTGAACTACAGTTTTTTCTCAAACCAAAATTCTGAGGTAAAACGTCTTGTTTTTGTTTTGCTTCTCTTGTGGTTTTCCTTATTTTTGAAACCCAAACAAAAATCTAACCAACTCTCATTCTTCTTTCTCTTCAGTTGAGCTTGGAAACTGTAACACCCCACCCAACAACAAACACACTTAACAACAACTGCAGCGGAAAACAACTTCAACACATTACTTAACTTCTTGGTGTTACACGCCGTTAACCACCCACGTGGCTAACAAGGCTAATACATACACATTGTACCGGTCTGATGGGCTAAATTCCCGAGCGACTACACATTACTATCCCCTTTCCATTAACAACAACAACATCATACACCTTTCAACTGTACCGAGTATTCACAAACTGATGCCGATAACAATTTCGGTCTTACTACACCTACTGTATATATACACTTAAATGATTACTCATGTACAATGTCTACCCCGTCCTACTCTCGAACGGCTTCCAGCTCTCTGTACCTGAAATAGGAAAAGAAGAGAAAGGGTGGCCCCCAAGGGGCTCAGCACCTTTGCTGGTATGGTAATCCCGCAGCCCACATGCTACCGGGCCACGCACAACTAATTGTCGTCTTAGATGTGATTGATTATATTTGAATCACCATGCAACTGTAAACACACAACACTTAATCATTTTGCCTCAACGGCTCAACAAACGGATAATAGATCCTTACTTGATAGTCACTCATGGTATTCATTATCCCTAGAGTGTTCCTCCTCTAATGGAGCTACTTCCTTAATAGACGGCACTTACCCTTAAATCGGGTTATCCTTAAACGCCTCTTTTCTCAAACTGGGTTTCATATCCATGATCCACATACTCCACATTTTACAACATGTAACATACACTACATAACAACACATAACAACACTTCGCACGTTTCAACGTGCACAACATAACACCGCAATAGATATTGCATCACAACAAAAATACATAACATAACGGAGTGGTTCTCTTAGGAACCGACCCAAACATTGTTTATACACTGGTGAGCCTAGAGAATGTTGCCAGTCTCATGATAAGCTCGTTACATAACTCGTTACCGTCTCGTTAAATGAACGGATAACTTAACACAAGGTGTCTCGGATATAGTGATCCAAGCACACCGAACAAACATAACATAGTATGCCCCTGTGGCCCGACGTGAGTCAGTAATAGCCTTGGTTAAGCTAAAGGGAAGGTTGGGAACCAAATTGGAAAACAACCATAACATACGGAGAGGATCGAACCTGCTATGACAACGACCCCCATACTCACACGCGTGGCCGGAACAGACCGGACTCCTCACTTCCCCCCGTTAGCACTTGTCAGAAGTTCATCATTGAACTTAGTTAAACAATCACAACATTGGGTTAAGTCTTGTTAGACACACACAAGGGAAGGGAGAGTCATTCATTCACACACAAACATCACACACAAACATCACATAACTAACTCATGCATAGCCGTGGTTAGAACGTTCCTTAGGTCGGAAACGTTGTTACCAGATACCGTTCTCCTACGTTTACCTAATAGTGGTTAACTAGCCCTTCAAGCGCATTCGAGGTTACCGGTATCGGCACGTAAACATACAACAACAACGACTGTAAACTCGTTTCATGATTTATCTTATAACGTGGCAAACATACAGAAAAACACATTGGCATACAAGCCGTGTAATCCGGTAGGACACAGGTTGCAAGAAAACCATACCTGTCACCGGAGTCCACTTTATCACGTCCACTTATGTTCCTCGAGCAATTCTCGAACAACTGATAACATTACATATACTTTTATTAACTTCGGGGTAACATGATTGTTTAATGTCTAATGCTTATAACTTTCCCCCCGTTAACTTAGTTACATAACTTCACTTTTAACTTGTTTTACTTTCACATTTTATTACAACTTTTCACCCACTTAATTGTCATTAAAACTCACCTAACAAGTCCTTAACAACATCATAACATCATTAACCATCAATCCCCATCATTACACATCATTTCCATACCTTAAACAATGTTTTTGGTCCATACAGCGCCTTGTCCGAACTTGTGTCCGGACTTCCCAAGTTCGGACACCGTTCGAGACTCTATGGGTGCAAACTGGTGAATGTCCGAACTTGCGTCCGGACTTCCCAAGTTCGGACGCTGTTCGAGGCCAAACCAGAGAAATAAATAGGTGTGTCCGAACTTCCCATGTTCGGCGGTAGTTCGGACGCTGTTCGAAGATCAGAATATTCACGCGCACACAGGCACGTCCGAACGTCCACATTCGGACGGTAGTTCGGACATCCAAGAACTTCACTTTCCAAGTTTTGTTTCATCTATTCTCTTCATCCATTGACTACCCAAGCTTCATACATGAACTTAGGCATATTCTAATACTAGAATATCACTTTGATTCACCTTAAACATTGTCCAACTTGTTACTCAATCTTCTTATCAAATCTCTTAACACTTGTAACATTTCCTTTTTGTTTTCCAAGTGGTGTTTCACCCTAAATGACCACTACACTAAAATGCTTCCTCACCTTCATAACATCATCTCCCAAGCATCTCCTCTTACTAACCAAATCCTCTTTTCACAACTTCTTGAATTCCTTTCTCAAAACCTTACCTAGACATCATTCTCTCCTTATTCATCAATCATTACATAAACCTTATATAAACTTCTCCAAGACTTTGACACACCCTAGAAACACTCATTTGATTTCTAGAACTTCCAAGATAATGCCTAATCCTTGTAGCACCTCAGAACACCTTAATGCACGTTTTCTTCCTTAGTGAAACATTTACTCATTCCTAACAAATTCCTAATTCACCCAAGTTCATTCAAGCACTTAAAACTCCTTATACATTATACAAATTTTGACATGGGTTCTCTTAGCACATCATCATTCCAAAACTCATGGTTTTCACCACTAACATTCAAGAACACCTAAATCCATCAAAACACCATCACACACACAACTTCACCAAGTTTACACTACATCACAATATAGTGCATAATTAAAATTGCTTGGCACTTAGGCCCTTAAATAAATGGCTCTTAGGCCCTTAAATACATAAACCATAAACACTGAATTTCCACAATATATATGCCTTTGACCTGCAAATACATACACCAAGACATATGTTCTTTTACTAGTCTCCTTGGGAACACTTTACTAAGTCATTCACCATTTGCTCTTTAGGTAGTTTTTAACAAGCATTATAAGCTCATTTCTCCTAAGGCATTAAACAACATTAGGTAATATATTTACCTCTTTTACACTCAAACTTCTTTCTTGTTTCCTCTTAAAACCGGTAAGGCATTTCTTTCCTTGTCAACTACTAAACAATGTACAAATAATAGAATGAGTATTCAAGCATTATGCTTCATCTCATTGTAAACCCTAGTTACACATATTGTTTTAACACATTAAGGTATTTGTTTTACATTGGAATTGGAAGAACTTGAATAAGTATCAAGAGAGGACTCCTCCTAGCCCTTGGAAGATTCCAACGAAGCTAAAACAAGCAAGGTGAAAACACCATTGTGAGGTGGATTTTCGGACATCATATAAACTGGAGGAAACATGGATTTTCTTTGAGTTTCCTTACCTTGAAGCAAAGGAGAACAATAATATGTGAAAGATGAGCTCAAGCTCCTTCAATGGTGAATCTCCATGGCACCGAAATGAGGCTTTTGAAGATTTGAAAAGATAGGAGTGTAGAGCTTGCTCCAACTAGAAGAATGGTGGTCTTGAAATTGAATTTGGACCATGGAGCTAGGAGTTACAAGCATCCAAAGATGGAGTTCTTGTGTGGAACTTAGCTAATCGTAAATGAAAGGGAGGAAGGGAGCTTGAAGACGTGTGAAGTAAAGGAGGAAAGGAGAAATGAAGATAGGTTTTGCTTTTTGGAAGATATTTATGTTATAAAGTAACTTTCTTCCTTTACTTACTTTTCCTTCCTTTCCTAAATTGATTTCTTTTACATGTTGGTGACTCACCTTGATAAAAACCGGCCACCATTTAGTAAGAGGGTATAATAGTCTTTGTTGACCAATTTAATTACTTATAACATATGTTACAAACTAGCTTATTAAAGTTACTATTCACTAAAACAAGGCACATAGATGTGAAATTTTTGATTTCCCATTGATATAGACTTCCAAATGTGATACTATATAGTACACATGTTAATTAAAGAGTAATGATGGACATTTAGCCATTCAAAACTCATTTACAAGACAATTTTTCAAAAACGTGCTTTAAGACTCCTTAAAGCACATTTTGTGTTTTAACTTGTTTTCAAGCTTGGTTTTCTTTAGTAATTGATTTAATATGTTCATTAACATATTTTAAGGTATAGGTATGACCATTAGGTCTTATACAAATTTATCCCAAGCTTAGAGCACATTTTGCTCTTATTGACTTTAAGGTATTTATTTGTGTTTTGTTTGGTTTCATTGTCCACCAAAGTTTCCTAAGGACTTAATTTGCCTTATAAACTCATAATTGAATATTATTTAGTCTTGGTAGGCTCTTTGGGTCCTAACCAAGTTCACTCATAGCTTAGAGCATGTTTTTGCTCAAGCCGTATCTTAGTGCTTTATTGCATTTACTATAGTTTAAATTGTTCACTGATGTCTCTAAGGCACTTTTTAGCCTTTACATACCATATTTATATTTTAAACCACATATCAAGGTTTGGGGTATTCAATCTACCCCCCTTAAAAGAACTTCGTCCTCGAAGTTCACATTTCCCACACATCATTAGATAGAATACGAGGATTACTTATAGTCACAAAACTTCCATAACCAAACACACTTTACATCACAACCTCGGACTTAATGGTCCGGGCATTCACATCCACATCCACACATAACAAACATATTCACATGATAACCTCGGACTCAATGTCCGGGTATCTTAACAACACTTACACATACATAACAACCCCTTTGACTCACTGGTCTTGGGTAACATAACAACATTAGACACATAGTCTATGCAACACAACACATTTAGACTCATAGGTCTGATAGCATACACTTTAGGAAATCCAAGTCAAAACAACATTTATTACACATACCACACAACATGTCATAGCATGTATAACAATCAAAAATCTTTGATATACACTGTGATCCCGCAGGACCCAGTCGCGATGGACACCTTCCGTCCCCGTGCCTTTGGGAGATCAAAACAATCACTTAGATTCAAAATTTTTCCTTGTGAGGTTAAGTAAGAGAACTTTAATTATGTAAAGTATCTATCAACGTTTTATAAATACCAATTGAAAATCCTTTTGAAACACACACAACTCCAAGTCCAACTTAAGCTCTTTGCTTCTTTTCTTAGCGTGGTTATTTGTGACCACTTATAGGGAGTTTCAAGAGTCATCCAACCCTGATGTGATCAGCATCAGTGTTGAACTATCCTCCCACCCCAATTTGTGTTCAGCTTCCCTTGATCGCATGCAAATCAAGTTCCCTTCCCACTTCATTTTCAAGCATCAAATAAATCACTCATTTCCAATTTTCTATCTTTTAAATCATCCTAGTCATGATCATAACATCTCCAAGGGATAGAACTTCGTCTATCAGTTATTTCCATTCACTTTAATCATGTTGCCTAGGGAATCTCATTCTCACTAGGTTCTATGTCGGTATCATGCCCTTTCTTGAATCACTATAATAGTATATATACGCATATATTTTATCAAAATACGACACACTACACAATACACCGCGTGCCGACATGGCGGCGAAAGGGGTAACCAGTGGACAAGACGGTCCCGGGAAGCTTGGGCCTGAACCCATTTCACATTTATACACTGTCGGGGTTTTGTTCCCCGGGAGTTTCTCTACTCCCACACTTGTACTATCACTCACAACTGTTAATAAATCAACCACACTTATCACAATGGTATTCGCATCTTCTGTGCGCAATTACCACAATTAAACCATGAATGAATGTGTATGTTTACGTACACACACGCCAATCATCAAAACAATAATTTTGTGCTATGCACAATATAAGTCACATACACTACGTACACTTGTACGGTAATATACACTAAGTGGTTTTGCGCTCTACCCCCCTTAAAAGGGATTACGCCCACGTAATCAATCACTAAACATTGGCTTAAATGTTCTGCCGTCGTGAAGTGTTTTAACTTCCACGCGGTCTATTACACAATGGATTCTGATTAGAGGATCTTAACCATATAGCGGTTTAGTTCCTAAACCAAGAATTCTCATTGGAGTTTTCTTTAACTCTTAGTTGTTTTCGATTCTGGCCTGTGAGGCTTCTCGGCATTAATAATTAGCCATTCACTCATGTTCACCATGTACATTCAACACTTGAATCACTGGCTCACTAGTTTCTGCTGCGAAACTCTAGTAACTGTAGAGCTTAATTGCCCCATTTGTTATTCTTACTGTATTGTACATCCCCATTCTCAACTTCATCTTGGTAACAATGGTTTCTCAACCGACGCGTGGTATCTCTTACCGTTAGCGAATTCGGTGAGTTACGAACATTCTATCCACTTCCATAACAGTTACTGTGTATACAGCTGTGTATTTCACAATGATTGACTTGTTCCCTTCCGACTTACTGTCGGTTGAGATTGAGCTACTACCTAGTGTGTAGTGCTCTCCCAGCTATTCACAACATTTGGGGTATATTCCATACCGATATTTGGCAGTTAGTGCTACTGTAGTCACTTACTGTTAATCATGTCTCCACATTTGGTTTTGTACAAGTACTCTTTTATTGGTGCGGTCTTGCATTTCCTATGCATCGGCCATTATGACATTATTCCTCCACAATTGACATGTTTCCAATTCCTAGCTATCCCACTCGATCATCACTGCGCAAGTGCAATACCAAAACACTCAGTCATACAGAGTGCAGAGGCGTAAACTCTTGACAGTGAATCCCTTATGTGATCGATTCGCATGGAATTCACACTGAGTTCCTCATACATAGTACTTACCACTGGCTTATTGCCCAGTCTGTTTAACATCACTTATCTTGCATCTCCACTGAGTTTAACTCATAACTGGTCTTATCTGCCACATCATTATACAACAACACTTATACGACGGTCGCTTACTGCGCACGTGCTTATTGTATAACACTAACTTACATCGTATTTACTGTCACATTAACTTCCACGCATATACTTATATCATTTGTATTATGTTTCATCACTCATTTGGATGACTACTGAATGCTCCTTGAGCATCGATCATTCGAGTCACAAGCCGGCATTATTCAGCTCGGTGTTTCACTTTATACACACGTACTACTAAGCTAACTGCTCTCTTTCAATAACAATATGGTCAATCCTTAACATATTCTTGGGCTTGATACACATAACTACCGCTCCTGCGGTCTCACAATATCGAGAGGTATCCCCACTCTTAATGCAGTGGTTCGTTTACCACTCTATTCACTTATACAACATAAACTTCTACAATCAATCGAATTTATATAACATATCTTGCTTATGGCTTATGAGCCTTATTTGCCTTGAGCTGGGCTCATGCTCATTGTAGGCTGTCCACACACATATACTTCTCTGTACTGTATTATATGGTTTGGATATTATATTGAGCTCCATGACAAGGTCGTTGCATTCCGTTTCCTTTCATGGGATGCCCCTTAGATTGTCAGTCCGTTCCTGACAACTTATGTCTAAATGGGGTGTTAGTTTTAATCCTTGTGTTTCTGTCATGCATTTCATTCAACAATTGTTGATGTGAACACCCTTCAAGGATTGCTCCTGGGTGTTGCTATGTTATGCCATTACATTTGGCTCACACTTATTGGTACATTCCGTTAGTCACCCCGTTTTGCGTTTCCTTCTGTGAAGATCAGCATTTCCTAGTAGTGTAGGTACTCATTCTGGGAGTTTCATCCCGTTCATTGCACATTAATGTGTCCACATTAGTCATCTGCTTGCCATGTACAGGCTGGGTCACCGTTCCAGCTAACATGTTTATCCCTGAGGATCCTTAAGACGTATCCGATGTCTTTACATTACAGTTAGTGCACTTCGCACCTCCTGACTCTTAAACATTTCCTTGAAATGAATTCACTAATCCTTTTAGTCTCGTTAACTTAATTGAGTTTCCTTAACTTCAACCATTCATGGTAATCCTTAGCTGTTGTTTGACTTATACTGCTGACCGTAGACGGAGTCAACTACCTCCCGTGTTTCGGACTCCACTCGTATACACATGTGGGGGTACCATACTGATACATTACTACTTACCCAACTAACCCATAAGTAGGTCTGTCAGGCCCACAAGCTCCTATCGGAGTGCGGTCGTCCCACAATTCAGTTAGTACACTCGTAGTGTCCGTCACACGCCTAGGTGAAGTATTCTGTTGTCAACTCCCTTATATTGTCCCGTGACAATATTCATTCCTTGCTTCCCGAACTTAATCGAGGGAAAGTTTATCCACTGTTGTATCTTTATCAACTGCCCTTGGTTTTACTGATTGGTTTAAAAGAAGGTTGGAAAGAAGTGTTGGTTTGAAAGAAAATTTTGGTTTTGAAAGAAAGAGTTTGGATAAATCTGGGTTTGAAAGAAAATTTTCATGGTTTCACAACATCTTCTTACCTTAGCCAAGTCTAGCTTCTTGCCGACTGGTGTACTTACAATTACAGAGGTTAGGCTGTTAAGCCCTTCCATGGTTATAATGATCACACTTAACTTCGTGGTACTTTACTAAGTACTTTGTATTTATTATAAATTTCCCGAACAGCCCTGTTATAGCAGCACTTGCTATAGCAAGTGCGCCATGCTAACTGGCTATCGGTTTAACACATACCGGTTGTGGTATTGTTTTTACCCGCACTGTCATCAGTGGCCTTGTTGGCCCTCACTTGATCTTACTGTCTTGATAATAACTCCTCTAGGTGACTTCTCACTGTCTTCACATGATAATCATCAACTAGGGTGTTTCCCATTCTGGGAGACTCCTTTTCTTTTGTATTGTTTCCTTTTCGTAGCCCGTTCCACGCATTGTCGTGGTTACTGAGACTTGTCTCTTGTTTGGGCACTACGTTGTAGTTCCCTTGTCGGTTGGTATACCGTTGGTGTATTATTTATCAACTGTGGTTCCGTAGACACTTGTCTCGGGTTTCATCAATCCACTTCTTGCCTGTTGCACGATTAGTGCGTTGCAAGCTGGTTATTCTCGACTGCTCGGCATGTCGACCCAGGTTGCCGGAAATTCTATTCTCTTATACACAAAATCTTCATTCATCGCTATTAAATGCGGTCAACATTGTTCAGATGGAGGCCGTCTCTGGGATTCCCAGTTTTCGGGATCTACCGTATGACAGGTTCTCCGTACCCTAAAGGTATTTAATAACAGCCAGATCGGGTATTCCCGAGTAAGAGTGGACTTTCATCTCTCTGGCGTTGTTTCCCAAGTTATAAAACAGGGATTGTGGAGGGTGGGTTGAATATTGTAGGTTTCCAGTACACACTGGTAATACCTAACTGGCGTATTTCTCACGCTATCACTCAACCCTTAACCCAAAGTACTTAAATCCTAACTCGGTACTTCCTAAGCTCGGTAATTCAGTCATCAGAGCGATACTTCGCTCTGATACCACTTTTTGTAACACCCCCACCCAACAACAAACACTAACAACAACTGCAGCGGAAAACAACTTCAACACATTACTTAACTTCTTGGTGTTACACGCCGTTAACCACCCACGTGGCTAACAAGGCTAATACATACACATTGTACCGGTCTGATGGGCTAAATTCCCGAGCGACTACACATTACTATCCCTTTCCATTAACAACAACAACATCATACACCTTTCAACTGTACCGAGTATTCACAAACTGATGCCGATAACAATTTCGGTCTTACTACACCTACTGTATATATACACTTAAATGATTACTCATGTACAATGTCTACCCCGTCCTACTCTCGAACGGCTTCCAGCTCTCTGTACCTGAAATAGGAAAAGAAGAGAAAGGGTGGCCCCCAAGGGGCTCAGCACCTTTGCTGGTATGGTAATCCCGCAGCCCACATGCTACCGGGCCACGCACAACTAATTGTCGTCTTAGCATGCGATTGATTATATTTGAATCACGCATGCAACTGTAAACACACAACACTTAATCATTTTGCCTCAATGGCTCAACAAACGGATAATAGATCCTTACTTGATAAGTCACTCATGGTATTCATTATCCCTAGAGTGTTCCTCCTCTAATGGGAGCTACTTCCTTAATAGACGGCACTTACCCTTAAATCGGGTTATCCTTAAACGCCTCTTTCTCAAACTGGGTTTCATATCCATGATCCACATACTCCACATTTTACAACATGTAACATACACTACATAACAACAACATAACAACACTTCGCACGTTTCAACGTGCACAACATAACACCGCAATAGATATTGCATCACAACAAAAATACATAACATAACGGGAGTGGTCTCTTAGGACCGACCCAAACATTGTTATACACTGGTGAGCCTAGAGAATGTTGCCAGTCTCATGATAAGCTCGTTACATAACTCGTTACCGTCTCGTTAAATGAACGGATAACTTAACACAAGGTGTCTCGGATATAGTGATCCAAGCACACCGAACAAACATAACATAGTATGCCCCTGTGGCCCGACGTGAGTCAGTAATAGCCTTGGTTAAGCTAAAGGGAAGGTTGGGAACCAAATTGGAAAACAACCATAACATACAGAGAGGATCGAACCTGCTATGACAACGACCCCCATACTCACACGCGTGGCCGGAACAGACCGGACTCCTCACTTCCCCCCGTTAGCACTTGTCAGAAGTTCATCATTGAACTTAGTTAAACAATCACAACATTGGGGTTAAGTCTGTTAGACACACACAAGGGAAGGGAGAGTCATTCATTCACACACAAACATCACACACAAACATCACATAACTAACTCACGCATAGCCGTGGTTAGAACGTTCCTTAGGTCGGAAACGTTGTTACCAGATACCGTTCTCCTACGTTTACCTAATAGTGGTTAACTAGCCCTTCAAGCGCATTCGAGGTTACCGGTATCGGCACGTAAACATACAACAACAATAACGACTGTAAACTCGTTTCATGATTTATCTTATAACGTGGCAAACATACAGAAAAACACATTGGCATACAAGCCGGTGTAATCCGGTAGGACACAGGTTGCAAGAAAACCATACCTGTCACCGGAGTCCACTTTATCATGTCCACTTATGTTCCTCGAGCAATTCTCGAACAACTGATAACATTACATATACTTTTATTAACTTCGGGGTAACATGATTGTTTAATGTCTAATGCTTATAACTTTCCCCCCGTTAACTTAGTTACATAACTTCACTTTTAACTGTTTTACTTTCACATTTTATTACAACTTTTCACCCACTTAATTGTCATTAAAACTCACCTAACAAGTCCTTAACAACCTCATAACATCATTAACCATCAATCCCCATCATTACACATCATTTCCATACCTTAAACAATGTTTTTGGTCCATACAGCGCCTTGTCCGAACTTGTGTCCGGACTTCCCAAGTTCGGACACCGTTCGAGACTCTATGGGTGCAAACTGGTGAATGTCCGAACTTGCGTCCGGACTTCCCAAGTTCGGACGCTGTTCGAGGCCAAACCAGAGAAATAAATAGGTGTGTCCGAACTTCCCATGTTCGGACGGTAGTTCGGACGCTGTTCGAAGATCAGAATATTCACGCGCACACAGGCACGTCCGAACGTCCACATTCGGACGGTAGTTCGGACATCCAAGAACTTCACTTTCCAAGTTTTGTTTCATCTATTCTCTTCATCCATTGACTACCCAAGCTTCATACATGAACTTAGGCATATTCTAATACTAGAATATCACTTTGATTCACCTTAAAACATTGTCCAACTTGTTACTCAATCTTCTTATCAAATCTCTTAACACTTGTAACATTTCCTTTTGTTTTCCAAGTGGTGTTTCACCCTAAATGACCACTACACTAAAATGCTTCCTCACCTTCATAACATCATCTCCCAAGCATCCTCTTACTAACCAAATCCTCTTTTCACAACTTCTTGAATTCCTTTCTCAAAACCTTACCTAGACATCATTCTCTCCTTATTCATCATCATTACATAAACCTTATATAAACTTCTCCAAGACTTTGACACACCCTAGAAACACTCATTTGATTTCTAGAACTTCCAAGATAATGCCTAATCCTTGTAGCACCTCAGAACACCTTAATGCACGTTTCTTCCTTAGTGAAACATTTACTCATTCCTAACAAATTCCTAATTCACCCAAGTTCATTCAAGCACTTAAAACTCCTTATACATTATACAAATTTTGACATGGGTTCTCTTAGCACATCATCATTCCAAAACTCATGGTTTTCACCACTAAACATTCAAGAACACCTTAATCCATCAAAACACCATCACACACAAACTTCACCAAGTTTACACTACATCACAATATAGTGCATAATTAAAATTGCTTGGCACTTAGGCCCTTAAATAACATGGCTCTTAGGCCCTTAAATAACATAAACCATAAACACTGAATTTCCACAATATATATGCCTTTGACCTGCAAATACATACACCAAGACATATGTTCTTTTACTAGTCTCCTTGGGAACACTTTACTAAGTCATTCACCATTTGCTCTTTAGGTAGTTTTTAACAAGCATTATAAGCTCATTTCTCCTAAGGCATTAAACAACATTAGGTTAGTATATTTACCTCTTTTACACTCAAACTTCTTTCTTGTTTCCTCTTAAAACCGGTAAGGCATTTCTTTCCTTGTCAACTACTAAACAATGTACAAATAATAGAATGAGTATTCAAGTATGCTTCATCTCATTGTAAACCCTAGTTACACATATTGTTTTAACACATTAAGGTATTTGTTTTACCTTGGAATTGGAAGAGAACTTGAATAAGTATCAAGAGAGGACTCCTCCTAGCCCTTGGAAGATTCCAACGAAGCTAAAACAAGAAAGGTGAAAACACCATTGTGAGGTGGATTTTCGGACATCATATAAACATGGAGGAAACATGGATTTTCTTTGAGTTTCCTTACCTTGAAGCAAAGGAGAACAATAATATGTGAAAAGATGAGCTCAAGCTCCTTCAATGGTGAATCTCCATGGCACCGAAATGAGGCTTTTGAAGATTTGAAAAGATAGGAGTGTAGAGCTTGCTCCAACTAGAAGAATGGTGGTCTTGAAATTGAATTTGGACCATGGAGCTAGGAGTTACAAGCATCCAAAGATGGAGTTCTTGTGTGGAACTTAGCTAATCGTAAATGAAAGGGAGGAAGGGAGCTTGAAGACGTGTGAAGTAAAGGAGGAAAGGAGAAATGAAGATAGGTTTTGCTTTTGGAAGATATTTATGTTATAAAGTAACTTTCTTCCTTTACTTACTTTTCCTTCCTTTCCTAAATTGATTCTTTTACATGTTGGTGACTCACCTTGATAAAAACCGGCCACCATTTAGTAAGAAGGGTATAATAGTCTTTGTTGACCAATTTAATTACTTATAATAACATATGTTACAAACTAGCTTATTAAAGTTACTATTCACTAAAACAAGGCACATAGATGTGAAATTTTTGATTTCCCATTGATATAGACTTCCAAATGTGATACTATATAGTACACATGTTAATTAAAGAGTAATGATGGACATTTAGCCATTCAAAACTCATTTACAAGACAATTTTTCAAAAACGTGCTTTAAGACTCCTTAAAGCACATTTTGTGTTTTAACTTGTTTTCAAGCTTGGTTTTCTTTAGTAATTGATTTAATATGTTCATTAACACATTTATAAGGTATAGGTATGACCATTAGGTCTTATACAAATTTATCCCAAGCTTAGAGCACATTTTTGCTCTTATTGACTTTAAGGTATTTATTTGTGTTTTGTTTGGTTTCATTGTCCACCAAAGTTTCCTAAGGACTTAATTTGCCTTATAAACTCATAATTGAATATTATTTAGTCTTGGTAGGCTCTTTGGGTCCTAACCAAGTTCACTCATAGCTTAGAGCATGTTTTTGCTCAAGCCGTATCTTAGTGCTTTATTGCATTTACTATAGTTTAAATTGTTCACTGATGTCTCTAAGGCACTTTTTAGCCTTTACATACCATAGTTTAGTATTTTAAACCACATACCAAGGTTTGGGGTATTTCAGAAACTAAACACAACTTGCTCCTCTACTAAAAATCTGGAAGTGAAGTGAGCCGACTGAGAGCATTAAGGTTGTAATCACAACCGAAACTATTTTCTTTTGTAGTCAATTTGGTGCTGAGTCCTACCGTATTAGAAATCAAAATTTTTGACTAGGTTAGAAAAAAATCTGGCTAGTTTTGGTATATACGGATCCAAAATTTTGGGATTTTGGTTGTGATGAAATTAATGTTTCAAAAACTAGGATTTGAGAATACAATTGGTGTCTTGTACCTTACAACGGTTCAAATTTTGGAGTTTTTCTAGTTCGAAGGATTTGGTGTTACCCCCGTTAGTCACCCACGTGACTTACTAGGCATACTAAACTCTCCAAGATCTAGCTACGGTCTGATGGACCCGAGTATAGCGAACATTAGTGTACTTAAAACTTTAACCAATTTACATACACTGAGTACAAAGTATCTCATATCCTAATACATCTTACTATAACTCATGTCGTCTACTAAACAAGCGCACAAGCGCATCTCGTATAACAAAAGGAAAACAACCCGAATTACTTCTACCCGCTCCTACTCTCAGGACGGTTGTCTTCTATCGTTTACCTGCAAAATATAATATAGATGCTCTGAGGGGCTCAGCACCTTTACTGGCACGGTTAACGTGTAGCCCCCAAGCTAACGGGGCTACGCACGATACTTTATCTTATACATGCGATTGATTATTCATACAACAATTATAAGAAGTATAATAAACACAACATAACATATGAATCATTTATAGATCAAATAGATTGAACGACTTAGTAAGCGTTCCTTAAGTAAGCGAGTTAGCTTTTTAACTCCTTAAGTTGAGAATTCTTTGATTCTCATTTCCATTCTTATCTCAATTTATCAACTGTTCTTTATTTAGATTTGGTTGTTCCTTATTCCATTGTTTATCTTTGTCGGGTCAAAAGTAACCCTAGCCAATGAGCTATCAACTCCATTGTGTTAAATAAACAATATTTCTTAAATTTGGAATTTAGGAGATCCCACTGCACCATCTTAAACTGGCCTCCCACCTCGAACTGTAATTCATAGTGGCCGTGTCTGTTTGTTGACCCTAGGCGATGAGTCCGAAGACAAGTCTCAATGGAGGATGGACCTGATAAAGATACCTACCTCCTAACTCAACATGCATGATCGGAGTCAATCCCACATTCTTCACCCCCAAGTTCCTAGTTAGTAGAAGTCTCGAAGACAATGTTTGTTAGTTAACCCTCTCTCGGTTATTAACAAACTAGTATTAGGGAGTGCTCAATATTCTCACACCATTGTTTACTAAACATAGTTAGTAAGTTCTCAAAGGTAAGTTGTGTTAGTTTCATTCAACACACAACAATACAATAAACCGGTTGCATGCTTTATCTTGTTTAGTCGGAACACATAAACAAATAGCACACAAGCCGAGGGACACCTTGTTAGCAAGCAAGCTACAAGAAGAAAACCATACCGTTCACTGTTGTCGTCTGTTATATACTCTCCTCTGGAGTCCACTTACTCAAACCCTAAAACATTCATCGAATCGGGTGGTTAATTCCTTGTAATTAACCTAGCTTATTTAATCACTAAGGATTTCCGACTAACAACCTCTAAGTCATCGTAGTTTAAACTTAACCACTTAAGTTGTTTTACTTCTCATTATTTCTTAGGCCCTGTATGTACATTTTTCTTACCATCATTACTCTCCCAATGGTTTACTACTAATGCCACTTTTTTTTCTTTTTTATATAAGACCCGACCGATCCAACCCTGGGTCGGTCCTCTGGGTCGGTCGGATGCAGAGACATCCGGGTTTGGAAACTTCAACTCGACCGACCCAGCCAGGGTGGGTCGGATGCAGAAGACATCCGGGTTAGAAAATTTTCACTCGACCGACCCAGCCAGGGTCGGTCCCTTGGGTCGGTCGACTGCAGACCCATTTCCAAAGTGTTTATTTTACTCAAATCTTTTTCACAAGTTTCCTAGCATGTTTTAACATCATTTTGGCACTTAAAAATCCTCCTAATTCATCCACCAAAATCATACTCAACTCCTTGATCATTGTACTCAAATTCCTACTAAATTACTAACACTTACAACTTAACTTCTTACACTTTTGCATTATTTCCTTGTAACTCATCTCTAACCTCATTTCTAGTGGTACCACTTACCAAATCCTTTCACAACTCTTTCTAGAGTGTGTTAACCTCATCTCTTCAACTCTAACTTCATAACTCATTGTTTGCCAACCTAGTTATACTAGACTTAGTCATTGCATCTGCATGCATAATTTCCTCTCCTTTACTCTTTCTGCTCATCATTCCAAAGCTTGCACATACATATGCATCTCTAGTCATACTCTTAATACCTTAACTCTTCTTCCCATTCATCTTGACCATGCTATGTCCTTCTTAGACAACTTTTATATCCATCACCCAAATCCACTCATTACCATCCAAGTTATACACTTATTAATTCACTACTAGCATCTTTATCTCCTTTACACAAGCTACCCAAAATTCTCAAAATTATGTTCTCTAGTTCATACCTAAATCATCACAAGACATTATACTTCATTTCCCACAGATTTTTGCACAAGTCCTAACACTCCTCATACCATGATTTTGGTGTGTTTAATACACCCACCTAACCTCTAATTCCTCCTACACAACTCTAGGTCATTCTAATCCTCAAGAACACCTTTGTTAACTCATTTCCACTCAAATTTCCTTTATGACTCCTAGTAAATCCTAGGTCATATTAATTCACAACAACCATTAAAACACTTGGTTTCTACTCAAATTTTGTCATAGCTTCTCTAGTACATTATCATGCCCATATGCTTAGTCTTTCTCTTCTAATCAACACAAGTTAACTAAATCCTTAATGGATGTTCTCAAACACCCATTGCACTCAAATACATCAATCCACAATACATTGCATTAATCTTAAATTGCATAATACTAAGGCTCTTAAATGACATGGCTCTTTGGCCCTTAAATGACATAAACTAAACACTGAATTTCCAACATTTAGAGCTTTCAACCTGCATTTACACATCATCAATCCTATGGCAAATATAAATGCTCTTGTAATTCACCTTATGATTGTTTTTCTAACTCATATACCATTAGCTCTTTAGTCACAAGTTCTTAAGCTTGTTCATATTCTTGCCTAGGTTAATATATCCCATGCTTATGGAGTAAGCCTTAGGCTACATTTTGTATCAATTATAGCCACCACCCCTTAAGGTATTAAACTACATTAAGGCAAGTAATTTACCTTAGGTTTCAAGCCTTTCTCGCATTCTACTCCTATTGGTTTTCTTGATGGAAAATCGGCCAAGGAGTTTGTTCTCTTACTAAACTTATAACCAACATTCAAATTAAGATAATTATTGCTAGATAAAACCCTTAGACTCATTAAAACAACTCATAAATACTAAGAGAGTGCTTAATGCACTAAATTGGATGATTACCTTAAGAATCTTGGAATTAGTTTGGTAAGGAATTAAGGCATGGCTTCAACTAAGATCTTGAAGTTTGAATCAAGGCTAATACAAGAAATAAAATGAGCCATCTTAGTAAGGCAATTTCGGCCATATGTAGAAAATGGAAGAAAATATGATTTTTCAAGCTTTTTCTTACCTTAAACCAAAGAGAGTATATACTAGCTCTTGAAACTGAATTTTCCTCTTCAAATGGAGCTCCTTAAATGGAGTCCAACTTCTGATTTTGGGATTTTGAAAAGAGAGTATGGAAGACCTTGACTCAACTAAGACAAATATGTGCTTAGTTTTTTATTTGGAGTTTGGAGTTGCATTTGGCAAGCAGTTGAAGTTGGAGAAGCCATGTTGCTGTAGCATGAACGGTTTTGGAGCAGAAAGAATGAAGAGAATGCTGGGGAAGAAGGAAGGAACGAGAGGAGAGAGGAAGGAGGAAAGTAAAAGAAGACTTGTTATAAAAAAGGTAAATAGTGAACTTTCACTCTCCTTCCTCTTTTCTAACAAATGCTGGCACTTAAAGTGGTGACTCACCCCTTACAAAACTGTGCCCCTTGATATTTAGGGAGTTTTCTTACCATTTACCACTTAAAGAAGTCATTTGACTTATTTGGGCACTATTTGGTACTATTCATAATTAGTGCACAAATTTATGAAATTTTTGGTTTCTCATTGATTTAGGCTTCCTAATGTGATACTAAATAGTACACATGTTTATTAAGGTATAATATTGGTCATTTAGCCACTCAAAACCCATTTCAAAGACAATTTTTCAAAAATGTGCTTTAAGACTCCTTTAAGCACAATTTGTGTTTGAACTTGTTTTTGAGCTTGGTTTTCTTTGGTAATTGATTTAACCTGACCATTAGCGTGTTAATAAGGTCTAAGAATGCTCGGGTCCTTATCAATGTTACACCAAGTCTAGAGCAAGTATTTGCTTAAATTGACTTTATGGTGTTTTCTTGTGTTTTCTTTGGTTTAAATTGCCTACCAATGTTTCTAAGGAATGTTTAAGCCTTAGACCATCATAACCAAATGTTTAATTAACATATTTAGATTTGGGGTATTTCAGAAACTTTAGGGTTCCTGAATTAATGGATTAAGGTTTGGGGGTGAAGTGTGGAAAAAAAATTTATGGTTTGGAAAGTGGTTAGTTCAATTCGGATTGAAATGGAAAACGAAAGTAAAGATGGGTCAAAAATCAAATTGTGGTTTAGAATTGGAAATCCAAGTTGAACAAAAGTAAAAATCTGGTCAAAGATAGAAATCAGTCAAGGCATTCAAATTGGATTAGTCAAAGGTCAAACCTAGGGCAATTTTAGTTAGAGTTCAAAGATATTCAAACCTGACTACTACTACAAACATCCGGTCAACATAAGATAAATCAGTCAAAACTTAAACCCTTGATTAGTCAAGTACATAATTTAGAAGAAATACAATTCCAATTAGGCTGAGCCTAAGTCTAGTTTCAATTAGGCCCTATGAATAGAGATAGACTTAAGAGACTTAGGAAAAGATTTGACCCAAATTGGTTATAATGAAATTAAATGGGAAATTAGGAAAATTGGGCTCCTAGTCACTTTGACTAGATTTTATAATGATCTTAAACCCATGTTAGAAAGTAGATAGAGATTAAGTAGATAAAGATTGAGATATTGATTTATGCAAACTTCAAATGATAAAGTAATAAATTAGTGGGTGTAATTGAAGTGGAGTTCCACCGGACAAGGTAACCCAACCACTACCGAAGACAACAAGTAAACCTACTATTCGTAGTAAGGTAAAATGTCACCAAAAGAGATACTCGTACCGAAGAACTATACGACCGCTCCTACCGAAGAGCTATACAGCCATTCCTACCGAAGAGTTGTACAGGAATTCCTACCGGAGGTGGCAAAACAAGGTTCTACCGGTGATCTTGAAAGTACCCAGCACGTAAGAGAAGTGTAACTATAAAAGTAAGTCATGTGTATTATAGAATATTCGAGAATAATGTAGGCCCACCGAGGTAGTTACACTCTGCTAACTCTATAAATATGGACCTCAGGCTATGTAAAAAGGCACGCTTAAATTAATACACTGACTGGAATTCTCTTGGTTGTTACTTAGAGAGCTTGTGAAGAGAGAGTCAGTTTGTTACGATCTCATTTGGCGCCGTCTGTGGGAAACGGACGTCGAAAGACAACCACGATCTGATCCACAGAAGCACACTCCTTGTTCGGCCATGGCACCAAGATCTGATAAGGGGAAGGGAAAACTAACTGGAGCAGAGGGGAACTCGTTCTCAAAGGAAGACCTCCGCGATCTGATGCGGGGCTTCACACAAGACGTCAAAAAAAAAAACACTGAAAGCAACGAGCATTGGAAGTGCAGTCCGATTCCTTGCTGGTGACAAGACAGAGTGAGAATATCTTCGAAGCAAAAGAAGAGAAGCTAAAAACTACTTGGTGAAAGTACAGAATCTAAGAGCAAAGTTCTCAAAATGTAATCTCCGATACATACCCAGAGACCAAAATTCAGAAGCGGACATTGGCTAAGCTAGCAAGCATAGCGGAGGGGATACCAGAAGAAGTCCTATTGCAACTTAGGAAATCATCAAGTGTGGAGAAGATAGAAACAATGTCAGTAGAAGTAACCAATATGGAAGGATCATGGATGGCCCCGATCGTCCGGTACATTCAAGAAGGGTTACTTCCGGAGGATATAAAGGAAGCTAGAACAATAAAAAGAAGGGCAACGTCATTCTTCTTAAAAAATAGTCAATTGTATAAGAGGTCCTTCAGAAGACCGTTGTTGTTAAAATGCGTAACAGAGTAACAAGGTTCGGAACTCATTAGCGAAGTACACAATGGAATATGAGGAAACCATCGAGAGGGGAAAGAGCGATAATGCATAAAATCTTGTGGATGGGCTACTTTTGGCCATCAATCCAAGAATCATGTAAGAAATATGTGAGAAAGTGCGCTCAGTGTCAGTTGCATGGTCCGAAAATAGGGAACCCACCTGCCGAAATGAAGTCTATTACTTCTCCGGTTCCCTTTGCAAAATGGGGATTAGATATTGTCGGTCCATTTCTAGAAGCTTCCCGGAAGATATTAATATTTGTATGCCGTAGTGGATTACTTCACCAAGTGGGCAGAAGCCTTGCCGGTGGTAAATATACCTGCACAGAATACAGAGGATTTCGTTTGGAAGAACGTCATATGTCAGTTTGGCCTGCCAAGGGTAATCATAACGGATAATGGCGCACAGTTCAATTTTGCAGATGCTTCTGAGAATTTTGTGAAGAATGGAAAATCGACTTGAGATTTTCATATATCGCTCATCCGCAGGCAAACGGCTAAATCGAAAACACTAATAGACAGATTGTAAAGGCTCTGAAAAGAAAGTTGGAAGGTGGCAGAGATGTTACCGCATGTCTTATGAGCTAATAGAACAACTGTCAAGGGACCAACATGGGAAACTCCTTATAGGTTGACATATGGTCTGAAGGCGGTAGTGCCGCAGAGAAATTATGGTACCTTCGAAGAGAACTGAGGAGTACAATAAAGAATAAAATGACAAAGGCATCCGTGATGAATTAGACTTCTTGGATGAAAGATAAACGATTACCGACCTAAAAAGTCAAAATGATAAGCTAAGGGTTGAACGTTATTTCAATAGAAAGGTGAGAGAAAGATCTTTTTCTCCTGTCGATTTAGTACTTCAGGAGGTAAAGCAACCAAACAGTAAAACTACAATCCCAATGGGAAGGGTCGTACATTGTAGAAGCTAAGATAGACCTGGCATCTTATAGGCTCTGAGATTTAGACGGGAATAATATACCTCATTCTTGGCACGCTGGACTACAAGTAAGAGTAGACACTGGAAGAGTACCTGTCTCGATATGGACAATAGCAGGGGGACCAGTGGGGTCGGAGCCGGTAACGTTTCCTTCCTTTTTCACCAACTTGAATTTTTGCCCCTCTAACTTTCTATGGCCTTCAGGGGCCTTCCTTTGGTACCAGCGCTTTTAGCACTAGTAGTGCCAACATTTTTGGTACCAGTGGGACTCGGGATTTACCTCTGGAGGGGGAAGATGGTACAGCCTTCTTCTCCTCAACAGGCCGATAGTCGACAGAATCCCAGTTATACCGAAGAGTGAATTTATCGCCCGAAAAAACAAACTTTGTAGCAAAATAAAAAAAATTCAAAACCTAGAAAAAAGAGGAGAGAATGAAGAATGAAGGCGGAAGACACGTACGTTCAGCATTACTCCTGATTCCGGCCAGCTTCTCTTCGATCAGGTAGTGAGTGATTGGAAAACTTCGATGATCTTAAATCTTTAAGGAGATCACCGACCTCCGTTGCGTCTTCGGAAGAGGGCATTGGAGCAGCTAGCTGCCCTCTTACTATATCTCCGACATAAGATATCCCAAGAAACCTACCGGGTGGCGGAAAGACGACAAACCAATTGGAAGACCAGCCGCCCTCCAAATTTATGCGTCTAAAAAGGAATACCCGGGCGCCGCCAGAATAGAGATATCCTCCTCAGTAGTGATGGAGTTTACCCTCATTGTGAAGAAGTTCACAAATTCACGGGCGTCAGGGGTAATCTTTTCTCCGACACAGACAACCAGAAATGCATGAAGACATCCCAAGGCATTAGGGTTCAAATGGGCGAGGGAACACCGACGGCGCGACAAGATGCCCAAGACGAAAGGGTGCGCATGAAGGCTTAAATCACGGTGAAAGTGCTCCCCGATACACCATGAACCCACGACCAAAGTAGTCAAAAGGATGCGCCATCGGCTTCGGCACATGGATTTTGTTCCCAGTGGGACTCGAATTTCCTTCATCACTTTCTTCAAATCCTTGATGGAGAGGCTAGAACCGGCCCCTTCTCACGGAAATTCTTGGCTCTCATCGGAGACTGGGGATGCGACGGAGTTTTGACATAACCCTGGCGTCAACAAAAACAATGGTGTTATCGGACGGGGCGGACGAGTTGGGATTCGCAGACGCCATTGAAAGGGGAGTGAAGAGAAACGAAAGCTCGAAAGACAAAGAAGGGAGGAGAGAGTGAAAGAGTGAAAGTACGGGAAGTTCGAAAGTAAAACAGAGCGAGAGAGAAGAAAGGAAGGAGAAAAGATCGCTTTTAATAGGAAAAAAAGGGAGGCGTGATCCGTTGAGGAGTAATCATAGCCTACCGTCGTAGTTGTGTCAGACAGAAAGTAGGCTCAGAAGACGAGGAGACAACGGTTGGAAGGGAGCATGCCACTACGCCACCGGTAAACTCTCAACAGGTAGAAAAATTTCAAAAGTCGGTTCGAAGACCTTTTTCCTTTCAAATCTTTAAAAAGAAAAAAAAGTCTTGTGGACTAGGAGGGACGAAGTGAAAAATACAAAAAATTACGATCGGAGAAGATCTTCCCTTTTAAACAAAGGAAAGATCTTGTGGGACTGATGAAGTGGGGTTCCACCGGACGAGGTAACCCAACTGCTACCGAAGACAACAAGAAAACCTATACCGGTAGAAAGGTAAAACGTGACTGAAAAGAAGAGATACTCCTACCGAAGAGCTATACGACCACTCCTACCGAAGAGCTATACGGCCATTCCTACTGAAGAGTTGTACCGGAATTCCTACCGGAGGTGGAAAAACAAGGTTCTACCGGTGATCTTGAAAGTACCCAGCACGTAGAAGGGGAAATGTAACTGTAAAAGTAAGTCATGTGTATTATAGAATATTCGAGAATAATGTAGGCCCACAGAGGCAGTTACGCTCTGCTAACTCTATAAATAGGGACCTCAGGCTATGTAAAAAGGCATACTTACATTAATACACTGACTAGAACTCTCTTGGTGTTACTCAGAGAGCTTGTGAAGAGAGAGTCAGTTTGTTATGATCTCAGTAATAATTTGTTTTGGTAAGTTGATTAAGTGAGGGAATAAAATAATTAAGGGATCATTTTATTAAATCAGTATTGATTGGTAGGTATTAAGGTTGATATTAGATATATGAAAATTTCGATGTCTATATGAGTGTATATATATATATATATATAAAGATGGATTAAAGACTAGGAGATATGAATATACATATTCTTGTAACATTAAATTTATGGGAATATACTTATGTATACATATATACATAGTAAGGGTTATATATTAAGTCAAGGGTAATAATGTAATATAAGTATGACCTTGAAACTTATGACAACCACATAAGTATATATATATTAGATAGATATAATTATATACACACATAAATATAACTGGAGGGTAGGAACAATTGATCAAACGGTATGGAATTATATAACGGTGGTTGAATTATTAGGTTGGAATTAATGGAGAATTGATATAATGTTATTAATAACGGTAACAATTATAGAAACGAGTGTGTCACTATAAGTACACCAATGTTAAATGGATAAAGGTTACTCAGTATGACATTTAATTTGAAATGAGTATACTTATATATATATATATATGAATATATATCAAAATGATTAAGATTTTGGTTAATAGAGTAAGAGAAATTAAATACATATAATATATATATATATATATATGTATATTAGTAAACTAAAGACAAGATTAGAGAGGAAAATTTATAAGATATAGTAAAATTGAATTCGAACTATAAGGTTGAAAGTTATTTGGCTAAATAATGTAACACTGTTAAGGATATTAGTAATTAATAAAACTTATGTATTGTAAGTGCAAATATGAAGTTTAGGATTGAATTTTAGACTATGATTATAATCTTATAAATGTTTATAACAATTATAAAGTATTAATATCATTAACGACACTAGTACACGTGGTGGAATAATAAAGCTATATATAAAAAGGTGGGATTAATTAGACCTTAAGAGGTCTAATAATTACATTATATACTGTCATACATATTATATTGTAATCTTAGTATGAATCTTAGTATGAATTTAAGATAACACAATCATGTGAGGTTAATTACCTTACATAAAATGATAAGAGATATCATTTAATAAATGAGTTTTATAATTCTTATATATATATGAAGGGAATGGATTATATGATAGGGTTGGGAACCATATAATATTAAGTAATAGGTGTTATAAGATGGTAAGATAAATTATAACATATTAAATATAAAAATTTCTTATGTTAAAGTATGACATAATTAAACAATGAGTGTGAATGATATATTACAAGGGTTATAGCATTATATAAACTTATGTACTTGGATAAACTAACTAAGTTAACATACTTGGCCAAGTCAACTTAATTGACCAAAAAGGTTAAGTTGGCCGTCCCATAACTTGAAAGGAGAAATAAAGGTTTATAAGTCAAGGATATAATTAACATATAGTAACATACTATATGGAAGTGTGTATAATATACAAATAACAAACCTATAAATAAATGAGATAGGTTATTTGGATTAGATCCTAAGTAGTAAATAAATACAACAGGTTAATTACAATATAGTCGGAGGATGATTGGACTAAATCCAAACCGTTCAAAACCCGAACGCTAAACGTTGAACAATCACAGGGTAATTACTAAGGGGATTAGTGACTAGTCGAGATACCAAATTAGTTCGTGTTACAAAGAGCTAATATGTAGTCTTGTATTCCTTAGAGTTGAGTGCCTTAGAGGACGTACGCTAGAGGATGAGCTACGAGGAGTACCGGACGAGCGTGAATCTTCACGCTAGCGACTAGCTACAACTGGTGTACGGTATGTTGGATTCTATGGTCTGAACCCTAGATGGATTCTTTGGGTTCAGACATTTATGTTTTAATTGCTCAAGAATATATGTGTGAATTATTGCATGTGATTATATGATATTGTATGCTCGATAAGCAAGCATTTTTATATTGTGCGCGATGTCCTTTGGACTACTTGATTTGTACATTGCGAGTAGTGCTACGAGTGAGGTTGATGAACATAACGAAGTATGACTCGGTTGAAAATTACTTCAATCTATCTAAGACTTAAAACTTGGAAAAGATTCGGTATTACCGATCTTAGGGCATTGGCATTGAACATGAATATGACCTAAATGACTTATGGGTATGAGTAAGACCTACTAAGGCATCAAATAAAATGAATTCTCCATAAGAACTCAAAAACCTAAAAGAAACAGGTTGGTTAAAACGTTTAACTATGGAGAAATGGTAGATGGTATGGTGGTGTGTTATATGTTCGGGAAATCCTAGCTGCATCCTTTCTAGCAGGTGGCGCATTGTGATCACCAGAGAGGATCCAAGCATGGAACCTCTCATTGAGGAATCCAATTGTCGTCTTAGACTGGTTGGCAAGAGTGGAGTTGTAGTTGTCTGGCACACGGCTACGACCATATGCACGTCTCCACGAGACTCAGGAAGTCCAGTGATCCATTATTATTGGCATTGAGGACTACTATCCCAAAATTAAATTAAACATGATGAGTATTAATGGGGAATTGTCCTTTAACATGACACACATACGTAGATTATATGAGTGATGGTGGAAGCGGGGCTTCAAGTGTTGGTAAATGAACACGAGAGTATGACATTCGATGTGGTTAATATGTTCCTTTTTGAGGATTGAGTGGATGATTTGTTTGTGTATGATGTACTTGACTGGATGGTTGTTAATGATATATATGAGTTGTAATTTGTTTACTTCCCATATTTATAGCATTACATATGTACTTGTAAATCGGAACAGCATGAAAATTGAATAGCATGTTAAGACGGCTAAACAACTCATGTGGCCTAATGGGGCCTAAGATCATATAGTTCAACATACTCAGCCCCGTGCTGAGCCTTTTTGGCAACCACATTTTGCAGGTGTACAATGATTGACCCCGGAGTGCGGAATGGGGTATGGTTTTGATTTTGATTAGATGGTATGTGTAGGAGTTCCCGGACTATGACATTGTATTAAATGTGCTAAGTGATGGTTGTGATATATTATGAATCTTGATAGTTGCTCACTAGTTCTTAGGTTTATAAGGATTTACTTATGGGTCGGATGGTTTGTGATGCATTTGAAAAATGTTATGAGTTGTGTTAATCTCGTCATCACTGTGGATGGATGATTAAGCAGTTGGATGGATGGTTGTGACACCCTTCTAGTTAGTGAGAGTGTTCTGCAGTGAATGTTGCGATTAATGTATTTTTAATTAATGTTACGAAGCGATTATGGTAAGAGTTAGGATTAATAGATTGTGGTGTTACATACTTGGTCAATGGTCAAACCAAACCCATCAAAATATCTTAGTGTGGCCGGCTGTCCCTGGATAACTCGCCTTATCAGGTTCAATTTCTCTTCTTTAAAGCAAGAGACAATAAGTAAGGAAAAGTCTTATTTTCTTACATTTCCTTACACCTCACCAAACTCTCCCACCTCTCTCCTCTCCTTGCTGATTTCATCCACCTTATTCTACCTTCTTCTTCCTCTTCTTCTTATTCCTTTGCTTGAGATCTCCAAGAATACAACAGTGGCAGCCATGGTGAAGTGAGTCTCTTACTCCTTTTCACTTTAAATCTTCTCGTTTCCACATCTATAAGCTATAAAGAGTACAGATCTATATTTTCTTCTCATAAAATCCAAATACCTACACTCATTTTGGAGCTATAAATTCATCCTACATGTAGGAAATGAAGCCTAGCTAAGCCTATACCATCTTAAGGTATAAAATGTGATTTAAGCACTAATCTTTCTTTTGATCAATTAATGGCCAAGAACATGGGCTATCTTCTAATCTTTGTTCTTCACTCTTTTCATACACAAATAGTAATCATCTTCAAGCTTCAATAAGGCTGAGAACAACAAGGGTTTCTCCTTAAGGTAAATCCTCCAAAAGTTATCTTTTAAGGGCTTAAACCTTGTTATGTCCATAGATCTATCAGTGGCTCACTTCCTACACTTTTATTAGTGTGGCTGAATATTTGGAAGAGGGAAATCAAGTTCCTCTAGCTATAAGGTAATGTTTCAACCATAGAACTCATTTTAGGCCTTAAAGCCTTAGATTCTTCCTTTGAATTATTATGGTGTTCAAAGACCTTAACATTGTGCTTCATGATCTTCTTCTTCATGTGGCAAAATGGAGTTTCAATACCTTTAAAAGGCTGGTCGAAAGTGCATCAAATTTCAAGAGAAATTCTACTTTGAGAAAGTAAGCTACTAATCCAAGTCCTCAATGCTTCAAACCTTCATTAATCATCTTGGTTTATGCAAAAAGTCATCTTAGAATCCTTACATTATTTAGGGCTGAGAGTGGAGCTTGTGAAATTTAACTTTGGACATAAAGAGGTAAGTCCCAAAGTTTAAGGTTAATTTGATGTTGTTTAGTTGATTAGGTCAGAGATTGAATCATGGCCGAAAGCCTAGGTAAAAAATGGTCAAAACTTACCAAGGAAATCAACTTAAAACTATTTTGGAACATTTTACTAAGTTAAGTGGTTATTAAAGTACAAAACATTAAGTTAAAAGGGTTAAAAAGGAATTATCGGAAATTATGGGGTATAAATAAATAAAATGAAACTGGCTAGTGCTCCTGATGCATCCCCGATCGATCGTGGATGTATCGTAGACTCAATCTAAACTTTGTTGGTTAAGGAAAGACACGAGATAAACTTAAACTGGAAGCTCCATTTCAATTGAGAATTTACACACAAGAAATTCACTCAATCTGCCTCACCCACACATGGACTCCGGGACAGCTTAGGACATTACCCCAAAGTCCTCTACCCTCTCCTGATAGTCGGCCTACGGTTCCCTAACCGCTCCCTGACTGATCAGTCTACCAATTACAAAGTGTTGACACACAACACCAGTCCTAACCAGCTCACTAACTCTCTAGCCCTTACACACTTAAGTCTGAATCACTCTTGCTCAGATAATCTCTCTATCTTTCTCTATTGTTCTGGCTTGCTTACGTATAAAATAAATGCAAGTATATATACGGTTAGTTAAGATGTAACTACCATGCTATAAGTCCCTAGACTCTAGGAGTCTACTACTGCTCCTATAATTCATATAAAAAACTACACTAGACTTGTAGAGAGTCTTCGACTTGATCTGAAGATGTTTGGACAACGTGTTACCTTATGGTTGGTCACGTCGGTGGCAACTCTCTAGATTGGTTGAGCACCACTTGTGTGCCCCAATTGTTTGATCTTGTCTGGCTCATTAATGTTCATAAATGCTCTCTTAGATATCATTATAGCTATGTAATCCTTCTGATTAATAGCCCTTGACTTATCTTTTCTCTTGCACATTAATGAGTTGTGTTCTTATCATGTGCTAGTTGATTATGTGGGTATATGAGTCTATATAAATATGTCGATCCTCTTGTAGTCTTTTGTCTTTGATTTTCTTCTGAAGCATAAGAGATATCTTCATGCAGTGTCGGGCTTATTGTATGTGCTAGAAGTTCTAGCGTGAGCTCTCCTAGACAGGTGCCCGACTGGTTGGGCACATGTCATGAACCGAGTACGCTTGCAACCTTGCGTGCGAAGCCACTCTTTTGCCAGTCTATCTGAATCATAGAGCTTAACTAACATGTTAAATACACAAAACAAGGTTTGCTATCATCAAAACTAAAGGATCTTGACTTAACATAAAGTCGAGGTCAAACTATAGTTTAGTGTATTTTTACAGTTAAAGCTTATTTAAGGATTATGTTATGGTTTATATGTTGGCCAAAAGTTTAGCCTTGTTTTCATGAGTTTTAAGATATAATATATGCTATAAGAGCATAGGTTAAGAAATAAGAAAAAATATGGTTATATAAGTGTTACTTGGCTAAATTAAGTACACTTAAAGAGTTGGTAGACTATAGGAACAATTTGGATTGGATTAAGGGCCTAAAAGTGCTTTAAATTGATTTAGGAATTATTTAATGATATGTTGATATATAACCTATGGTTGGGTTGAAGGATTTAATGAAATAAAGTTTGAAGTGTTGTGTATTAATATAACTAAGAGCTATGGCCAGGGTCACTTTGGTGAATAATGAAATTTATAAGTTAAAGGAGTTAAATGAAAATACTAGAAAGTTGTTGGGGTCATTTCAAAAATATTGGAAAGATGGGGTCAAGGCCAAAATTATGGTCAACGTAGGAGGGAAAGTTGATGGTATGACCACTTAAGAGAATTAAATGATGATGATATGAATTAAGGAGAATTTAGTAGTCATTTGTAACTTTTGGAAAACTTACGCGGTCAAATTGTAATTTTATAAAAATTGGTGTCATAATCTGAACAGACCAACATGGGGTCTACTTGGAATTATTAGAGAATTTGGGTGGAATTTTGATATTAAAATGAAAGAGTATGAAAGGTATAAGTTAGGAATTTAATTGTAAGATTTATAAAATATGAGGGCCACTTTGTAATTTAAGGAAAATGTGGTGAAAGTCAAGGAATGGCATTAGAGTCTGTTCGGTAATTAATCTAAGTTAGAATAGACACTTGAGTTAAATTAAATAAGGAGTTAGGATTATAAGATATGGTTTATAATGAAATTGTAAGTTTAGATAACATTTGTGGCAAAAGTGTATAAAGGTTAAGTTAAGCGCATAGCCGAGAATTAAGGGGTTTCAAGGATGATTTTAATATAAGGTTGAGAGATTATATGATGTAGCATTAACACTATGATCATGATACCATTTTATGGAGTTAGTGTTAATTATAGGAATTTTATAATTCATATGGAAATGTATGAATATATGTGTAAAAGGTATTATGAATTATATACCAAGGTTTAGAATGTAATGGGTTAAGATTGGCATGGTTATATGGTTGGGAGCCATATTAGTTAACATTAGATATAAAGTCTACATGTTAGTATGTGATAATAATATAAACTAAAGAGAGTTTGCGACTCACATAAAATAATGAGTGTAATATGAATGAAAAAGGGATTTTATAATTCATACAAGTGGAGTACGAATATTTGGAATGTTATAAGATATATAACATGATTAAGGAAGAAGTAATTAAAGTATTATGGAGTTTATTATAAGGTGGGAAATTTCATTATGTAACATTAAAACCTTAAGACTTAATGTCATTGTATAAGGGGTTACATAAGATAATGGAATTATATAATTCAAGGAATTATATTATCGGATATATAATAGTAGTGTTGAATTATACATGCTGACCAAGTCAACCAAATTGACCAAGAGGGTCAAGTTGACCAACTTGTAATTTAGTGGAATTTTAAAGGCCAAGGTCTACAAATTTAAAGGTCAATTATATTGAATATCATATAGTAACGATAACTATATGAATATTATGTATATATATAAACATAGCTATATATATCCATGGATTAAAGAGGCGATATATATGAGATAAATCCTAAGTTGTAACATAATACAACATGTTAGCTACTAACATACTTAAGGATTAAATAACTAATCCTGAATTTGTTTAAAAACCCGAGTAATGATTAATGATTAATCACGGGGAAAATACTGGGGGGTTAGTGATTACTTGGAATACCGGATCATATTGAATCATAGTGTATTAACACTTAGCAGTATCTTCCAGAGCTGGGTGCATTACAGGACGTGCATTAGAGGACGGGCTCGGGATTAGGATGTCTGCTCTTCTACTTGGTGAACGGTATGTTATTCTGTGGTCCGAGTGTCCTAAGGATTTCCTTGGGATAAGGACGTTCGAGTGTCCTAAGAGCAATATGTGTGGATTATAATGATATGTTTATGTGCATTTAATAGCTCGACCATCTCGTGTTATTAACTGTGCGTGAATGTCTTTCGGACTAATATAATACCGATTGCAAATTTGATACGAGTTATGATGAGTGTCCAAATGAGCGTGTTTTAGAGGTGTATTTCATATGTTTTATCAACACTTTTCATGCTCATTTCTCCACGCTAACTAGTTTTCCTCTACTTTTGTGTTTATTGGTGTTTTACACAATTATTATTGAAATAGGAGGAATAACATAGGTAGGATTAAAGCAGACAAAGAGACAAATGCGTGGGTGCAAACGGATCCAAAATCGGAGCTAAAACAAAGAAGATATAGTGTGTTGAAGATTAGCCTGCCCACTCGACTGACCCTAGGACAGACCCAGAGTCAGTCGGTCAAAAGTCCTGGAGGCTGGAAACTCTCATTCTGGGGGCCGAAATTTCTTGTGGACTGGACTGACCTAGGGGCCGACCCAAGGTCGGTCGGTTGGACTTAAAAACGCGCATTTCAGGGGCCGAATTTGCTTTTGGAATGGACCAACCCTAGGTGGGTCAATCGAGTCAAAATTTTACCCAGATCTATATTTTAAAAGCAGAGAAAGAAGAAGAGAGGGGGATTAGACACAAACCAAAAGCGACGGGAAAACAAGAGAAAATAGGGAAGAAGAAGTAGAAATGAAAAGGAGGATTTTGCCCCAAAATCTCTAAAACTTCCATTGAAGCTCTTCTTCAACCTCCTATGGCTATTTCTTCTCCCTTCTCTCGTTTTTGTTCCTTAATGGTTATGTAGTCTCCTTGTAGCTTGGGATGAGGATTTTGCCCCAAAATCCTTAAAACTTCCATTGTTGAACCTTGAACTTGTGTTTGTGATTTATTTTAGTCCTTGAGCTTAATAAAGATGATTATTGGGTATTTATGATTCTTAAACTTGTCACTCATGATTTAGGGATTTGTCAAGGGTTTTGCTCAATTTGTCATCTATGTGTTAAATTAGTTGGTTTGGCCTACCGATTAGTTTAGCATTATTATGGAATTCTATCAAAATGTGGTTCTGAGATAGAAACCTAAACCGTTGGAGACTAGAACAATGTGCTCTAATTCAATGATTTGGATATTAGACTACATTGCAACCTTAGGGGAACTTGAGCTTAGTGCTATCGATTGACCCTGGGCTTAGCTGATTGAAAAGTTCTGGTTAAATTGATTAGGATTAGTATGCCTGGATTAGGTTGCTAATTAATTAAGTGTTCCCATTGTTTAGCTATAAGTACAAAGTTCGACAGTCGGTAGAAAAGGAAGGACGGGTGCAAGGATCCATCCCGAGCTACATCTATCCTAGATAGTTAATTTAGTGTTTATTGCTTTTCTTTATTTCTCCAATTACAACCCAAAAACTTAAAACCCCAGATTAAGTTTATGCACTTTTATTTATCTTCTTGCACATTTACTAAACTTATAATTAACTAGATAGTTACGAAGTCCCTGTGGATACGATCTTGTTGTACTATCATGACTGGGTTCACTGCCCATAGTTAGCAAGATAGTTTAATCATTATTTTGCACAACAAGTTACGAGTAAGATGAGGAAATAGATTATTCGTTATGAAGATCAATGTAATACGTCATATATTATTCCTAGTGGAACCTAAGTAAATAACTATAGGATGAGATTCGGTAATACCAATCTCTAGAGCATATGTACGTGAACATGAAAAATGACCTAGATGACTTCTAGGGAGTGTGTAAGACCTAAAAGATAACTATATGAAATTATATTCACTATAACCTAAGAGTAGATCTTAGGTAAGATGATTGAGTTACTTAATCATATGGTGAGAATTGGTATACGATGAGAAACCTAGGGTAATCTCAGATTACCTGGTTGCGCAGAGTGATCACTAGAGAGGACTGTCGAATCGGGTCCACTCATGGAAATCCAGCAAGCCACATTTGATCGATGGTCGGAGGGCACTGCTGTTGGTACATGCTACGGTCGAAAAGGATGCCTTAAAAGGGAAAGATGAATATGAGTTCATTTAGCACGTTGGTCCAGCAGTTACCCAAACTGTCTGATGCGGCAAGAGATCCTGTCGGATGTGTCTATCCGCTTATTATGAGAGGCATGGAATGCGTTCTGGTAAGAATTGTATATTATAATTATAAGCATATGAACGGGTTGTCCTAACATGACATATGTCAAGGATTAACGAGTTATAAGCTCAATAAATGAGGAAAGGCACACTAGTTGCAAGTTAGTACGAGCAGTGGCGGAGCTATATGCTCCATTGGGTGGGTTTGGCCCCTCCAATTAAAAAAAAATCAATAGAAAAATACCTATAATACAATATATTTTACAATGTGGCTCCTTAAATATTTTTATATGGCCCCTTCAATTTTCATAAGCTGGCTCCGCCCCTGAGTACGAGATATCAATAACCCTTGTAAATATGGATAACGAAAGAAAGAGGCCTTGAAGGCTAATTACACGGGAACCGTTCGAAAATAACAACTCTTGTATCGTTATCATATGCACTTGTTTATTTTTTTTGCTTATATGCATAAACTATGTGTGGATTGTGTTGCATGATGGATGCTTATTGGTTGTTTAAATTATCATATTATGGCTTTATTATATTATGCTAAGAACGGTATTTTAAGACGAGTTACAAGTTAGGAGTGTTACAAGTCTACTAGCAAGGTAGTTCACAAACAAGAGAAAAGAAAAAAGTATAGTGTTTTTGGTAAAGAGCGCCATAAACTGGACAAAAGCTTTTTGACTATAGAGACTATTTCAAAGTTACCTATTTTCCTGTTGGTAGTTTCTAAAAGTTAACCTTTCATTAAAAGTCTAAAGATAAAATAAAAATACATCAAAAATTTTACTCTTACTGCGAATCTAATATGTTCGGTTACTCACTAACAGATAGTTATTGAATATTTTCTCCGTCTCATCGTTTTCATGAATGGCTAAGCCTACAGTTATAAAAAAAACTGTTATTCAAATCCATTCGATTTGCTCATGGTTCCAAAAGTCAAGGATAAACACATAATATAATCGTTGGTTTTGACTAACGGAATTTATTATCTAGTTTTACATATATTCAACTAAAACAATACTAGAGTTATAATTTACGAGGAAAATTATTAATAGCTTACGCCACCAGATTACAAAGATTCACACCTACTATAGATATTTACTAAGAAATTAATTTGTATAAATCTTATTGTATACTTTTCAAAATTAAGGACGTCAAATCTTACAAAGCTAGCAAAAGTAAAGACCAACTATGTGTTAAGAGCTTTTGATGCTTATCATTTGGTGTATATGTCAACATCTTTTAGTTACACGTTATTTAACGTACATTTAAATATTATATTTATTTAATGAACCCAAAATTTTACAAAAAGAATAAAAATATTTAAAAACTGGTCTGGTTTGGGTCAACTGGATAGATTTTGAATATAGAAATGTAACCGGTAAAAGGTTTTTTTTTTATTAATATAGGCGTAAGGCCTACGATGCCGCACGGGCATAACAAACAAAACCTCGACAAGACCGACTCAAACCATACATACCTTTCTTGAAATACCCCTACCTAATTAAATATGGATTGAACATATAATCAATTAAATTATGGCCTAAACAATTAAATTTAGTACGGGCATATATGTGTCCGAAAACATGACAACGTCGTATATAATAAATAATAACGTCGCATAGTTACGTATAACTAAATCGCGACAAAATAAAAGGGTCGTATATATACAACGTAACAAAATTAACTGGTCGCGTATCTAAGTAATAACGCGATGTATTATATAGTCTCACATAATTAAATAAACATGTATATAGCTTTTCCAAAAAAAAATGGGAGCAATCACGCTCCCGCCGAGGTTTGAACCCGTACCTTTCGTATACCTCCTAAACGTTCTAACCGGATGAGTTGTGCTCGAATTCAGTAACTTATACCAACGAATCAAAACTAGTATTATGTCAATTAAGGTAACGTGAGTACGTCTCTTTACATAATATTAAGTAAGCTATCTATATCTTCCAATCTCATCTGATCACCGTCTACCAAATTACCACCTTATCCATTTGAATGCCTGCAAGCCACCGTATGACACAAAAAAAAAATAAGTTCATGACATGTATACACTTAATATAGAGTAACATCTTACTACTACTGAAATACCCCGTATTTAAAAATAGTGATTAATTAGGCTAATAAATAATTTTGGAAGCTTAATAAGTGTAAATAATTATGAGGGAACAAATCCCGAAGAAAAAGGATCTTTTAAAACGGTTTAAAAACATTACCGAACCTTAAAGCGCGTTTTTCGAGGTAACCGGGAAAACGTGTCTTTAAGCGGGTCAAATAGACTCGTAACAATTTTAGCCAACTAAATAATCACTAATAAATATTAGTGAGGCTTTAGGACCAATAAAATCAATAAAAACGAGAAATTAGTAAAAACTGTCAAAACGGGAAATTGTGGGGTAGGAATATAATAACACACAAACTTATGTGTCCAAGAATGTAAAAAGAATTTAAAACCCCTTGGTCTCTGTGTGTGTCCGATTTTCTTCACTCACACACACTCACCCTCTTTCTTTTACTCACAAACAAACAAAACAATAAAGTAACATTTACTCTCACATTTTTCTCTCTCCTAACCCATTCTCTCTTTTCCTCACGTGGACCAGCACCCTCACTCTCTCTTTTCCTCTCTTCTTCTACCTCCATGCGATTTCCATGGCTGCTTAAGAAAAACAACACAAAACTCACCTCTCCTTTGTAACTCCCTCCACACTTCTCCAAAAATTACAAAAATTAACCATTGTAATCCCCTCCTCAAGAGCTACATTTTCATCTTTCCAAAATCCAAAAAATAACCATTTTCGATTTTGAGGGTATATCCCATTTGGAGTTTCAACACCACCATTAGAAGGCCCTCCTTCTCCTGTTCTTCTAAGGTAAAAATATTCTGAAAACTCCATCTTTTTCTAGCTCTTGTGGGCAAAACGAAAATCTAGACTAAACCCTTGTTTTGGTTCTGTGTTCTAGCCGATTTTGGCTTGTTGAAGGAGTTGGAAACCTTGTTCTTGAACCACTCCAAGCTTCACTGCACTCTTGAGAGGTAATATGAATTCTAAACCCTAGAAATCTACATTGAAAGCTTAAATAATATAAGAGTAGTTTTGGTATTGAATGTGTGTGTATATATGGGTGATAATGTTAGATTGTTGAATACCAAAACCGGTAGAGGGAGAAGGAAGGAGAAAGAAGAAGAAAGGAAATCTAGAAGTAAAGCAAGGTAAGGAATGTTCACCTTGGTGTAGCTTTATAAATGTATATGTAACAGATTTTAAGAATGGAAATGGGTATTGTAAAATAATAATGCATTAATGGTATAATGGGTAAGAGAAACTAAGCATTTTGAAACCCTTGAAACATTGTAAAAATGTTATAAAACGGATTGGGAATTGAGTGTTGAGTGCAGGGATTTTAGTGTTGTTTTGGTGTTGATATTTGCATATGGGAGCTTGTATAGTTTTGGTTGTTGTAACAGGTGAAACAAGTGTTGAAATGTGAACTAGAATGTGTGGTGAGTGTATAAAAATACAAGGGAGACTATGGCAAAATTTGCCTAGGATTAGAACACTTAGAGAATTAAAACTAGGTGACTAATGTGTGTTGTAACAGATTTTGATTGGGATAGTTAAAGGGTAAGTTGAGAGGGATAGCTAATGTATTCTAAATGCACTAGAGGTGTTAGAATTGTCATTAGAAGAGGGAGATGTAGAGGAGAAGAGTGAGTGTTTTAAAATCTGTAGCATAGTGTAACTAGAGAAGAAACTAGATTGAGTGTTGAGTGAAACTTAGAAAATTATGTGAGTGAATGAGTGTAGAAATGTGCAAGGAGTCAATGGATGAACTAAGGTGTACTAGGAGATGTAATTAGTGTTATAACATGTGGGAATGAGTGTAGGAACAATGGGGAAGTAATGGGTAAAAGAGAGGATTGAAAACAGAAACTAAAATGCAAATACTGGGCTGGACCGGACTTGCGACCGGACTTGCAAGTCCGGTCGTGCCCAGATTTACAAAGACGGGAAAGCTACTGGAATCGACCGGACTTGCGACCGGACATGCAAGTCGGTCGGGCGGAAAATTTTCCCGTCAGAAAGCTACTGGAATCGACCGGACTTGCGACCGGACATGCAAGTCCGGTCGAGCAGAAAAAATTTTCCCTCGGTATGCTACTGGAATCGACCGGACTTGCGACCGGACATGCAAGTCGGGTCGAGCAGGAAAATTTCCCGCAGAATGTTACTGGAATCGACCGGACTTGCGACCGGACATGCAAGTCCGGTCGGACCAAAAATTCTCAAGAAGAAGAAACCTACTGGAATGGACCGGACTTGCCAAAGGTCGGTCGCAAGTCCGGTCCTGACAAAAAAAAAAAAAAAAAAAAAAAAAATTTTAATTTAAATAGTAATTGTATATATATATGCATATAACACCCATACATATATGTGTATGTATATGTGTGTAAGCATGCAAACTCAAGTAAAGAGATGGAAATTAAGTAAAGGGAAAATAAGTAAGTAAAGTATAAGTGTAGTAAATGTAAGGACATAGTAAGTAGGAGTTAAGTAATGATAGTTAAATAATCATTCAACTGTATGCACATATTAGGAATCGATTTGTGAAACCGGAAGGGACGTTTGGAAGTACGTACAACGGTGAACGTATGAATTCCTCATGCCCCGAATGCTATCATGGCTACTCTGATTTGTGTGTTGTGTGCTAATTGATCACCAATAAAGATAAATGCACGAATCGGAGTTAATATGTTACTTGTGATATAGTGTTGTATGATGTTGTATATTTTCTTTAAATTAGTTTTATACTTCATGAAATGTATGGATGATATGAATGTGTGTATGTATGATGTATTGCACGCTGACCGATTGTGATGAACTGGACTTCTAACTGTTCCTAACGATCTAACCATCCTAACTTAAAATGGTAATTAAATTGGAATGAGTAGAAGCGATATGTTCGGCCACGCGTGAGGATGCGGAGTCACGAGAGGTTGGCTCCAATTCCTGACTCTAAATGGTCCGCGGCCCAAATCCCTTAAGTGGGTAGCATCCGGATTAGTGAGTCAAGTAAATCCGGATGTGGGACGGAGTAGTCCCAAGGCCGGAGGTCCCGACGACTTAACTTGAGTATAAGCAAGAAAGTAAGAATGAGTAAGTAAGAAAAAGGAAAGTAAGTAAGTGTAAGTATAAAGTAAGTATGACGAATGAGTAAAAGAGTAATATGCATTCCGATTAACCCGGATGACAATTTGGCTAACCTGTGAAGGTAAGTATTGTGAACTCTGTGTATTTGTTGCTTGAAGTGATTGTGTATTGTAGTTGTATGTATGATTGTATGTAGAGCATGTATGCATGAGTAATGAACAAGCATGTTTAGCGGTCGCAATTAGTCGGTGTACCCTTGCTAGCAATCGGTATATGCGGAGTTCATGCGCAGCGTAATGACCCCCTCGGGGGACCATTTTACTACACGCAGGTACTCGAGATTGATGAAGATGTGAAGATCTACTTCCATTTCTTTTATCTTCTTTTTGGGATGTAAACATTGAATTTATGATGGGTGTACTAAGTAGTACATGGCTGTAACTTTTGATTAGGGGTGATCTCAGATTACCTGGTTGCGCAGAGTGATCACTAGAGAGGACTGTCGAATCGGGTCCACTCATGGAAATCCAGCAAGCCACATTTGATCGATGGTCGGAGGGCACTGCTGTTGGTACATGCTACGGTCGAAAAGGATGCCTTAAAAGGGAAAAGATGAATATGAGTTCATTTAGCACGTTGGTCCAGCAGTTACCCAAACTGTCTGATGCGGCAAGAGATCCTGTCGGATGTGTCTATCCGCTTATTATGAGAGGCATGGAATGCGTTCTGGTAAGAATTGTATATTATAATTATAAGCATATGAACGGGTTGTCCTAACATGACATATGTCAAGGATTAACGAGTTATAAGCTCAATAAATGAGTAAAGGCACACTAGTTGCAAGTTAGTACGAGCAGTGGCGGAGCTATATGCTCCATTGGGTGGGTTTGGCCCCTCCAATTAAAAAAAAATCAATAGAAAAATACCTATAATACAATATATTTTACAATGTGGCTCCTTAAATATTTTTATATGGCCCCTTCAATTTCATAAGCTGGCTCCGCCCCTGAGTACGAGATATCAATAACCCTTGTAAATATGGATAACGAAAGAAAGAGGCCTTGAAGGCTAATTACACGGGAACCGTTCGAAAATAACAACTCTTGTATCGTTATCATATGCACTTGTTTATTTTTTTTTGCTTATATGCATAAACTATGTGTGGATTGTGTTGCATGATGGATGCTTATTGGTTGTTTAAATTATCATATTATGGCTTTATTATATTATGCTAAGAACGGTATTTTAAGACGAGTTACAAGTTAGGAGTGTTACACGTCTACTAGCAAGGTAGTTCACAAACAAGAGAAAAGAAAAAAGTATAGTTGTTTTTGGTAAAGAGCGCCATAAACTGGACAAAAGCTTTTTGACTATAGAGACTATTTCAAAGTTACCCTATTTCCTGTTGTAGTTCTAAAAGTTAACCTTTCATTAAAAGTCTAAAGATAAAATAAAAATACATCAAAAATTTTACTCTTACTGCGAATCTAATATGTTCGGTTACTCACTAACAGATAGTTATTGAATATTTTCTCCGTCTCATCGTTTCATGAATGGCTAAGCCTACAGTTATAAAAAAACTGTTATTCAAATCCATTCGATTTGCTCATGGTTCCAAAAGTCAAGGATAAACACATAATATAATCGTTGGTTTGACTAACGGAATTTATTATCTAGTTTTACATATATTCACAACTAAAACAATACTAGAGTTATAATTTACGAGGAAAATTATTAATAGCTTACGCCACCAGATTACAAAGATTCACACACCTACTATAGATATTTACTAAGAAATTAATTTTGTATAAATCTTATTGTATACTTTTCAAAATTAAGGACGTCAAATCTACAAAGCTAGCAAAAGTAAAGACCAACTATGTGTTAAGAGCTTTTGATGCTTATCATTTGGTGTATATGTCAACATCTTTTAGTTACACGTTATTTAACGTACATTTAAATATTATATTTATTTAATGAACCCAAAATTTTACAAAAAGAATAAAAAAATATTAAAAACTGGTCTGGTTTGGGTCAACTGGATAGATTTTGAATATAGAATGTAACCGGTAAAAGGTTTTTTTTTATAATTATAGGCGTAAGGCCTACGATGCCGCACGGGCATAACAAACAAAACCTCGACAAGACCGACTCAAACCATACATACCTTTCTTGAAATACCCCTACCTAATTAAATATGGATTGAACATATAATCAATTAAATTATGGCCTAAACAATTAAATTTAGTACGGGCATATATGTGTCCGAAAACATGACAACGTCGTATATAATAAATAATAACGTCGCATAGTTACGTATAACTAAATCGCGACAAAATAAAAGGGTCGTATATATACAACGTAACAAAATTAACTGGTCGCGTATCTAAGTAATAACGCGATGTATTATATAGTCTCACATAATTAAATAAACATGTATATAGCTTTTCAAAAAAAAAAATGGGAGCAATCACGCTCCCGCCGAGGTTTGAACCCCGTACCTTTCGTATACCTCCTAAACGTTCTAACCGGATGAGTTGTGCTCGAATTCAATAACTTATACCAACGAATCAAAACTAGTATTATGTCAATAAGGTAACGTGAGTACGTCTCTTTACATAATATTAAGTAAGCTATCTATATCTTCCAATCTCATCTGATCATTACCGTCTACCAAATTACCCACCTTATCCATTTGAATGCCTGCAAGCCACCGTATGACACAAAAAAAAAAATAAGTTCATGACATGTATACACTTAATATAGAGTAACATCTTACTACTACTGAAATACCCCGTATTTAAAAATAGTGATTAATTAGGCTAATAAATAATTTTGGAAGCTTAATTAAGTGTAAATAATTATGAGGGAACAAATCCCGAAGAAAACGGATCTTTAAAACGGTTTAAAAACATTACCGAACCTTAAAGCGCGTTTTTCGAGGTAACCGGGAAAACGTGTCTTTAAGCGGGTCAAATAGACTCGTAACAATTTTAGCCAACTAAATAATCACTAATAAATATTAGTGAGGCTTTAGGACCAATAAAATCAATAAAACGAGAAATTAGTAAAAACTGTCAAAAACGGGAAATTGTGGGGTAGGAATATAATTAACCAAAACTTATGTGTCCAAGAATGTAAAAAGAATTTAAAACCCCCCTTGGTCTCTGTGTGTGTCCGATTTTCTTCACTCACACACACTCACCCTCTTCTCTTTTACTCAAACAACAAAAACAATAAAGTAACATTTACTCTCACATTTTCTCTCTCCTAACCCATTCTCTCTTTTCCTCACGTGGACCAGCACCCTCACTCTCTCTTTTTCCTCTCTTCTTCTACCTCCATGCGATTTCCATGGCTGCTTAAGAAAAACAACACAAAACTCACCTTCTCTCCTTTGTAACTCCCTCCACACTTCTCCAAAAAATTACAAAAATTACACCATTGTAATCCCCTCCTCAAGAGCTACATTTTCATCTTTCCAAAATCCAAAAATAACCATTTTCGATTTTGAGGGTATATCCCATTTGGAGTTTCAACACCACCATTAGAAGGCCCTCCTTCTCCTTGTTCTTCTAAGGTAAAAATATTCTGAAAACTCCATCTTTTTCTAGCTCTTGTGGGCAAAACGAAAATCTAGACTAAACCCTTGTTTGGTCTCTTGTGTTCTAGCCGATTTTGGCTTGTTGAAGGAGTTGGAAACCTTGTTCTTGAACCACTCCAAGCTTCACTGCACTCTTGAGAGGTAATATGAATTCTAAACCCTAGAAATCTACATTGAAAGCTTAAATAATATTAAGAGTAGTTTTGGTATTGAATGTGTGTGTATATATGGGTGATAATGTTAGATTTGTTGAATACAAAAACCGGTAGAGGGAGAAGGAAGGAGAAAGAAGAAGAAAGGAAATCTAGAAGTAAAGCAAGGTAAGGAATGTTCACCTTGGTGTAGCTTTATAAATGTATATGTAACAGATTTTAAGAATGGAATGGGTATTGTAAAATAATAATGCATTAATGGTATAATGGGTAAGAGAAACTAAGCATTTTGAAACCCTTGAAACATTGTAAAAACTGTTATAAAACGGATTGGGAATTGAGTGTTGAGTGCAGGGAATTTTAGTGTTGTTTTGGTGTTGATATTTGCATATGGGAGCTTGTATAGTTTTGGTTGTTGTAACAGGTGAAACAAGTGTTGAAATGTGAACTAGAATGTGTGGTGAGTGTATAAAAATACAAGGGAGACTATGGCAAAATTGCCTAGGATTAGAACACTTAGAGAATTAAAACTAGGTGACTAATGTGTGTTGTAACAGATTTTGATTGGGATAGTTAAAGGGTAAGTTGAGAGGGATAGCTAATGTATTCTAAATGCACTAGAGGTGTTAGAATTGTCATTAGAAGAGGGAGATGTAGAGGAGAAGAGTGTGAGTGTTTAAAATCTGTAGCATAGTGTAACTAGAGAAGAAACTAGATTGATGAGTGTTGAGTGAAACTTAGAAAATTATGTGAGTGAATGAGTGTAGAAATGTGCAAGGAGTCAATGGATGAACTAAGGTGTACTAGGAGATGTAATTAGTGTTATAACATGTGGGAATGAGTGTAGGAACAATGGGGAAGTAATGGGTAAAAGAGAGGATTGAAAACAGAAACTAAAATGCAAATACTGGGCTGGACCGGACTTGCGACCGGACTTGCAAGTCCGGTCGTGCCCAGATTTACAAAGACGGGAAAGCTACTGGAATCGACCGGACTTGCGACCGGACATGCAAGTCCGGTCGGGCGGAAAATTTTCCCGTCAGAAAGCTACTGGAATCGACCGGACTTGCGACCGGACATGCAAGTCCGGTCGAGCAGAAAAAATTTCCCTCGGTATGCTACTGGAATCGACCGGACTTGCGACCGGACATGCAAGTCCGGTCGAGCAGGAAAATTTCCCGGCAGAATGTTACTGGAATCGACCGGACTTGCGACCGGACATGCAAGTCCGGTCGGACCACCAAAAATTCTCCCGAAGAAACCTACTGGAATGGACCGGACTTGCCCAAGGTCGGTCGCAAGTCCGGCTGACAAAAAAAAAAAAAAAAAAAAAAAAAAAAAAATTATTTTAATTTAAATAGTAATTGTATATATATATGCATATATACACCCATACATATATGGTATGTATATGTGTGTAAGCATGCAAACTCAAGTAAAGAGATGGAAACTTAAGTAAAGGGAAAATAAGTAAGTAAAGTATAAGTGTAGTAAATGTAAGGACATAGTAAGTAGGAGTTAAGTAATGATAGTTAAATAATCATTCAACTGTATGCACATATTAGGACTCGATTTGTGACACCGGAAGGGACGTTTGGAAGTACGTACAACGGTGAACGGTATGAATTCCTCATGCCCCGAATGCTATCATGGCTACTCTGATTTGTGTGTTGTGTGCTAATTGATCACCAATAAAGATAAATGCACGAATCGGAGTTAATATGCTTACTTGTGATATGTAGTGTTGTATGATGTTGTATATTTTCTTTAAATCTTAGTTTGTATACTTCATGAAATGTATGGATGATATGAATGTGTGTATGTATGATGTATTGCACTGTGACCGATTGTGATGAACTGGACTTCTAACTTGTTCCTAACGATCTAACCATCCTAACTTAAAATGGTAATTAAATTGGAATGAGTAGAAGTCCGATATAGTTTCGGCCACGCGTGAGGATGCGGAGTCACGAGAGGTTGGCTCCAATTCCTGACTCTTAAACTGGTCCGCGGCCCAAATCCCTTAAGTGGGTAGCATCCCGGATTAGTGAGTCAAGTAAATCCCGGATGTGGGACGGAGTAGTCCCAAGGCCGGAGGTCCCGACGACTTAACTTGAGTATAAGCAAGAAAGTAAGAATGAGTAAGTAAGAAAAAGGAAAGTAAGTAAGTGTAAGTATAAGTAAGTATGACGAATGAGTAAAAGAGTAATATGCATTCCGATTACACCGGATGCACAATTTGGCTAACCTTGTGAAGGTAAGTATTGTGAACTCTGTTGTATTGTTGCCTTGAAGTGATTGATGTATTGTAATGTATGTATGATTGTATGTAGAGCATGTATGCATGAGTAATGAACAAGCATGTTTAGCGGTCGCCAATTAGTCGGTGTACCCTTGCTAGCAATCGGTATATGCGGAGTTCATGCGCAGCGTAAGCTGACCCCCTCGGGGGACCATTTTTACTACACGCAGGTACTCGAGATTGATGAAGATGTGAAGATCTACTTCCATTTCTTTTATCTTCTTTTTGGGATGTAAAAATTGAATTTATGATGGTTGTACTAAGTAGTACATGGCTGTAACTTTTGATTAGCCGGTGTACCATGTGGTACACCTTTTTGGATATTAATAGTATGGAGCATTGGTATAGATGGGCATAGGATAGGAGCTCATTCTTTGGGGGTAAACTTGGAAGGTTTTAATGAATACATGTGAATACTCGGTAATCCTTTTGTAGTGAATGTATTTGTAATTGGCAAGTTATTTTAGTAGCTCGGTATCTATGGGCCATCAGACGTCACTGTAAGTATTGGTAGCCTTGCTAGCTGTATGGGCGGTTAGCGGCATTGTATCACCCGCCGAAGTAAGTAAGTAGTATTCTTCCGCTGCGAACTCATTGAATAACAGGACGATTAGACGGTAAGCATAGGATTAACGGTTGGGGTGTTACACACTACTTATATGTAAGACTATTATAGGTAGTGCTGATGTGGCAAAGCAAAATATCTGTACTGAGATGTCTAGTGTATAAATACGGTTACTGTACAACCAAAGTGAATATGAAGAATTCCTTTCTAATCGCGTCTGTTACTCTCATCTTCTCATGCTCTTCTCTGTTCTATCTCTGTCTTGTTAATGGCGTTGGTATACTGCACTATGTTTCATACACTTATTCATTATATTCCAAAGCAACTTGACCCACATCCACTTGCAGCACCTGCAATACCCACCGAACACACACACATATTTGAGTACTCCTCTGTCATGATATACACAATATATATATGTATTGACAAATCAAACCCATACTACTACTACAAAAAAAATATCCGACAACATGTGCAAGCGGGAGACCACCTCAATTTCCCACCTTGACCACACTTACCAACCCCCACCTACTACACCATTACCGATTCCCTCTCGCTCTCTTTTTTTTTCAGTACTTGTTTTCTTCCTCCATTGGTCGGTTTCTTCCTGCTTCAAGCGTGAGCATTCCAGCTCTTCTCTGCTGCTCCCCCGGAACCGAGAGCATGCCCAACTCCCTTCATGTTCCAGAACCGAGAGAAACTCTCAATCTCAAGCATAAACTGTTGAGCAGTAGGTAAGTGCAACAAAAAAAAAACTAGCTATTCCTTTCCTCCATTCCGGTAGCATTCCCAGCGACCAGGAGCTCCATTCCTTGTTTGCTTAACAAAAAAAACAACACAGAGAAGGAAGCTCTCAGCTCGAGCTTGCCTTCACGTAAACAAACCAGAAGAGATGCCCCCAGTGTAAGGAACAGATCCAAGTGCACTCGTTTGCTGTAACGAGCTCACGGTAAATTCTTTTCCCCTTAGACACTCCTTCTACATTACCGGTTTATTTCCAGTTCTTCCAAGCTTGTAACAAGCTTCTTTCTCTGCTTTTCGTCACGTAAATACCAGTAGAAGTGCCCCAGTCTGTTCACTACTACTTCCATGTACAAACAGAGGAAGAATGCCCAACACTTAGTGAAGGATAAGATCCAATTTAAAGCTCCATCTTCACCCTTTTTCGGTAAAAAAAAACCATGCCATTCTCCTCTTGTATTAACGGTAGTATACTCTCAGTTTCCTAGCTCAAACTTTGCCTCTTCACGTACCAGAAACAGAGGGAGTTCTCAGCTCTCCCTTACTCTCCTTACGTGTAAAAATCAGAGAAGAGAAGGAAGTGTTATACTATCTAAACAAAGGTAAAGTCCATGCACCTTACTACCGTTTTCTTCCAGTTCTTCCCAGCTTCTTATAAGCTCCTTCTTCTTATTTTTCTCCACGTAAAAACCAGAGGAAACACTCAGCTGGGTGAAGAAAAAGATCCAAGCGTAAGAACTCCATTCTTAGTCAAATCGGTAAGGAAATTACCCATCTTTTCTTCCCTGTTCTACCGGTAATACATGTTGGTATTAGTAGCATTTTAATGCCTTGCTCTCCCATTCAAAACCAGACGTAAGCACCCATATAAAACCCTTGTCTGACCATGCTCATGGTAAGAAGAATCTTGCCTATTCCCTCTTAGTTTTACCGGTGATATGTACTTAAGTAAGTCTAGTTTTAACACCCTCTGTTGCTTACAAAAAAAAAACAGGCGTGAGAGTGCCTTTGTAACCAGCCTTAAACCAAGGTAAATACCATACTTCCCTAGCTTAAATCCACCATTAATTACCTTGTAGTTCATGTCTAATGTATGTTCTTTCTTGGCATGAAATGCTGCTGGAAATCCTTTGAGACTAACCTGCACAACCGTAGGGAAAACAAGTCAACCTTAATGAAGTATATAACTAAGCCAATGTATTGGTTATGTGGGAACTGATTTGAGATTTCATACATCAGCCGTGAGCACGTGTGAAGCCTAGGCTGAAGGGATTCGCTTAAAAACAATGTAAGTGTACTTAACACCTCATATATGGTTTTATGCCATTAGGCTATTTAAAAAATAAAAAACGTGGAATTATAATGTATTTGAGACATTTTGGTTACGCATATATGTAAGCCGTGGGTTTTATTGGGGCTATATAACTTAGTTATGTACTAAAACATTTGTTAACATTTTTGTGGTGTTAGTTAGAATATTAATGACCTATAAGATCAAGGAAATTAGTTATGGGTCAAAAAATATAAATTATAAAGTATATGGTGGCAAGGGAAGTAAACCAAGACCAAACATGGTCTTAAAGACTGACTAAACTATGCATTATAATGTTTATAACATTTTTAGTGATAATATAAGGTTTAAGATGACATATTATGTCATAAAGATTAATTAAATGATTTTAGGAAACATAAAAGAAAAACTACACAATGAACCGTAAACAATATAGTCTTTACGACATTTATGTGTAATTATATTCTATGTTAATTATTGTAATAAGGCCAAGCATTTTAGGCCATTTAATTAATTGTTATATTAAGTTAAAAACGGATTTAAAATGGATTTAGAACTAAAATAAATATTACCGTAATAGTTTGGGTGTTTAATGTAATCTAAATAAATTTTGGGGTTAACTATAAATAATAGCCGAAGACTATGCATTAAAACCTTATTTCATGAATTATATAAAATTTAATAAGGTTTTGAGACAAAAATATAAATTTCAAACTGTAATTATACGAACTCCTGGTCAAACTGAAAATTATGGGTCAACATAGACCTTATTAGGAGGTTTGACCAAATTTAATGTCATAAATAATTAATTTATGAATTATGTTAATAATACAAGTGGAATGTTGAATTTATATAAAAACTTATGGGGTATAAAATGTAAATACCGAAAAGTAGAGGTGTAGTTTGGTTAATATGATGGTTTATATCTTAAGTATTAAATTTGGGAATTTTTGGAGTTTATATAGTGGGTATAATAATAAAAGTGTATAATATATGGTTGTGACAAATAGAAAGTATATTATATAAGAAGGGGTCAAATGAAAATAAAGAAAAAAGATTATGGGCGGAAATAAGATTTTTAAAAGTTCATGGAGCTGTGCGCAAATAATGGTAAGAACTATAGGTTATATTCAGTAATGAATATTAAAAAACATATAGTATAACACATGTATAAACATTATGATAATATATGTGGTTATTTGTAAATAAGGAAAAGATAGTGGCTGGAAAAGAAACCTACCAAACAGCTATGGGCTGTTCGGTAATAGGAAGAAATAAACATATATAGACTATATGTTAAATATTGTAATGTTTGGATGATACAACAAATGTAGGTAAAAATATTAAGAGGTTTGTGATAAAAGAATAAATATGAAAAGTTGAAGGGGTATTAAAACAGAAACAAACAGAACCTAAGGGACTGTTGGTATTCTTTCAGAAATGTGGGAACTATATAGTATACATACTATATGATTTTAAGATGTTATAATATATGATGAGTATGGAGTGTTATTAGATGTTGGGGTGAAATTGTAATACTTGGAAAGTATGGGGTTTGTAAGGAAGAATGAAAAATAAATTATATGCCTTCTCGGCAATTATAAAGAATTTATAAAACTATAGGTTATGTTTTGTTATAAGGTTTAATGTTATAAGATATGATGCTTATAACATGGTATAATAACGTGTGGTTAAGTTTTGTAATTAATGAAAACTATAGGGAAATGAAGAATAATGATTGTATAAACATGTATGCCTTGCGGCAATATAACATATATAGGGTTTGAATTTGGAAAACTATACATTGTAATGTGTGAGGGTGTTCACCAATCAAATTGTGGGTTTTAGAAATTGGAAATCCATGTTGAACAAAATTAAAATCTGTCAAAGATAGAAAGCATCAAGGCTTCAAATTGGATTAGTCAACAAGGTCAACCTAGGGCAATTTGGTTAGATTCAAAGATATTCAAACCTACTACTACAACAAACATCCGGTCAACTAAGATAAATCAGTCAAAACTTAAACCCTTGATTAGTCAAGTACATAATTTTTAGAAGAAATACAATTCCAATTAGGCTGAGCCTAAGTCTAGTTTCAATTAGGCCCTATGAATAGAGATAGACTTAAGAGACTTAGGAAAAGATTTGACCCAAATTGGTTATAATGAAATTAAATGGGAAATTAGGAAAATTGGGCTCCTAGTCACTTTGACTAGATTTATAATGATCTTAAACCCATGTTAGAAGTAGATAGAGATTAAGTAGATAAAGATTGAGATATTGATTTATGCAAACTTCAAATGATAAGTAATAAATTAGTGGGTAGTAATTGAAGTGGAGTTCCACCGGACAAGGTAACCCAACCACTACCGAAGACAACAAGTAAACCTACTATTCGTAGTAAGGTAAAATGTCACCAAAAGAGATACTCGTACCGAAGAACTATACGCCGCTCCTACCGAAGAGCTATACAAGCCATTCCTACCGAAGAGTTGTACAGGAATTCCTACCGGAGGTGGCAAAACAAGGTTCTACCGTTGATCTTGAAAGTACCCCCCGCACGTAAGAGGAAATGTAACTATAAAAGTAAGTCATGTGTATTATAGAATATTCGAGAATAATGTAGGCCCACCGAGGTAGTTACACTCTGCTAACTCTATAAATATGGACCTCAGGCTATGTAAAAAGGCACGCTTAAATTAATACACTGACTGGAATTCTCTTGGTTGTTACTTAGAGCTTGTGAAGAGAGAGTCAGTTTGTTACGATCTCATTTGGCGCCGTCTGTGGGAAACGGACGTCGAAAGACAACCACGATCTGATCCACAGAAGCACACTCCTTGTTCGGCCATGGCACCAAGATCTGATAAGGGGAGGGAAAACTAACTGGAGCAGAGGGGAACTCGTTCTCAAAGGAAGACCTCCGCGATCTGATGCGGGGCTTCACACAAGACGTCAAAAAAAAAACACTGAAAGCAACGAGCATTGGAAGTGCAGTCCGATTCCTTGCTGGTGACAAGACAGAGTGAGAATATCTTCGAAGCAAAAGAAAGAGAAGCTAAAACTCTACTGGTGAAAGTACAGAATCTAAGAGCAAAGTTCTCAAAATGTAATCTCCGATACATACCCAGAGACCAAATTCAGAAGCGGACATATTGGCTAAGCTAGCAAGCATAGCGGAGGGGATACCAGAAGAAGTCCTATTGCAACTTAGGAAATCATCAAGTGTGGAGAAGATAGAAACAATGTCAGTAGAAGTAACCAATATGGAAGGATCATGGATGGCCCCGATCGTCCGGTACATTCAAGAAGGGTTACTTCCGGAGGATATAAAGGAAGCTAGAACAATAAAAAGAAGGGCAACGTCATTCTTCTTAAAAAATAGTCAATTGTATAAGAGGTCCTTCAGAAGACCGTTGTTAAAATGCGTAACAGAGTAACAAGGTTCGGAACTCATTAGCGAAGTACACAATGGAATATGAGGAAACCATCGAGGGGAAAGAGCGATAATGCATAAAATCTTGTGGATGGGCTACTTTTGGCCATCAATCCAAGAATCATGTAAGAAATATGTGAGAAAGTGCGCTCAGTGTCAGTTGCATGGTCCGAAAATAGGGAACCCACCTGCCGAAATGAAGTCTATTACTTCTCCGTTCCCTTTGCAAAATGGGATTAGATATTGTCGGTCCATTTCTAGAAGCTTCCCCGGAAGATATTAATATTTGTATGCCGTAGTGGATTACTTCACCAAGTGGGCAGAAGCCTTGCCGGTGGTAAATATACCTGCACAGAATACAGAGGATTTCGTTTGGAAGAACGTCATATGTCAGTTTGGCCTGCCAAGGTAATCATAACGGAATGGCGCACAGTTCAATTTTGCAGATGCTTCTGAGAATTTTGTGAAGAATGGAAAATCGACTTGAGATTTTCATATATCGCTCATCCGCAGGCAAACGGCTAAATCGAAAACACTAATAGACAGATTGTAAAGGCTCTGAAAAGAAGTTGGAAGGTGGCAGAGATGTTACCGCATGTCTTATGAGCTAATAGAACAACTGTCAAGGGACCAACATGGGAAACTCCTTATAGGTTGACATATGGTCTGAAGGCGGTAGTGCCCGCAGAAATTATGGTACCTTCGAAGAGAACTGAGGAGTACAATAAAGAATAAAATGACAAAGGCATCCGTGATGAATTAGACTTCTTGGATGAAAGATAAACGATTACCGACCTAAAAAGTCAAAATGATAAGCTAAGGGTTGAACGTTATTTCAATAGAAAGGTGAGAGAAAGATCTTTTTCTCCTGTCGATTTAGTACTTCAGGAGGTAAAGCAACCAGTAAAACTACAATCCCAATGGGAAGGGTCGTACATTGTAGAAGCTAAGATAGACCTGGCATCTTATAGGCTCTGAGATTTAGACGGGAAATATACCTCATTCTTGGCACGCTGGACTACAAGTAAGAGTAGACACTGGAAGAGTACCTGTCTCGATATGGACAATAGCAGGGGGACCAGTGGGGTCGGAGCCGGTAACGTTTCCTTCCTTTTTCACACAACTTGAATTTTTGCCCCTCTAACTTTCTATGGCCTTCAGGGGCCTTCCTTTTGGTACCAGCGCTTTAGCACTAGTAGTGCCAACATTTTTGGTACCAGTGGGACTCCGGGATTTACCTCTGGAGGGGGAAGATGGTACAGCCTTCTTCTCCTCAACAGGCCGATAGTCGACAGAATCCCAGTTATACCGAAGAGTGAATTTATCGCCCGAAAAAACAAACTTTGTAGCAAAATAAAAAAAATTCAAACCTAGAAAAAGGGAGAGAATGAAGAATGAAGGCGGAAGACACGTACGTTCAGCATTACTCCTGATTCCGGCCAGCTTCTCTTCGATCAGGTAGTGAGTGATTGGATAAAACTTCGATGATCTTAAATCTTTAAGGAGATCACCGACCTCCGTTGCGTCTTCGGAAGAGGGCATTGGAGCAGCTAGCTGCCCTCTTACTATATCTCCGACATAAGATATCCCAAGAAACCTACCGGGTGGCGGAAAGACGACAAACCAATTGGAAGACCCCGCCCTCCAAATTTATGCGTCTAAAAAAGAATACCCGGGCGCCGCCAGAATAGAGATATCCTCCTCAGTAGTGATGGAGTTTACCCTCATTGTGAAGAAGTTCACAAATTCACGGGCGTCAGGGGTAATCTTTTCTCCGACACAGACAACCAGAAATGCATGAAGACATCCCAAGGCATTAGGGTTCAAATGGGCGAGGGAACACCGACGGCGCGACAAGATGCCCAAGACGAAAGGGTGCGCATGAAGGCTTAAATCACGGTGAAAGTGCTCCCGATACACCATGAACCCACGACCAAAGTAGTCAAAAGGATGCGCCATCGGCTTCGGCACATGGATTTTTGTTCCCAGTGGGACTCGAATTTCCTTCATCACTTTCTTCAAATCCTTGATGGAGAGGCTAGAACCCGCCCCTTCTCACGGAAATTCTTGGCTCTCATCGGAGACTGGGGATGCGACGGAGTTTTGAACATAACCCTTGGCGTCAACAAAAACAATGGTGTTATCGGACGGGGCGGACGAGTTGGGATTCGCAGACGCCATTGAAAGGGGAGTGAAGAGAACGAAAGCTCGAAAGACAAAGAAGGGAGGAGAGAGTGAAAGCGTGAAAGTACGGGAAGTTCGAAAGTAAAACAGAGCGGAGAGAAGAAAGGAAGGAGAAAAGATCGCTTTTAATAGGAAAAAAAGGGAGGCGTGATCCGTTGAGGAGTAATCATAGCCTACCGTCGTAGTTGTGTCAGACAGAAAGTAGGCTCAGAAGACGAGGAGACAACGGTTGGAAGGGAGCATGCCACTACGCCACCGGTAAACTCTCAACAGGTAGAAAAATTTCAAAAGTCGGTTCGAAGACCTTTTTCCTTTCAAATCTTTAAAAAAAAAAAGTCTTGTGGACTAGGAGGGACGAAGTGAAAAATACAAAAAATTACGATCGGAGAAGATCTTCCCTTTTAAACAAAGGAAAGATCTTGTGGGACTGATGAAGTGGGGTTCCACCGGACGAGGTAACCCAACTGCTACCGAAGACAACAAGAAAACCTATTACCGGTAGAAAGGTAAAACGTGACTGAAAGAGATACTCCTACCGAAGGCTATACGACCACTCCTACCGAAGAGCTATACGGCCATTCCTACTGAAGAGTTGTACCGGAATTCCTACCGGAGGTGGAAAAACAAGGTTCTACCGGTGATCTTGAAAGTACCCAGCACGTAGAAGGGGAAATGTAACTGTAAAAGTAAGTCATGTGTATTATAGAATATTCGAGAATAATGTAGGCCCACAGAGGCAGTTACGCTCTGCTAACTCTATAAATAGGGACCTCAGGCTATGTAAAAAGGCATACTTACATTAATACACTGACTAGAACTCTCTTGGTTGTTACTCAGAGAGCTTGTGAAGAGAGAGTCAGTTTGTTATGATCTCAGTAATAATTTGTTTTGGTAAGTTGATTAAGTGAGGGAATAAAATAATTAAGGGATCATTTTATTAAATCAGTTTGATTGGTAGGTATTAAGGTTGATATTAGATATATGAAAATTTCGATGTCTATATGAGTGTATATATATATATATATATAAAGATGGATTAAAGACTAGGAGATATGAATATACATATTCTTGTAACATTAATTTATGGGAATATACTTATGTATACATATATACATAGTAAGGGTTATATATTAAGTCAAGGGTAATAATGTAATAGTATGACCTTGAAACTTATGACAACCACATAAGTATATATATATATTAGATAGATATAATTATATACACACATAAATATAACTGGAGGGTAGGACAATTGATCAAACGGTATGGAATTATATAACGGTGGTTGAATTATTAGGTTGGAATTAATGGAGAATTGATATAATGTTATTAATAACGGTAACAATTATAGAAACGAGTGTGTCACTATAAGTACACCAATGTTAAATGGATAAAGGTTACTCAGTATGACATTTAATTTGAAATGAGTATACTTATATATATATATATATATGAATATATAATCAAATGATTAAGATTTTGGTTAATAGAGTAAGAGAAATTAAATACTATATATATATATATATATATATATATATATATATATATTATATATATGTATATTAGTAAACTAAAGACAAGATTAAGAGGAATCAATTTATAAGATATAGTAAAATTGAATTCGAACTATAAGGTTGAAAGTTATTTGGCTAAATAATGTAACACTGTTAAGGATATTAGTAATTAATAAAACTTATGTATTGTAAGTGCAATATGAAGTTTAGGATTGAATTTTAGACTATGATTATAATCTTATAAATGTTATAACAATTATAAAGTATTAATATCATTAACGACACTAGTACACGTGGTGGAATAATAAAGCTATAAAATAAGGTGGGATATTAATTAGACCTTAGAGGTCTAATAATATACTATATACTGTCACATAACATTAGAATTGTAATCTTAGTATGAATTTATGTAAGATAACACAATCATGTGAGGTTAATTACCTTACATAAAATGATAAGAGATATCATTTAATAAATGAGTTTTATAATTCTTATATATATATGAAGGGAATGGATTATATGATAGGGTTGGGAACCATATAATATTAAGTAATAGGTGTTATAAGATGGTAAGATAAATTATAACATATTAAATATAAAAATTTCTTATGTTAAAGTATGACATAATTAAACAATGAGTGAATGATATATTACAAGGGTTATAGCATTATATAAACTTATGTACTTGGATAAACTAACTAAGTTAACATACTTGGCCAAGTCAACTTAATTGACCAAAAAGGTTAAGTTGGCCGTCCCATAACTTGAAAGGAGAAATAAAGGTTTATAAGTCAAGGATATAATTAACATATAGTAACATACTATATGGAAGTGTGTATAATATACAAATAACAAACCTATAAATAAATGAGATAGGTTATTTGGATTAGATCCTAAGTAGTAAATAAATACAACAGGTTAATTACAATATAGTCGGAGGATGATTGGACTAAATCCAAACCGTTCAAAACCCGAACGCTAAACGTTGAACAATCACAGGGTAATTACTAAGGGGATTAGTGACTAGTCGAGATACCAAATTAGTTCGTGTTACAAAGAGCTAATATGTAGTCTTGTATTCCAGAGTTGAGTGCCTTAGAGGACGTACGCTAGAGGATGAGCTACGAGGAGTACCGGACGAGCGTGAATCTTCACGCTAGCGACTAGCTACAACTGGTGTACGGTATGTTGGATTCTATGGTCTGAACCCTAGATGGATTCTTTGGGTTCAGACATTTATGTTTTAATTGCTCAAGAATATATGTGTGAATTATTGCATGTGATTATATGATATTGTATGCTCGATAAGCAAGCATTTTTATATTGTGCGCGATGTCCTTTGGACTACTTGATTTGTACATTGCGAGTATGCTACGAGTGAGGTTGATGAACATAACGAAGTATGACTCGGTTGAAAATTACTTCAATCTATCTAAGACTTAAAACTTAGGAAAAGATTCGGTATTACCGATCTTAGGGCATTGGCATTGAACATGAATATGACCTAAATGACTTATGGGTATGAGTAAGACCTACTAAGGCATCAAATAAAATGAATTCTCCATAAGAACTCAAAAACTAAAAGAAACAGGTTGGTTAAAACGTTTAACTATGGAGAAATGGTAGATGGTATGGTGGTGTGTTATATGTTCGGGAAATCCTAGCTGCATCCTTTCTAGCAGGTTGCGCATTGTGATCACCAGAGAGGATCCAAGCATGGAACCTCTCATTGAGGAATCCAATTGGTCGTCTTAGACTGGTTGGCAGAGAGTGTAGTTGTCTGGCACACGGCTACGACCATATGCACGTCTCTCACGAGACTCAGGAAGTCCAGTGATCCATTATTATTGGCATTGAGGACTACTATCCCAAAATTAAATTAAACATGATGAGTATTAATGGGGAATTGTCCTTTAACATGACACCCATAAGATTATATGAGTGATGGTGGAAGCGGGGCTTCAAGTGTTGGTAAATGAACACGAGAGTATGACATTCGATGTGGTTAATATGTTCCTTTTTGAGGATTTGAGTGGATGATTTGTTTGTGTATGATGTACTTGACTGGATGGTTGTTAATGATATATATGAGTTGTAATTTGTTTACTTCCCATATTTATAGCATTACATATGTACTTGTAAATCGGAACAGCATGAAAATTGAATAGCATGTTAAGACGGCTAAACACTCATGTGGCCTAATGGGGCCTAAGATCATATAGTTCAACATACTCAGCCCCGTGCTGAGCCTTTTTGGCAACCACATTTTGCAGGTGTACAATGATTGACCCCGGAGTGCGGAATGGGGTATGGTTTTGATTTTGATTAGATGGTATGTGTAGGAGTTCCCGGACTATGACATTGTATTAAATGTGCTAAGTGATGGTTGTGATATATTATGAATCTTGATAGTTGCTCACTAGTTCTTAGGTTTATAAGGATTTACTTATGGGTCGGATGGTTTGTGATGCATTTGAAAAATGTTATGAGTTGTGTTAATCTCGTCATCACTGTGGATGGATGATTAAGCAGTTGGATGGATGGTTGTGTGACACCCTTCTAGTTAGTGAGAGTGTTCTGCAGTGAATGTTGCGATTAATGTATTTTTAATTAATGTTACGAAGCGATTATGGTAAGAGTTAGGATTAATAGATTGTGGTGTTACATACTTGGTCAATGGTCAAACCAAACCCATCAAAATATCTTAGTGTGGCCGGCTGTCCCTGGATAACTCGCCTTATCAGGTTCAATTTCTCTTCTTTAAAGCAAGAGACAATAAGTAAGGAAAAGTCTTATTTTCTTACATTTCCTTACACCTCACCAAACTCTCCCACCTCTCTCCTCTCCTTGCTGATTTCATCCACCTTATTCTACCTTCTTCTTCCTCTTCTTCTTATTCCTTTGCTTGAGATCTCCAAGAATACAACAGTGGCAGCCATGGTGAAGTGAGTCTCTTACTCCTTTTCACTTTAAATCTTCTCGTTTCCACATCTATAAGCTATAAAGAGTACAGATCTATATTTCTTCTCATAAATCCAAATACCTACACTCATTTTGGAGCTATAAATTCATCCTACATGTAGGAAATGAAGCCTAGCTAAGCCTATACCATCTTAAGGTATAAAATGTGATTTAAGCACTAATCTTTCTTTTGATCAATTAATGGCCAAGAACATGGGCTATCTTCTAATCTTTGTTCTTCACTCTTTTCATACACAAATAGTAATCATCTTCAAGCTTCAATAAGGCTGAGAACAACAAGGGTTTCTCCTTAAGGTAAATCCTCCAAAAGTTATCTTTTAAGGGCTTAAACCTTGTTATGTCCATAGATCTATCAGTGGCTCACTTCCTACACTTTTATTAGTGTGGCTGAATATTTGGAAGAGGGAAATCAAGTTCCTCTAGCTATAAGGTAATGTTTCAACCATAGAACTCATTTTAGGCCTTAAAGCCTTAGATTCTTCCTTTGAATTATTATGGTGTTCAAAGACCTTAACATTGTGCTTCATGATCTTCTTCTTCATGTGGCAAAATGGAGTTTCAATACCTTTAAAAGGCTGGTCGAAAGTGCATCAAATTTCAAGAGAAATTCTACTTTGAGAAAAGCTACTAATCCAAGTCCTCCTCAATGCTTCAAACCTTCATTAATCATCTTGGTTTATGCAAAAAGTCATCTTAGAATCCTTACATTATTTAGGGCTGAGTGGAGCTTGTGAAATTTAACTTTGGACATAAAGAGGTAAGTCCCAAAGTTTAAGGTTAATTTGATGTTGTTTAGTTGATTAGGTCAGAGATTGAATCATGGCCGAAAGCCTAGGTAAAAAATGGTCAAAACTTACCAAGGAAATCAACTTAAAACTATTTTGGAACATTTTACTAAGTTAAGTGGTTATTAAAGTACAAAACATTAAGTTAAAAGGGTTAAAAAGGAATTATCGGAAATTATGGGGTATAAATAAATAAAATGAAACTGGCTAGTGCTCCTGATGCATCCCCGATCGATCGTGGATGTATCGTAGACTCAATCTAAACTTTGTTGGTTAAGGAAAGACACGAGATAAACTTAAACTGGAAGCTCCATTTCAATTGAGAATTTACACACAAGAAATTCACTCAATCTGCCTCACCCACACATGGACTCCGGGACAGCTTAGGACATTACCCCAAAGTCCTCTACCCTCTCCTGATAGTCGGCCTACGGTTCCCTAACCGCTCCCTGACTGATCAGTCTACCCATTACAAAGTGTTGACACACAACACCAGTCCTAACCAGCTCACTAACTCTCTAGCCCTTACACACTTAAGTCTGAATCACTCTTGCTCAGATAATCTCTCTATCTTTCTCTATTGTTCTGGCTTGCTTACGTATAAAATAAATGCAAGTATATATACGGTTAGTTAAGATGTAACTACCATGCTATAAGTCCCTAGACTCTAGGAGTCTACTACTGCTCCTATAATTCATATAAAAACTACACTAGACTTGTAGAGAGTCTTCGACTTGATCTGAAGATGTTTGGACAACGTGTTACCTTATGGTTGGTCACGTCGGTGGCAACTCTCTAGATTGGTTGAGCACCACTTGTGTGCCCCAATTGTTTGATCTTGTCTGGCTCATTAATGTTCATAAATGCTCTCTTAGATATCATTATAGCTATGTAATCCTTCTGATTAATAGCCCTTGACTTATCTTTTTCTCTTGCACATTAATGAGTTGTGTTCTTATCATGTGCTAGTTGATTATGTGGGTATATGAGTCTATATAAATATGTCGATCCTCTTGTAGTCTTTTGTCTTTGATTTTCTTCTGAAGCATAAGAGATATCTTCATGCAGTGTCGGGCTTATTGTATGTGCTAGAAGTTCTAGCGTGAGCTCTCCTAGACAGGTGCCCGACTGGTTGGGCACATGTCATGAACCGAGTACGCTTGCAACCTTGCGTGCGAAGCCACTCTTTTGCCAGTCTATCTGAATCATAGAGCTTAACTAACATGTTAAATACACAAAACAAGGTTTGCTATCATCAAAACTAAAGGATCTTGACTTAACATAAAGTCGAGGTCAAACTATAGTTTAGTGTATTTTTACAGTTAAAGCTTATTTAAGGATTATGTTATGGTTTATATGTTGGCCAAAAGTTTAGCCTTGTTTTCATGAGTTTTAAGATATAATATATGCTATAGAGCATAGGTTAAGAAATAAGAAAAAATATGGTTATATAAGTGTTACTTGGCTAAATTAAGTACACTTAAAGAGTTGGTAGACTATAGGAACAATTTGGATTGGATTAAGGGCCTAAAAGTGCTTTAAATTGATTTAGGAATTATTTAATGATATGTTGATATATAACCTATGGTTGGGTTGAAGGATTTAATGAAATAAAGTTTGAAGTGTTGTGTATTAATATAACTAAGAGCTATGGCCAGGGTCACTTTGGTGAATAATGAAATTTATAAGTTAAAGGAGTTAAATGAAAATACTAGAAAGTTGTTGGGGTCATTTCAAAAATATTGGAAAGATGGGGTCAAGGCCAAAATTATGGTCAACGTAGGAGGGAAAGTTGATGGTATGACCACTTAAGAGAATTAAATGATGATGATATGAATTAAGGAGAATTTAGTAGTCATTTGTAACTTTTGGAAAACTTACGCGGTCAAATTGTAATTTTATAAAAATTGGTGTCATAATCTGAACAGACCAACATGGGGTCTACTTGGAATTATTAGAGAATTTTGGGTGGAATTTTGATATTAAAATGAAAGAGTATGAAAGGTATAAGTTAGGAATTTAATTGTAAGATTTATAAATATGAGGGCCACTTTGTAATTTAAGGAAAATGTGGTGAAAGTCAAGGAATGGCATTAGAGTCTGTTCGGTAATTAATCTAAGTTAGAATAGACACTTGAGTTAAATTAAATAAGGAGTTAGGATTATAAGATATGGTTTATAATGAAATTGTAAGTTTAGATAACATTTGTGGCAAAAGTGTAATAAAGGTTAAGTTAAGCGCATAGCCGAGAATTAAGGGGTTTCAAGGATGATTTTAATATAAGGTTGAGAGATTATATGATGTAGCATTAACACTATGATCATGATACCATTTTATGGAGTTAGTGTTAATTATAGGAATTTTATAATTCATATGGAAATGTATGAATATATGTGTAAAAGGTATTATGAATTATATACCAAGGTTTAGAATGTAATGGGTTAAGATTGGCATGGTTATATGGTTGGGAGCCATATTAGTTAACATTAGATATAAAGTCTACATGTTAGTATGTGATAATAATATAAACTAAAGAGAGTTTGCGACTCACATAAAATAATGAGTGTAATATGAATGAAAAAGGGATTTTATAATTCATACAAGTGGAGTACGAATATTTGGAATGTTATAAGATATATAACATGATTAAGGAAGTAATTAAAGTATTATGGAGTTTATTATAAGGTGGGAAATTTCATTATGTAACATTAAAACCTTAAGACTTAATGTCATTGTATAAGGGGTTACATAAGATAATGGAATTATATAATTCAAGGAATTATATTATCGGATATATAATAGTAGTGTTGAATTATACATGCTGACCAAGTCAACCAAATTGACCAAGAGGGTCAAGTTGACCAACTTGTAATTTAGTGGAATTTTAAAGGCCAAGGTCTACAAATTTAAAGGTCAATTATATTGAATATCATATAGTAACGATAACTATATGAATATTTATGTATATATATAAACATAGCTATATATATCCATGGATTAAAGAGGCGATATATATGAGATAAATCCTAAGTTGTAACATAATACAACATGTTAGCTACTAACATACTTAAAGGATTAAATAACTAATCCTGAATTTGTTTAAAAACCCGAGTAATGATTAATGATTAATCACGGGGAAAATACTGGGGGGATTAGTGATTACTTGGAATACCGGATCATATTGAATCATAGTGTATTAACACTTAGCAGTATCTTCCAGAGCTGGGTGCATTACAGGACGTGCATTAGAGGACGGGCTCGGGATTAGGACGTCTGCTCTTCTACTTGGTGAACGGTATGTTATTCTGTGGTCCGAGTGTCCTAAGGATTTCCTTGGGATAAGGACGTTCGAGTGTCCTAAGAGCAATATGTGTGGATTATAATGATATGTTTATGTGCATTTAATAGCTCGACCATCTCGTGTTATTAACTGTGCGTGAATGTCTTTCGGACTAATATAATACCGATTGCAAATTTGATACGAGTTATGATGAGTGTCCAAATGAGCGTGTTTTAGAGGTGTATTTCATATGTTTTATCAACACTTTTCATGCTCATTTCTCCACGCTAACTAGTTTTCCTCTACTTTTGTGTTTTATTGGTGTTTTACACAATTATTATTGAAATAGGAGGAATAACATAGGTAGGATTAAAGCAGACAAAGAGACAAATGCGTGGGTGCAAACGGATCCAAAATCGGAGCTAAAACAAAGAAGATATAGTGTGTTGAAGATTAGCCTGCCCACTCGACTGACCCTAGGACAGACCCAGAGTCAGTCGGTCAAAAGTCCTGGAGGCTGGAAACTCTCATTCTGGGGGCCGAAATTTCTTGTGGACTGGACTGACCTAGGGGCCGACCCAAGGTCGGTCGGTTGGACTTAAAAACGCGCATTTCAGGGGCCGAATTTGCTTTTGGAATGGACCAACCCTAGGTGGGTCAATCGAGTCAAAATTTTACCCAGATCTATATTTTTAAAAGCAGAGAAAGAAGAAGAGAGGGGGATTAGACACAAACCAAAAGCGACGGGAAAACAAGAGAAAATAGGGAAGAAGTAGAAATGAAAAGGAGGATTTTGCCCCAAAATCTCTAAAACTTCCATTGAAGCTCTTCTTCAACCTCCTATGGCTATTTCTTCTCCCTTCTCTCGTTTTTGTTCCTTAATGGTTATGTAGTCTCCTTGTAGCTTGGGATGAGGATTTTGCCCCAAAATCCTTAAAACTTCCATTGTTGAACCTTGAACTTGTGTTTGTGATTTATTTTAGTCCTTGAGCTTAATAAAGATGATTATTGGGTATTTATGATTCTTAAACTTGTCACTCATGATTTAGGGATTTGTCAAGGGTTTGCTCAATTTGTCATCTATGTGTTAAATTAGTTGGTTTGGCCTACCGATTAGTTTAGCATTATTATGGAATTCTATCAAAATGTGGTTCTGAGATAGAAACCTAAACCGTTGGAGACTAGAACAATGTGCTCTAATTCAATGATTTGGATATTAGACTACATTGCAACCTAGGGGAACTTGAGCTTAGTGCTATCGATTGACCCTGGGCTTAGCTGATTGAAAAGTTCTGGTTAAATTGATTAGGATTAGTATGCCTGGATTAGGTTGCTAATTAATTAAGTGTTCCCATTGTTTAGCTATAAGTACAAAGTTCGACAGTCGGTAGAAAAGGAAGGACGGGTGCAAGGATCCATCCCGAGCTACATCTATCCTAGATAGTTAATTTAGTGTTTATTGCTTTTCTTTATTTCTCCAATTACAACCCAAAAACTTAAAACCCCAGATTAAGTTTATGCACTTTTATTTATCTTCTTGCACATTTACTAAACTTATAATAACTAGATAGTTACGAAGTCCCTGTGGATACGATCTTGTTGTACTATCATGACTGGGTTCACTGCCCATAGTTAGCAAGATAGTTTAATCATTATTTTGCACAACAAGTTACGAGTAAGATGAGGAAATAGATTATTCGTTATGAAGATCAATGTAATACGTCATATATTATTCCTAGTGGAACCTAAGTAAATAACTATAGGATGAGATTCGGTAATACCAATCTCTAGAGCATATGTACGTGAACATGAAAATGACCTAGATGACTTCTAGGGAGTGTGTAAGACCTAAAAGATAACTATATGAAATTATATTCACTATAACCTAAGAGTAGATCTTAGGTAAGATGATTGAGTTACTTAATCATATGGTGAGAATTGGTATACGATGAGAAACCTAGGGTAATCTCAGATTACCTGGTTGCGCAGAGTGATCACTAGAGAGGACTGTCGAATCGGGTCCACTCATGGAAATCCAGCAAGCCACATTTGATCGATGGTCGGAGGGCACTGCTGTTGGTACATGCTACGGTCGAAAAGGATGCCTTAAAAGGGAAAAGATGAATATGAGTTCATTTAGCACGTTGGTCCAGCAGTTACCCAAACTGTCTGATGCGGCAAGAGATCCTGTCGGATGTGTCTATCCGCTTATTATGAGAGGCATGGAATGCGTTCTGGTAAGAATTGTATATTATAATTATAAGCATATGAACGGGTTGTCCTAACATGACATATGTCAAGGATTAACGAGTTATAAGCTCAATAAATGAGTAAAGGCACACTAGTTGCAAGTTAGTACGAGCAGTGGCGGAGCTATATGCTCCATTGGGTGGGTTTGGCCCCTCCAATTAAAAAAAATCAATAGAAAAATACCTATAATACAATATATTTTACAATGTGGCTCCTTAAATATTTTTATATGGCCCCTTCAATTTTCATAAGCTGGCTCCGCCCCTGAGTACGAGATATCAATAACCCTTGTAAATATGGATAACGAAAGAAAGAGGCCTTGAAGGCTAATTACACGGGAACCGTTCGAAATAACAACTCTTGTATCGTTATCATATGCACTTGTTTATTTTTTTTTGCTTATATGCATAAACTATGTGTGGATTGTGTTGCATGATGGATGCTTATTGGTTGTTTAAATTATCATATTATGGCTTTATTATATTATGCTAAGAACGGTATTTAAGACGAGTTACAAGTTAGGAGTGTTACACGTCTACTAGCAAGGTAGTTCACAAACAAGAGAAAAGAAAAAAGTATAGTGTTTTTTGGTAAAGAGCGCCATAAACTGGACAAAAGCTTTTTGACTATAGAGACTATTTCAAAGTTACCCTATTTTCCTGTTGGTAGTTTCTAAAAGTTAACCTTTCATTAAAAGTCTAAAGATAAAATAAAAATACATCAAAAATTTTACTCTTACTGCGAATCTAATATGTTCGGTTACTCACTAACAGATAGTTATTGAATATTTTCTCCGTCTCATCGTTTTCATGAATGGCTAAGCCTACAGTTATAAAAAAAAACTGTTATTCAAATCCATTCGATTTGCTCATGGTTCCAAAAGTCAAGGATAAACACATAATATAATCGTTGGTTTTGACTAACGGATTTATTATCTAGTTTTACATATATTCACAACTAAAAACAATACTAGAGTTATAATTTACGAGGAAAATTATTAATAGCTTACGCCACCATTTACAAAGATTCACACACCTACTATAGATATTTACTAAGAAATAATTTTGTATAAATCTTATTGTATACTTTTCAAAATTAAGGACGTCAAATCTTACAAAGCTAGCAAAGTAAAGACCAACTATGTGTTAAGAGCTTTTGATGCTTATCATTTGGTGTATATGTCAACATCTCTTTAGTTACACGTTATTTAACGTACATTTAAATATTATATTTATTTAATGAACCCAAAATTTTACAAAAAGAATAAAAATATTTAAAAACTGGTCTGGTTTGGGTCAACTGGATAGATTTTGAATATAGAAATGTAACCGGTAAAAGGTTTTTTTTTTATAATTATAGGCGTAAGGCCTACGATGCCGCACGGGCATAACAAACAAAACCTCGACAAGACCGACTCAAACCATACATACCTTTCTTGAAATACCCCTACCTAATTAAATATGGATTGAACATATAATCAATTAAATTATGGCCTAAACAATTAAATTTAGTACGGGCATATATGTGTCCGAAAACATGACAACGTCGTATATAATAAATAATAACGTCGCATAGTTACGTATAACTAAATCGCGACAAAATAAAAGGGTCGTATATATACAACGTAACAAAATTAACTGGTCGCGTATCTAAGTAATAACGCGATGTATTATATAGTCTCACATAATTAAATAAACATGTATATAGCTTTTCCAAAAAAAATGGGAGCAATCACGCTCCCGCCGAGGTTTGAACCCCGTACCTTTCGTATACCTCCTAAACGTTCTAACCGGATGAGTTGTGCTCGAATTCAGTAACTTATACCAACGAATCAAAACTAGTATTATGTCAATTAAGGTAACGTGAGTACGTCTCTTTACATAATATTAAGTAAGCTATCTATATCTTCCAATCTCATCTGATCATTACCGTCTACCAAATTACCCACCTTATCCATTTGAATGCCTGCAAGCCACCGTATGACACAAAAAAAAAATAAGTTCATGACATGTATACACTTAATATAGAGTAACATCTTACTACTACTGAAATACCCCGTATTTAAAAATAGTGATTAATTAGGCTAATAAATAATTTTGGAAGCTTAATTAAGTGTAAATAATTATGAGGGAACAAATCCCGAAGAAAACGGATCTTTAAAACGGTTTAAAAACATTACCGAACCTTAAAGCGCGTTTTTCGAGGTAACCGGGAAAACGTGTCTTTAAGCGGGTCAAATAGACTCGTAACAATTTTAGCCAACTAAATAATCACTAATAAATATTAGTGAGGCTTTAGGACCAATAAAATCAATAAAACGAGAAATTAGTAAAAACTGTCAAAACGGGAAATTGTGGGGGTAGGAATATAATTACACAAACTTATGTGTCCAAGAATGTAAAAAGAATTTAAAACCCCCCTTGGTCTCTGTGTGTGTCCGATTTTCTTCACTCACACACACTCACCCTCTTCTCTTTTACTCACAAACAAACAACAATAAAGTAACATTTACTCTCACATTTTTCTCTCTCCTAACCCATTCTCTCTTTTCCTCACGTGGACCAGCACCCTCACTCTCTCTTTTCCTCTCTTCTTCTACCTCCATGCGATTTCCATGGCTGCTTAAGAAAAACAACACAAAACTCACCTTCTCTCCTTTGTAACTCCCTCCACACTTCTCCAAAAATTACAAAAATTACACCATTGTAATCCCCTCCTCAAGAGCTACATTTTCATCTTTCCAAAATCCAAAAATAACCATTTTCGATTTTGAGGGTATATCCCATTTGGAGTTTCAACACCACCATTAGAAGGCCCTCCTTCTCCTTGTTCTTCTAAGGTAAAAATATTCTGAAAACTCCATCTTTTTCTAGCTCTTGTGGGCAAAACGAAAATCTAGACTAAACCCTTGTTTGGTCTCTCTTGTGTTCTAGCCGATTTTGGCTTGTTGAAGGAGTTGGAAACCTTGTTCTTGAACCACTCCAAGCTTCACTGCACTCTTGAGAGGTAATATGAATTCTAAACCCTAGAAATCTACATTGAAAGCTTAAATAATATAAGAGTAGTTTTGGTATTGAATGTGTGTGTATATGGGTGATAATGTTAGATTTGTTGAATACCAAAACCGGTAGAGGGAGAAGGAAGGAGAAAGAAGAAGAAAGGAAATCTAGAAGTAAAGCAAGGTAAGGAATGTTCACCTTGGTGTAGCTTTATAAATGTATATGTAACAGATTTAAGAATGGAAATGGGTATTGTAAAATAATAATGCATTAATGGTATAATGGGTAAGAGAAACTAAGCATTTTGAAACCCTTGAAACATTGTAAAACTGTTATAAAACGGATTGGAATTGAGTGTTGAGTGCAGGAATTTTAGTGTTGTTTTGGTGTTGATATTTGCATATGGGAGCTTGTATAGTTTTGGTTGTTGTAACAGGTGAAACAAGTGTTGAAATGTGAACTAGAATGTGTGGTGAGTGTATAAAAATACAGGGAGACTATGGCAAAATTTGCCTAGGATTAGAACACTTAGAGAATTAAAACTAGGTGACTAATGTGTGTTGTAACAGATTTTGATTGGGATAGTTAAAGGGTAAGTTGAGAGGGATAGCTAATGTATTCTAAATGCACTAGAGGTGTTAGAATTGTCATTAGAAGAGGGAGATGTAGAGGAGAAGAGTGAGTGTTTAAAATCTGTAGCATAGTGTAACTAGAGAAGAAACTAGATTGAGTGTTGAGTGAAACTTAGAAAATTATGTGAGTGAATGAGTGTAGAAATGTGCAAGGAGTCAATGGATGAACTAAGGTGTACTAGGAGATGTAATTAGTGTTATAACATGTGGGAATGAGTGTAGGAACAATGGGGAAGTAATGGGTAAAAGAGAGGATTGAAAACAGAAACTAAAATGCAAATACTGGGCTGGACCGGACTTGCGACCGGACTTGCAAGTCCGGTCGTGCCCAGATTTACAAAGACGGGAAAGCTACTGGAATCGACCGGACTTGCGACCGGACATGCAAGTCCGGTCGGGCGGAAAATTTTCCCGTCAGAAAGCTACTGGAATCGACCGGACTTGCGACCGGACATGCAAGTCCGGTCGAGCAGAAAAAATTTCCCCTCGGTATGCTACTGGAATCGACCGGACTTGCGACCGGACATGCAAGTCCGGTCGAGCAGGAAAATTTCCCGCAGAATGTTACTGGAATCGACCGGACTTGCGACCGGACATGCAATGCAAGTCCGGTCGGACCAAAAATTCTCCCGAAGAAACCTACTGGAATGGACCGGACTTGCCCAGGTCGGTCGCAAGTCCGTTCCTGACAAAAAAAAAAAAAAAAAAAAAAAAAATTATTTTAATTTAAATAGTAATTGTATATATATATGCATATATACACCCATACATATATGTGTATGTATATGTGTGTAAGCATGCAAACCTCAAGTAAAGAGATGGAAACTTAAGTAAAGGGAAAATAAGTAAGTAAAGTATAAGTGTAGTAAATGTAAGGACATAGTAAGTAGGAGTTAAGTAATGATAGTTAAATTAATCATTCAACTGTATGCACATATTAGGACTCGATTTGTGACACCGGAAGGGACGTTTGGAAGTACGTACAACGTGAACGGTATGAATTCCTCATGCCCCGAATGCTATCATGGCTACTCTGATTTGTGTGTTGTGTGCTAATTGATCACCAATAAAGATAAATGCACGAATCGAGTTAATATGCTTACTTGTGAATATGTAGTGTTGTATGATGTTGTATATTTTCTTTAAATCTTAGTTTGTATACTTCATGAAATGTATGGATGATATGAATGTGTGTATGTATGATGTATTGCACTGTGACCGATTGTGATGAACTGGACTTCTAACTTGTTCCTAACGATCTAACCATCCTAACTTAAAATGGTAATTAAATTGGAATGAGTAGAAGTCCGATATAGTTTCGGCCACGCGTGAGGATGCGGAGTCACGAGAGGTTGGCTCCAATTCCTGACTCTTAAACTGGTCCGCGGCCCAAATCCCTTAAGTGGGTAGCATCCCGGATTAGTGAGTCAAGTAAATCCCGGATGTGGGACGGAGTAGTCCCCAAGGCCGGAGGTCCCCGACTTAACTTGAGTATAAGCAAGAAAGTAAGAATGAGTAAGTAAGAAAAAGGAAGTAAGTAAGTGTAAGTATAAGTAAGTATGACGAATGAGTAAAAGAGTAATATGCATTCCGATTAACCCGATGCACAATTTGGCTAACCTTGTGAAGGTAAGTATTGTGACTCTGTTGTATTGTTGCCTTGAAGTGATTGATGTATTGTAATGTATGTATGATTGTATGTAGAGCATGTATGCATGAGTAATGAACAAGCATGTTTAGCGGTCGCCAATTAGTCGGTGTACCCTTGCTAGCAATCGGTATATGCGGAGTTCATGCGCAGCGTAAGCTGACCCCCTCGGGGGACCATTTTTACTACACGCAGGTACTCGAGATTGATGAAGATGTGAAGATCTACTTCATTTCTTTATCTTCTTTTTGGGATGTAAACATTGAATTTATGATGGGTGTACTAAGTAGTACATGGCTGTAACTTTTGATTAGCCGGTGTACCATGTGGTACACTTTTTGGATATTAATAGTATGGAGCATTGGTATAGATGGGCATAGGATAGGAGCTCATTCTTTGGGGTAAACTTGGAAGGTTGTAATGAATACATGTGAATACTCGGTAATCCTTTTGTAGTGAATGTATTTGTAATTGGCAAGTTATTTTAGTAGCTCGGTATCTATGGGCCATCAGACCGTCACTGTAAGTATTGGTAGCCTTGCTAGCTGTATGGGCGGTTAGCGGCATTGTATCACCCGCCGAAGTAAGTAAGTAGTATTCTTCCGCTGCGAACTCATTGAATTAACAGGACGATTAGACGGTAAGCATAGGATTAACGGTTGGGGTGTTACAACTACTTATATGTAAGACTATTATAGGTAGTGCTGATGTGGCAAAGCAAAATATCTGTACTGAGATGTCTAGTGTATAATACCGGTTACTGTACAACCAAAGTGAATATGAAGAATTCCTTTCTAATCGCGTCTGTTACTCTCATCTTCTCATGCTCTTCTCTGTTCTATCTCTGTTCTTGTTAATGGCGTTGGTATACTGCACTATGTTTCATACACTTATTCATTATATTCCAAAGCAACTTGACCCACATCCACTTGCAGCACCTGCAATACCCACCGAACACACACACTATTTGGAGTACTCCTCTGTCATGAATATACACAATATATATGTATTGACAAATCAAACCCATACTACTACTACAAAAAAATATCCGACAACATGTGCAAGCGGGAGACCACCTCAATTTCCCACCTTGACACACTTACCAACCCCCACCTACTACACACATTACCGATTCCCTCTCGCTCTCTCTTTTTTTTTTCAGTACTTGTTTTCTCCTCCATTGGTCGTTTCTTCCTGCTTCAAGCGTGAGCATTCCAGCTCTTCTCTGCTGCTCCCCCGGAACCGAGAGCATGCCAACTCCCTTCATGTTCCAGAACCGAGAGAAACTCTCAATCTCAAGCATAAACTGTTGAGCAGTAGGTAAGTGCAACAAAAAAAAACTAGCTTATTCCTTTCCTCCATTCCGGTAGCATTCCCAGCGACCAGGAGCTCCATTCCTTGTTTGCTTAACAAAAAAAACAACACAGAGAAGGAAGCTCTCAGCTCGAGCTTGCCTTCACGTAAACAAAACCAGAAGAGATGCCCAGCTTGTGAAGGAACAGATCCAAGTGCACTCGTTTGCTGTAACGAGCTCACGGTAAATTTTCTTTTCCCCTTAGAACTCCTTCTACATTACCGGTTTATTTCCAGTTCTTCCAAGCTTGTAACAAGCTTCTTCTTCTTCTGCTTTTCGTCACGTAAATACCAGTAGAAGTGCCCCAGCTGTTCACTACTACTTCCATGTACAAACAGAGGAAGAATGCCCAACACTTAGTGAAGGATAAGATCCAATTTAAAGCTCCATCTTCACCCTTTTTCGGTAAAAAAAAAACCATGCCATTCTCCTCTTGTATTAACGGTAGTATACTCTCAGTTTCCTAGCTCAAACTTTGCCTCTTCACGTACCAGAAACAGAGGGGGGAGTTCTCAGCTCTTCCCTTACTCTCCTTACGTGTAAAAATCAGAGAGAGAAGGAAGTGGTATACTATCTAAACAAAGGTAAAGTCCATGCACCTTACTACCGTTTTCTTCCAGTTCTTCCCAGCTTCTTATAAGTCTCTTCTTCTTATTTTTCTCCAGTAAAAACCAGAGGAAACACTCAGCTGGGTGAAGAAAAAGATCCAAGCGTAAGAACTCCATTCTTAGTCAAATCGGGTAAGGAAATTACCCACTCTTTTCTTTCCTGTTCTACGGTTAATACATGTTGGTATTAGTAGCATTTAATTCCTTGCTCTCCCATTCAAAAAACAGACGTAAGCCCCATATAAAAACCCTTGTCTGACCATGCTCATGGTAAGAAGAATCTTGCTATTCCCTCTTAGTTTTACCGGTGATATGTACTTAAGTAAGTAAGTAGTTTTAACACCCTCTGTTGCTTACAAAAAAAAAACAGGCGTGAGAGTGCCTTTGTAACCAGCCTTAAACCAAGGTAAATACATACCATCTTCCCTAGCTTAAATCCACCATTAATTACCTTGTAGTTCATGTCTAATGTATGTTCTTTCTTGGCATGAAATGCTGCTGGAAAATCCTTTGAGACTAACCTGCACAACCGTAGGGAAAACAAGTCAACCTTAATGAAGTATATAACTAAGCCAATGTATTGGTTTATGTGGAACTGATTTGAGATTTCATACATCAGCCGTGAGCACGTGTGAAGCCTAGGCTGAAGGGATTCGCTTAAAAACAATGTAAGTGTACTTACAACACCTCATTATATGGTTTTTATGCCATTAGGCTATTTAAAAAATAAAACCGTGGGAATAATGTATTTGAGACATTTTGGTTACGCATATATGTAAGCCGTGGGTTTTATTGGGGCTATATAACTTAGTTATGTACTAAAACATTTGTTAACATTTTGGTGGTGTAGTTAGAATATTAATGACCTATAAGATCAGGAAATTAGTTATGGGTCAAAAAATATAATTATAAAGTATATGGTGGCAAGGGAAGTAAAAACCAAGACCAAACATGGTCCTTAAATGACTAACTATGCATTATAATGTTTTATAACATTTTTAGTTGATAATATAAGGTTTAAGATGACATATTATGTCATAAAGATTAATTAAATGATTTTAGGAAACATAAAAGAAAAAACTACACAATGAACCGTAAACAATATAGTCTTACGACATTTATGTGATTATATTCTATGTTAATTATTGTAATAAGGCCAAGCATTTTAGGCCATTAATTTAATTGTTATATTAAGTTAAAAACGGATTTAAAATGGATTTAGAACTAAAAAAATATTACGTAATAGTTTGGGGTTTAATTGTAATCTAAATAAATTTTGGGGTTAACTATAAATAATAGCCGAAGAATATGCATTAAAACCTTATTTCATGAATTATATAAAATTTAATAAGGTTTTGAGACAAAAATTATAAATTTCAAACTGTAATTATACGAACTCCTGGTCAAACTGAAAATTATTGGGTCAACATAGACCTTATTAGGAGGTTTGACCAAATTTAATGTCATAAATAATTAATTTATGAATTATGTTAATAATACAAGTGGAATGTTGAATTTATTTAAAAAACTTATGGGGTATAAAATGTAAATACCGAAAAGTAGAGGGTAGTTTGGTTAATATGATGGTTTATATCTTAAGTATTAATTTGGGAATTTTTGAGTTATATAGTGGGTATAATAATAAAAGTGTATAATATATGGTTTTGTGACAAATAGAAAGTATATTATATAGAAGGGGTCAAATGAAAAAAGAAAAAAGATTTATGGGCGGAAATAAGATTTTTAAAAGTTCATGGAGCTGTGCGCAAATAATGGTAAGAAAACTATAGGTTATATTCAGTAATGAATATTAAAAACATATAGTATAACACATGTAAAACATTATGATAATATATGTGGTTATTTGTAAATAAGGGAAAAGATAGTGGCTGGAAAAGAAACCTACCAAACAGCTATGGGCTGTTCGGTAATATGGAAGAAGAAAATAACATATATAGACTATATGTTATAAATATTGTAATGTTTGGATGATACAACAAATGTAGGTTAAAAATATTAAGAGGTTTGTGATAAAAGAATAAATATGAAAAGTTGAAGGGGTATTAAAACAGAAACAAACAGAACCTAAGGGGACTGTTTGGTATTCTTTCAGAAATGTGGGAACTATATAGTATACATACTATATGATTTAAGATGTTATAATATATGATGAGTATGGAGTTTAATAAGATTGTGGTGAAATTGTAATTACTTGGAAAGTATGGGGTTGTAAGGGAATGAAAAATATAATTATATGCCTTCTCGGCAATTATAAGAATTTTATAAAACTATAGGTTATGTTTTGTTATAAGGTTTTAATGTTATAAGATATGAGCTTATAACCATGGTATAATAACGTGTGGTTAAGTTGTAATTAATGAAAACTATAGGGAATGAAGAATTAATGATTGTATAACATGTATGCCTGCGGCAAATATAATATATTTGGTTTGAAAACTATACATTGTAATGTTGAATGAAATATAAAGTATCATGTTATACAAATAAGATATGAGAATAACATCTAGTAAGAATGTATGTGGTTAAAAACATAGTTTATAAAAACTATATGAAATACCCCCGTAATTAAAAACAGTGATTAATTAGGCTAATTATATTTTTAAAGGCTTAATCACACTTACATAAATATGAGGGGAACAAATCCCGAAGAAAACGGACCTTTAAAATGGGTTAAAAGCATAAGCGAAACCTTAAGCACGTTTTTCGAGGAAACCGGGGGAGGGAAGGAAAACGCGACTTTAAGCGGGTGTCAAACAGACTCGTAACAGTTTTGGTCAACTAAATAGTCACTAATAAATATTAGTGGAGCTTTAGAACCAATAAAATTAATTAAACGAGAAAATTCCGGAAAACAGGTACGGTTAGTAAGAACTGTAACAACCGGGAAGTTGTGGGGTGAGAATGCAAATCAAACTTGGTGTGTCCACTTTGCAAATAAAAATCAAAACTGTAGAGGAGTGTATAGGGGGACCGATTTTTCCGCCTCTCTCACACTCACATAACTCTCTCTTATTTGCTAAAAGACAAACCTATTAACTAAATCAAAAAGCAAAAACAAGACTCTCTCTCCTCACTCCCCTCTTCCCCTCACATACACACCCCTCTCTATTCTCTCTTTTCCCCTTCTTCTTCTACCTTGCGACACCCATGGAGAAAGGAGGAAACCCACTCAACTTCCTCCTTCTCTCCTCTCTTTGAGCACTCAAACCTTCTCCAAATCCAATAAAAATTATACCATTGCAACCCCCTTGCAAAGGAAAACATTTTCACCCTTTCAAAAATCGAAAATGACCACTTTCATTTCGGTGGGTATTCTCCATTTGAAGATTCAAGTCCACCATTAGAAGCACCTTCACCTCCTTGTTACTTTGAGGTAAAAAGAATTTCGAAATCCTTCCTTTCTAGCTCTCATTGACATCTTAAGGATTTTCAGTTTTTGAACTCTTGGTCCTCCTTGTTCCAGCCGATTTTGGCTCTCTTGTTGGGCTAGGAATCTTGTTCTCTTGCTAGTCAAGAACTCCATTCATCCATTGGAAGGTAATACTCTTTTCTAAAACCTAAAACCTAAATTCTAGGGTTAGTATAAAATGAATGCTAAATGGTATTGTGTATGTGTTATGGGTTGTAGCACTTGGTGTGTGTGAAACCCATTGGGACCGAGAACAAAGGAGAAGAAAAGAAGAAGGGGAAAGAAGAAAGAAAACTAGAAAAAACAAGGTAAAGTCTCTTACCTTGAACTAGTTTGGTATTGAGTAATGTAACAGTTTTTGGAGTAGTAAAACGAGTAATGAATTGAGTAGTGAGTGAAGTATATTGTAGTGTAATGAGGAATGATGTTGTAACAGTTTTGGAGCTTTAAATGAGTTTTTTAAAAGCTTGGGAAAACATTGGGTAGTATGTGTATATGTGCAGGATTTTATTTTGTTGTAGTAGTATTGAAATGTGAGTATAATGTATTGAGTAAACAGGTTGTGAGAAGATGAACATGTGAGCTGAAATAGTGTGGGAGAAAAGTAAGAATTATAGGGGAGACTATGCCAAATTTTGTGTAGGAATGAGAAGACTTAAGTTGTTTAAGAAGAGGAAGTATTTAGAGAGTTTAGAAGGTGTTTAGTAGCTTGTAACAGATTTGAAAATGAGTTGGTAAATGGGATGGAATTAGGTTGTGAGTTAATGTATTTAAGGTGCTAAGAGTGGCATGGGATGAGGGAGTATTGGAGGATAAGTGTTGAGGGAAAATCTGTAGCATAATGAAGGGAACCAAAATCTGTAGCATTAGTGTGGAGAAAAATAGTGTAAGTGCTTAAATGAGATGATGAAAATTGGTGTGAGTTGTGTAGGAATTGAGTAGCAAGTTTGGTGTATGAATTAAGGTGATTTAGAACATCTAAATGAGTGGTAAACATGTAGGAAAGTATTGGTAAAGATTGGGGAAACAATGGGTAAAGAAAACACCCAAAAACAGATTTTAAAACTGAAGTACTGGGCCGGACCGACCTTAGGACCGAACTTGCAAGGTCGGTCGAGCCCAGATTTACAAGACAGGAAACCTTCTGGAATCGACCGACCTTGCGACCGGACTTGCAAGTTCGGTCGGACCAGAAATTTCTCCCGTCAGAAACCTTCTGGAATGGACCGAACTTGCGACCGGACTTGCAAGTTCGGTCGGCCAGAAAAATTCCCGTAAGGCGAGCTACTGGAATGGACCGACCTTGCGACCGGACTTGCAAGGTCGGTCGGGCTAAAATTTTCAAGTACGAAACTTACTGGAACAGACCGACCTTGGGACCGGACTTGCAAGGTCGGTCGGCCCTGGAATTTTCACACGATGTAACCTACTGGAATGGACCGGACTTGCAAGGTCGGTCGCAAGTCCGGTCAAGTCAAAAAAAAATGTTTTAATTATATGATTATAGTAATCATATATACATGTATATATGCCTATATACACATATGCATATATATGTAGTAACACACCATTAATGAAGTAGTAATGGTAAGAAAGTAAGTAAATGAGTAAGGAAGCAAGCTTAAGAAGTAATAAGGAAAAGAATGGTTTTATAACCAAGTATGAATGTAAAGGAGTAGTAAGTAAACATTGAGAATATCAATGAAGGAGTAAGTTAGATCAATAATAGACCATTGATCATACTACTTCATGTATGTATAGGAATCAAATAGTTGATCCTCGAAGGAGCCGGTAGTACGGATACAACGGTGAACGGTATGATTTCTTCATGCCCTGTATCCTAACTTGGTTACCCCGATTTGTGTGCTTATGTGATCACCAATAAGATAAATGCACGAATCGGACTTTTATTGCACTTAATTGTGTTTGAACTATTTTGTTCTTGTTGTATCTTCTGGAACATTTAGTTTGTATAATTCATGAAATGTATGAATGGAAATGAAGTGTATGTGTAAGTATGAGTACTTGTGTATCGTATGTATGTATGGAAGTAAGTATGGACTTCTACTAATTCCTAACAATCTAACTCCTAACATGAGTAATGAGTAAAATGGAATGAGTAGAGAAGCCCGATATAGTTTCGGCCACGCGTGAGGATAAGGAAACACAAAGGTTGGATCCGAATCCTGGCTATAATCTTTTCCATGGACCAATCCCCTTGAATGGGTAGCATCCTGGATTAGTGGGCCACCCTAAAGCCCGGTGGTGGGATGTAGTAATCCCTGCCCGGAGGTCATACCGACTTAACTGGAAGTAAAGTATGTAAGAAGTAAGTATCGTATTGTATTGGTCTTGACTATTGTAAGTCATTGACCCGGAGTAAAAGAGTACTGAACACCCGATTAACCCGGGTGTAATGAGGCTAACCAGACCTTTGTATGTATTGGAGAATTGTATCTCCGTAATGCGGTGAGTATGGGTAAGTATGAATGGTTGACTTGAATTGTCTTCCTTGTATGTATTGTATGTATGTATGCTTTGTGAAATGAATGTATTGAATTGTATTGTATAAAGCATGTATGTATGTATGTATGTATGTATGAATGAAACGAACCGCATGTACTCGACCAATTAGTTGGCGTACCCTCGCTAGCACGCGGGGTATGCGGTTATCATATGCAGCGTAAGCTGACCCCCTAGGGGGAATGTTTTTACTCCACAGGTACCCGCGAGGCGTGACGGTAGGGTAAGGACGTGATGTGATTCTTTTTGGGATGTAGCAGTAGGACTGGAATAGTGTACCGAGTTGTACACGGCTAGGCCATTTGAGTAGCCGGTGTACCATGTGGTACACCTTTTTGGATAATGAAATCTTGATTGGATAGTAAGGAGAGGATGTATAAACTCTTCATTTTGGGAAGTAGTCATGGAATGTAATTCATATATTCAGTATACTCGGTAATCAAATGTAAGTAAGTATTTGGTATTGTAAGGTAAGTAGTATGTATTTGGTTTATTCTAATCATCAGACCGACACGGAAAGCAGTAGTAGCCTTGTTAACCATTGGATGGTTAATGGCGTTGTATCACCCGTCGGGAGTAAGTAAGTATTCCGCTGCGAGTAAGGTAAGTATGAGAGTGATTAGAGGATAATGGAAGGATTAGCGGTTGGGGGTTACACTATATACTATTACCGCATGAATATCATGCAAGAAATGAAATTGTAAACTATAGTATACAATGACATAAATACTATGGTTAGTATATGATGTTATAATGGTTAAACAAACCTTGCATAAGGAATAACATGTACATAATATAAGTTTCATATTTCATTAAGAATCAATGTACATATATACATATATGCAAACCGGCATAAATAACATGCATATATATTATGGTTCACAAACCATATAATAATAATAATGAATATTGACTTGTTAGTGTAATTATATACTACAAAGTCATAAGGTTTTAAATAAATACAATTTGTTACATAATTGGGAAGTTGTATAATATAAGGTATATTAAAGAATGGTAATATACTATGTCATCTAAACTAACGTTGCATGGAACGCATACAACTATAGGTTATAACATATACCTATGCATGCGTTATGACAGTTGAATTAATTATACGAGAACAAACGAATTCGTATTAAGTGTAACACTTATAAATATGACGGGATGGGAAAGTACAATTCTTACGTTTGAAACCGTTAACCACGACGTTCGAATAAAAACCGATGTCTATGTTAAATCGAATATTAGTACTTACTGCAAGTAAGGAATTTTTAAGATAACTATACGTTAATTAGTAACAGTTAAAAATCTGGGGGCGTAGTACCGGGATTACAGACATTATTCGGAAATACCGAATCATACTGTCATGTGGATTGACATAAAGCGTTCTTCGTATTGTTAGATCGCCTGTTGGACGTGCGCGCTCGAGAAAACTTAGTGGTCTACACTTGCGCGACCTTGACACGGTGTACGGTATGTAAAGGGGTTTGATCCGGGTTGTCCTAAGGAATTCCTCGGGCTCGGATTTGTTTGATAAATAACTTGTGTGGATGTATGTATGTGATTATGTGTGTGATGAATATCTGCGTTTACTGCATTATTTATTTATGCACGAACGTCCTACGGGACTAATACTACGTCGACTATAGATCGACTTATATAAAACTACATATGCGAGACGTATGTTTGGAATTATCGTGGCCTCACCTAATACGCTAAGTATTACAAGTATGTAGTTATAACCTAAGTAAAACACTTAGGGACGGGACACGACATTGTCGGTCCCTAGAGCTTCAACTCGAACATAAATACTACCTAGAATCATTCTAGGCATGCGTAAGACCCACAGGGCAGCCAAAAAATAAGTGATGTACTAGAATTAAAACTGTAACTGACTACCTAACTGATGCAGTTAACAGTGGAGTGTGAATAAATGTGATGATGTACCTTAATCCAGACAGTCACTGGCTGCTGGTCGCGCGTAGAGATCTCTTGAGTTATCCCGTATCGGGTTTACCCTAGTTAATCCTGAACGAGCCTAGATAGATCGTCAGGCGGAGTGTGCTACCGTTGGCACCAGGCCCTTGGCCACCTAAATGGACTCCTTTGCAAAGGAAAAGTGAATAAGTCCCGGAGTCTTCGGATGATCAGGGCAGTGAGCACCTTGTGTGTACGTGGGACTACTGTCCAAGTGAGTATATTTCGGGTTGTCCTAACTAACGCCCGACAGTGCTAACCAAATCAAATGATATGTGAGGGCCCGGGGGGCCGAGTGTTGTAATACGTGATGATGTTAACATACAACGTATGAGTTATCAATGTTATTGTGTTGTATGATGTGTGATTGTGCTGCGTATATTTATAAATGATTGTTTGGATTGGATGGATGGTTATATAATCATGCATATTGTTACAGTATTTATTATGCCTGTAAAATGGTACATCATGAAATCAATCTAATATCAAGATGGTTAAAAATGACAAGTGACCAATAGAGTCCAGGCCCGGCATACTCAGCGTCTATCGCTGAGACTACACTTATTGTGCAGGTTGTTGATCCTCGTTGAAGCCGAAGTGCGGGAACGAGGTAGCGAGGGTCACTTTAATTATTGCGTAAGGAATTTATTGTATAACGATATCATTCTGTGGATGTATGACGTACGGTTGTAATTATTTGGGATTTGGGTAGACGCTCACTTGTCGACGTTTATGATTATGGACTTAGTATAATGTATAAGAGTTATCTCGTTGTCACAGCGGTTAATAGCGTTGTTAATTTTTAGTTGTTGGATTTAGTTTCTGCTTCGTTACTCGCATGGGCGGGTAATGGCAGGTGACACCCGAGTAAGTTTTAATGTTATTCTTCCGCTGTAAGACGTTTTATTTTTCTGTTAACGTGAGTGACTATTACGTATTTGTTTATGAGGGGTGTTACAAAAGTGGTATCAAAGCGGAGTACCGCTCTGATGACGAGATACTAGGTTAAGACAGTGAGCCTAGGACTAGGGAAACACGGGAAACGTTTGTGAGGTACGAAACGTCTTTGTCTTAATAAAGTTATGTGTTAGCAGAGCCTTTGGCTTGCAAGTGTTAGCAGAGCCTTTGGCTTGCAAGTGTTAGCCCTTGAGGCACACAAATGAGTTGATTGTATTATGGTGCGTTGTTGAGAAGACGAACAATAATACTAAAGTCTAGTAGTGGTGAGAGCCAGGAAGGTGGCCAAGGGCATAAAGGCCCGGGAATATTACCCTCGTTAAGGACCAGCTGAGAGCTCGGCCAGGATAAACAAAACTACAGTACACTAGATACAAACAACTAGCAAAAATTTAGCAATAAGATATTAAATAAGAAAGCTTGTAACCAACAGTATACGTTGTATATATTAAATCATACAAAATAAAATTTCGGAGTGAATACGATCGTATAACAACCAGCACCGATAAAACACACTACTAGTGTGAGGATCGATATTCCCTGTGATGAACACCAGTGAATTTGTAAAACGTATCAGTCCACAGATGGACCAAAAATGAAAAGAACAATTCTACCGTAATACGGCTATTACTAATATCATTCGCAACAATGAACGTGAATCAACACTGAACGCATGAATAATTACCACCTCTGAGCACTACCTTTACCAAGGAGTGCCACGTACGGTTATGTACAATTAAAAGAGATCAACGTCAAGATTAAGTTTTATATGTATTATCAAGATCGTACTGATTATCATACAAGTTCTAAGTAGAAGAAGGACTACCGCCATGGGCGTCCTGCCATGTAAAAACGATAAATATCAATATATGTTAATGGCATGTCGTTTACTACTATGACGACTGTCAATCATGAATGAATGTGTAAATTTAAACAATGGCAAACAACTGAATCAATATTACAAAACACTCAAACCGAACGCTAAATAGCGCAAGCAAACAAGTACTTAATGTACAAATGAAGGGCCGATTACCTTTTGAGGTGTATTACTAACATAACAATGTCTACGTTAATATAATGAAGTAATGGAGCTACGGTACATACCGTAAGCAATGTGAGCAACAATGAGGATTAACCAATAGGCGCCAAATCGCGCACTCAAAATATAAATAACCGTAGTTACAAATAACTAGCACTAAACAATAAGTAGCAACAAGGACATTGCTTACTAACCAAATACCAAAAGAATATACCAGCATTCAATGCTAATCACTAATAGTGATAAATGTTTAGTCCTAACGGACAAGCATAATCCTGTGAGAAATGGCATACCCTTTGTGAATGCAGTACCGTCAATGAGAAATGAAGAGCCGAGTCGCTCTAGCAATCATGCAATCTATAATACACACAATTAAACAAAAGAGGGAACACATATAAATACCCAAGTATGAGAACTTACCCTACACCGTATCGGGAATTATAGATGAAGTGTGATAAGAATTTAACCTGGAAGAAAAGAATATGTATAGTACTCATGGAAATCGAAATAGGGAAACTGACATTGGTAGCTCAGCACGAATATTACATAAATCGATTGCAGCCATACAAACGAACCAATATTTAACGTTTTATTGATTAATAACCACGTATTACCTTTAAAAAGGAGTGCCACACACAATATTACTGGAAAGACGTGAGTCCAAAGAACAAAAAGATTGTCTTCAACCACTTACTAGAACATTAACACCTACGACAAGATAACCGACAATGTGGACCAATTAACATCGAACTACAACAAGGACATCCAACAAAAGGGAGGTTGACAATAGAATACTTCACAATAGCCGTGTGACGACGCTACCAGTTTACTAAACGAGACATGGGACGACCGCACTCCGATAGGAGCATGTGGGCCTGACAGACTTATTTATGAGTTAGTCGGGTAAGTAGTAATGTATCAGTACGGTACCCCATGCATGTAGACAAGTAGTGTTAAGAACACGAGAAGTAGTCAACTCCGTACTGCGGACAGTGATGCAAATCACCTCGAAGATGGACGAAAAGAACCGCAATTCAACCAATGGGCTAGAGAAACCAAGAATCTTCAACACAGAATAGCAGACGATACACAGTGAAGACAAGAAGACCCTTCAAGATGACGGCACTGATGACAAAAACAGGAAACCCACTGTATGGGCGAATAATACGTAGAACCCTCATAAGGATCATGCAAGTTCTTGCAATCCAGAGGAATCCACTAAATGATGTGAACTTAAACGCGTAACTACGCAATAATGGAAAACAAAGCTAGTATACTATATAGCCTTAACAAGAACATAAACATTATAATAACTAACAAACCGTCGGAAGCGACAAACACGAACAGCTATCAATAATAAATATGTGGGCGAACTTAGACGAGTAGAATTCACAGAGAATAATGTGAAATGGAAGATGAAGTTGCAGAACTCTAATACGAGCACAACATATGGATTTCCCTGACAGGAAGCAGGAAGAACCATACGAACGTTGTTACTATAATATATATCAACACGAACAATGTCTTACTTCGGAACAAAACCACCTAGAGACATGGATGACAACCTTTATTCAAGTAGACATGAAGGCTAGTACATCTCGGTATTACCAAGAAAGGTGCAAAGAGCACTAAGTACTAATAATAGCCAATGTCATATGACAAATCAAGCTGAAAGTCAATGAGAGAAGATACATGAAGATGCTAGTAATCCTAACGAGGGGATATACGACAATACAAGGAATCAAACTGAGCCTATGTTTATGGATCTACACCTCTGTAAGAAGCAAGTGGACCCATTACAACGAATTCGGGAGAGAGCACAAACACGTGCCTCACCCTTTATATGTTTTGGAGCCCGGAGAGGCTAGAGTCATACCCGTCTCTCTGAGATGAGAACAGTCTACTCCAAAGGTGAAAGTTAGAGAATTCTATGAGAGCCAAGTATCCAGCACTCCTTGTGGAGCGGCTGTTGAATACTTGTGGGGTACGGGGGCGTAAGCCTCTTTAAGGGGGGTAGAGCCTCTTGGCTGTGCACATGTTTGCACTAAATTTTGCTGTTTCGTATGCGGAGCATACAGTAGTTGGTTGGTATGTTTGTTGGTATGCGGGGCATACGATGGTTGTTGGTTTGTTTCGTATGCGGGGCATACGTTGTTTGTTGATGTTGTTTGTTCGTTTTGTTGGTGTTGTGTGGTACGCGGGGCGTACGTTGTTAATTGTTGTGTGTGATGTGCACTTGTTGTATGTATCTTATGAAATACTTGTTGGAATGATGTGGTTACATCCATGTATGTAGTACTTTTCTTTATGATATGTGTGATATATATGTATTTATACTATCTTGTAGATTGATTACATATGGTATCACCTAGATACGAAATGAATCATTAGATACGGAATGTGGAATGATGGTATAGTACAGACACCTCGTGGAGGTTGTCAGGGTTGGTAGAACTGATAGGAAATGATGGTGCTGATGGATCGCCTACATCCATATGTTTGAACTAACGCCACAAATGATGGCTATGTGTGGTATTAGCACAACATGATGTGTGTAAATGATATATCACATAGATATACATTATGGGATCATATGGGTAGTTGTTAACACACCTATTTGAATAAAGCGACTTCGGGACGAAGTCTTTTTAAGGGGGGTAGATTGAAATACCCCTACCTAATTAAATATAGATTGAACATATAATCAATTAAATTATGGCCTAAACAATTAAATTTAGTACGGGCTTATACGTGTCCGAAAACATGACAACGTCGTATATAATAAATAATAACGTCGCATAGTTACGTATAACTAAATCGTGACAAAATAAAAGGGTCGTATATATACAACATAACAAAATTAACTGGTCATGTATCTAACTAATAACGTGATGTATTATATAGTCTCACATAAATAAATAACATGTATATAGCTTTTCCAAAAAAAAAGGGGAGCAATCACGCTCCCGCCGAGGTTCGAACCCCGTACCTCTCGTATACCTCCTAAACGCTCTAACCAGATGAGCTGTGCTCGAATTCGGTAACTTATACCAACGAATCAAAACTAGTATTATGTCAATTAAGGTAACGTGAGTACGTCTCTTTACATAATATTAAGTAAGCTATCTATATCTTCCAATCTCATCTGATCATTACCGTCTACCAAATTACCCACCTTATCCATTTGAACGCCTACAAGCCACCGTATGACAAAAAAAATATAAGTTCATGACATGTATACACTTATATAGAGTAACATCTTACTACTACTTATATGTAAGACTATTATAGGTAGTACTGATGTGGCAAAGCAAAATATCCGTACTGAGATGTCTACTGTATAAATACCGGTTACTGTACAACCAAAGTGAATATAAAGAATTCCTTTCTAATCGCGTCTGTTACTCTCATCTTCTCATGTTCTTCTCTGTTCTATCTCTGTTCTTGTTAATGGCGTTGGTATACTGCACTATGTTTCATACGCTTCTTCATTATATTCCAAAGCAACTTGACCCACATCCACTTGCAGCACCTGCAATACCCACCGAACACACACACACATTTGAGTACTCCTCTGTCATGAATATACACAATATATATATATATGTATGTATGTATTGACAAATCAAACCCATACTACTACTACAAAAAAATATCCGACAGCATGTGCAAGCGGGAGACCACCTCAATTTCCCACCTTGACCACACTTACCAACCCCCACCTACTACACCATTACCGATTCCCTCTCGCTCTCTTCTTTTTTTTCAGTACTTCTTTCTTCCTCCATCGGTTGTTTTCTTCCTGCTTCAAGCGTGAGCATTCCAGCTCTTCTCTAACTCCACCGAAACCAAGAGCATGCCCAGCTCCCTTCATTTTCCAGAACCGAGAGAAGCTCTCAATCTCCAGCACAAACTGTTGAGCAGTAGGTAAGTGCAACAAAAAAAAACTAGCTTATTCCTTTCCTCCATTCCGGTAGCATTCCCAGCGACCAGAAGCTCCATTCCTTGTTTGCTTAACAAAAACAAAACAACACAGAGAAGGAATCTCTCAGCTCGAGCTTGCCTTCACGTAAACAAACCAGAAGAGATGCTAGCTTGTGAAGGAACAGATCCAAGTGCACTCGTTTGCTTTAACGACTCACGGTAAGTTCTTTTCCCCTTAGACACTCCTTCTACATTACCGGTTTATTTCCAGTTCTTCCAAGCTTGTAACAAGCTTCTTCTTCTTCTGCTTTTCGTCACGTAAATACTAGTAGAAGTGCCCCAGTCTGTTCACTACTACTTCCACGTACAAACAAAGGAAGAATGCCCAACACTTAGTGAAGGAGAAGATCCAAGTTAAAGCTCCATCTTCACCCTTTTCCTTAAAAAAAACCATGCCATTCTCCTCTTGTATTAACGGTAGTATACTCTCAGTTTCCTAGCTCAAACTTTGCTCTTCACGTACCAGAAACAGAGGGAGTTCTCAGCTCTTCCCTTGCTCTCTTTACGTGTAAAAATCAGAGAAGAGAAGGAAGTGTTATACTATCTAAACAAAAGTAAAGTCCAAGCACCTTACTACCGTTTTCTTCCAGTTCTTCCCAGCTTCTTATAAGCTCCTTCTTCTTATTTTTCTCCACGTAAAAACCAGAGGAAACACTCAGCTGGGTGAAGAAAAAGACCCAAGCGTAAGAACTCCATTCTTAGTCAAATCGGTAAGGAAATTACCCACTCTTTTCTTCCTGTTCTACCGGTAATACATGTTGGTATTAGTAGCATTTTAATGCCTTGCTCTCCCATTCAAAACCAGGCGTAAGCACCCATATAAACACCCTTGTCTGACCATGCTCACGGTAAGAAGAATCTTGCCTATTCCCTCTCTGTTTTACCGGTGATATGTACTTAAGTAAGTCTAGTTTGAACACCCTCTGTTGCTTAAAAAAAACAGGTGTGAGAGTGCCTTTGTAACCAGCCTTAAACCAAGGTAAATACCATACTCTTCCCTAGCTTAAATCCACCATTAATAACCTTGTAGTGCATGTCTAATGTATGTTCTTTCTTGGCATGAAATGCTGCTGGAAAATCCTTTGAGACTAACCTACACAACCATAGGGAAACAAGTCAAAAATATATATATACCAAGGTGAGTATTAGTACCTTAATGAAGAATATAACTAAACCAATGTATTGGTTCATGTGGAACTGATTTGAGATTTCATACATCAGCCGTGAGCACATGTGAAGCCTAGGCTGAAGGGATTCGCTTAAAAACAATGTAAGTGTACTTAACACCTTCATTATATGGGTTGTATGCCATTAGGCTATTTAAAAAATAAAAACCGTGGAATTATAATGTATTTGTGACATTTTGGTTACGCATATATGTAAGTCGTGGGTTTTATTGGGGCTATATAACTTAGTTATGTATTAAAACGTTTGTTAACATTTTTGGTTGTTTAGTTAGAATATTAATGACCTATAAGATCAAGGAAATTAGTTATGGGTCAAAAATAAATTATAAAATATGGTGGCAAGGGAAGTAAAACCAAGACCAAACATGGTCTTAAATGACTAAACTATGCATTATAATGTTTTATAACATTTTTAGTTGATAATATAAGGTTTAAGATGACATATTATGTCATAAAGATTAATTAAATGATTTTAGGAAACATAAAAGAAAAACTACACAATGAACCGTAAACAATATAGTCTTTACGACATTTATGTGTAATTATATTCTATGTTAATTATTGTAATAAGGCCAAGCATTTTAGGCCATTTAATTTAATTGTTATATTAAGTTAAAAACGGATTTAAATGGATTTAGAACTAAAATAAATATTACCGTAATAGTTTGGGGTTTAATTGTAATCTAAATAAATTTTGGGGTTAACTATAAATAATAGCCGAAGACTATGCATTAAAACCTTATTTCATGAATTATATAAAATTTAATAAGGTTTTGAGACAAAAATATAAATTTATGAAATTTATAGGGGTCAAACTGTAATTATACGAACTCCTGGTCAAACTGAAAATTATTGGGTCAACATAGACCTTATTAGGAGGTTTGACCAAATTTAATGTCATAAATAATTAATTTATGAACTTATGTTAACATTACAAGTGGAATGTTGAATTTATAAAACTTATGGGGTATAAAATGTAAATACCGAAAAGTAGAGGTGTAGTTTGGTTAATATGATGGTTTATATCTTAAGTATTAAATTTGGGAATTTTTGGAGTTATATAAGTGGGTATAATAATAAAAGTGTATAATATATGGTTTTGTGACAAATAGAAAGTATATTATATAAGAAGGGGTCAAATGAAAATAAGGAAAAAGATTTATGGGCGGAAATAAGATTTTTAAAAGTTCATGGAGTTGTGCGCAAATAATGGTAAGAAACTATAGGTTATATTCAGTAATGAATATTAAAAACATATAGTATAACACATGTATAAACATTATGATAATATATGTGGTTATTTTGTAAATAAGGAAAAGATAGTGGCTGGAAAAGAAACCTACCAAACAGCTATGGGCTGTTCGGTAATATGGAAGAAAATAACATATATAAACTATATGTTATAAATATTGTAATGTTTGGATGATATAACAAATGTAGGTAAAAATATTAAGAGGTTTGTGATAAAAGAATAAATATGAAAAGTTGAAGGGGTAAAACAGAAATAAACAGAACCTAAGGGACTGTTTGGTATTTTTCGGAAATGTGGGAACTATATAGTATACATACTATATGATTTAAGATGTTATAATATATGATGAGTATGGAGTGTTATAAGATTGTGGTGAAATTGTAATACTTGGAAAGTATGGGGTTTGTAAGGGAATGAAAAATAAATTATATGCCTTCTCGGCAATTATAAAGAATTTTATAAAACTATAGGTTATGTTTTGTTATAAGGTTTTAATGTTATAAGATATGATGCTTATAACATGGTATAATAACGTGTGGTTAAGTTGTAATTAATGAAAACTATGGGGAATGAAGAATTAATGATTGTATAACACGTATGCCTTGCGGCAAATATAAATATATATGGTTTGAAAACTATACATTGTAATGTTGAATGAAATATAAAGTATCATGTTATACAATATAAGATATGAGAATAACATCGTATGAATGTATGTGGTTAAAACATAGTTTATAAAACTATATACTATTACCGCATCAATATCATGCAAGAAATGAAATTGTAAACTATAGTATACAATGACATAAATACTATGGTTAGTATATGATGTTATAATGGTTAAACAAACCTTGCATAAGGAATAACATGTACATAATATAAGTTTCATATTTCATTAAGAATCAATGTACATATATACATATATGCAAACCGGCATAAATAACATGCATATATATTATGGTTCACAAACCACATAATAATAATAATGAATATTGACTTGTTAGTGTAATTATATGCTACAAAGTCATAAGGTTTTAAATAAATACAATTTGTTACATAATTGGGAAGTTGTATAATATAAGGTATATTAAAGAATGGTAATATACTATGTCATCTAAACTAACGTTGCATGGAACGCATACAACTATAGGTTATAACATATACCTATGCATGCGTTATGACAGTTGAATTAATTATACGAGAACAAACGAATTCGTATTAAGTGTAACGCTTATAAATATGACGGGATGGGAAAGCACAATTCTTACGTTTGAAACCGTTAACCACGACGTTCGAATAAAAACCGATGTCTATGTTAAACCGAATATTAGTACTTACTGCAAGTAAGGAATTTTTAAGATAACTATACGATAATTAGTAACAGTTTAAAATCCGGGGGCGTAGTACCGGGATTACTGACATTATTTGGAAATACCGAATCATACTGTCATGTGGATTGACATAAAGCGTTCTTCGTATTGTTAGATCGCCTGTTGGACGTGCGCGCTCGAGAAAACTTAGTGGTCTACACTGCGCGACCTTGACACGGTGTACGGTATGTAAAGGGGTTTGATCCGGGTTGTCCTGAGGAATTCTCGGGCTCGGATTTGTTTGATAAATAACTTGTGTGGATGTATGTATGTGATTATGTGTGTGATGAATATCTGCGTTTACTGCATTATTTATTTATGCACGAACGTCCTACGGGACTAATACTACGTCGACTATAGATTGACTTATATAAAACTACATATGCGAGACGTATGTTTGGAATTATCGTGGCCTAACCTAATACGCTAAGTATTACTAGTATGTAGTTATAACCTAAGTAAAACACTTAGGGACGGGACACGACATTGTCGGACCCTAGAGCTTCAACTCGAACATAAATACTACCTAGAATCATTCTAGGCATGTGTAAGACCCACATGGCAGCCAACAAAATAAGTGATGTACTCTAGAATTAAAACTGTAACTGACTACCTAACTGATGCAGTTAACAGTGGAGTGTGAATAAATGTGATGATGTACCTTAATCCAGACAGCCACTGGCTGCTGGTCGCGCGTAGAGATCTCTTGGGTTATCCCGTATCGGGTTTACCCTAGTTAATCCTGAACGAGCCTAGATAGATCGTCAGGCGGAGTGTGCTACCGTTGGCACCAGGCCCTTGGCCACCTAAATGAACGCCTTTGCAAAGGCAAAGTGAATAAGTCCCGGAGTCTTCGGATGATCAGGGTAGTGAGCACCTTGTGTGTATGTGGGACTACTGTCCAAGTGAGTATATTTCGGGTTGTCCTAACTGAGCTCGACAGTGCTTACCAAATCAAATGATATGTGAGGGCCCGGGGGGCCGAGTGTTGTAATACGTGATGATGTTAACATACGACGTATGTGTTATCAATCCTATTGTGTTGTATGATGTGTGATTGTGCTGCGTATATTTATAAATGACTGTTTGGATTGGATGGATGGTTATATAATCATGCATATTGTTACAGTATTTATTATGCCTGAAAATGGTACATCATGAAATCAATCTAATATCAAGATGGTTAAAAATGACAAGTGACCAATAGGGTCCAGGCCCGGCATACTCAGCGTCTATCGCTGAGACTACACTTATTGTGAGGTTGTTGATCCTCGTTGAAGCCGAAGTGCGGGAACGGGATAGCGAGGGTCACTTTAATTATTGCGTAAGGAATTTATTGTATAACAATATCAGTCTGTGGATGTATGACGTACGGTTGTAATTATTTGGGATTTGGGTAGACGCTCACTTGTCGACGTTTATGATTATGGACTTAGTATAATGTATAGGAGTTATCTCGTTGTCACAGCGGTTAATAGCGTTGTTAATTTTTAGTTGTTGGATTTAGTTTCTGCTTCGTTACTCGCATGGGCGGGTAATGGTAGGTGACACCTGAGTAAGTTTTAATGTTATTCTTCCGCTGTAAGACGTTTTATTTTTCTGTTAACGTGAGTGACTATTACGTATTTGTTATGAGGGGTGTTACATTTCTAATCTACCTTACACAAACATTGTAGGATGAACCCAATCCTATCGCTACTTAGATTGCCTTTTGCCTCTCATGACAAACTTGCTTACATGAGACATCTTACTAAAGCCTACAGATCTTGTCCCAGGAACCTATCTTGACTTCTCCTTGGAGGTGGTCCTCGATCATGGGGTAGGATGCGTTGAGACCCTCATCTTCTATGCTGGGTAGGTGCTAGTTTTTTTAACCTTTTGGGGACATTATAGTTGTCGCATCGGGTTTGGTGTTCAAATGAAGGCTTTGGCATGGGGCACTAGCTGTCGGAGCGAATCAGGCATGTCAGGGAATTGGGAAATGGCTATTGTGTCTTTTGTGGGGATGAAAGGATTGGTATCATGCTTTTATTATCTACCCGGCGCACGGCTTGGTTTAGGAGTCGTGTTAGTACATTATTGGGATGATGGAGTTAGAGTAGTTGTGGATTGCAGGTTATTTATATGGGTTAGCTAGTCGGTCATGTGGACAACTATGCTTTGGTTGTTCTTCTAGTCCATTATTGGACCATTTGGGGGCCCACAATGGCATGTTGCACCGACAAGGAGGGGTTTTCTCGCTCTTCTCTCGAGAATATGTACTCGCTATTCTAGGAGCTTGAGAGAGTAAGGGTATAGTGGAGGATGGGTGCTAACTAGAAATTTGTAGGATAAAACTATATGTAAAAAGAATAAAATGATAAACTAAACCTACAACTCTACTACGGGTAGCAAAATAAAACCCGGTCGGAGTATAGTGTAAGTATATTACGACCGAGAGTATCGAACCCAAGGGACTTATAGAAAATTAGTCCTAATCCGGGCAAAAAGCCTATTCTATAATAACAAGGGGGGAAATTAAACATTGATTCTAAACTAAGGAAACTAAGCAAATAAACTAACTTTGATTCGAGAAGATGTCAATGCAAAAGTAACGTAAGACCAATAATCAAGGGTGGCAAGTCTCAAACAGGATTTAGTCTCGCAAAATGAATGTGTCGGGTTTCCTGCCGGACCTCCGCTATTCGGCATATTCAAGGCCCTGAATGTGCCGGACATCTTCCATCCGGCACTACATCCGGCACCGTTCATTTCGTAAATAACACTTCCAGATTCGGTTCTGACAAAAGGAACTCAACATTCATACTTGCATCGTGCATAGCTAATACCGCGAATACAAACAGAATAATGGGGAAATAAGAGATTAACCCTAAACCTTAGATCTTGATGCCCCTCTTTCGGAACAACAAACTTAAAGATTACCAAAATCCTAATCTATCCTATTCTTGTCTTGTGAACATTAAATAGGACTTAGAGATAAGAGAATGAATAGCTAATTCATTCTACTTGTAAGAAGATTAGAACTCGGGTTAAGAAACTTGAAAATTCCATAAATGGTCATAAGAGTTTTACAAGAAATCATCTCTAACCAACCTAACAAGGATTCTGCATCACATCCACCACAACTACAAGAAGAAATACAAAGGGGGAGAAGGAGATGTTAATAGCCTTAACCCGACAAGGTCTTCTTCTTCTCTTGCGTGGACGGATCTGCAGACGTTCCTTGGACACCAACAGATGGAATGTGGCGGAAATGAAGTGTGAATGGCGAGGATTTGGTATGTTGAAGTGTGTCAAATTGCAGCCTTTCTCCCTATTTATAGATCAAATGTGTTTTTGCCGGACGTCATGCCGGATTGTTGATGTTATTTTGATCGGCAAACTCAGTTCAATACTGAAGCCCGTTTAGAGACTAGCCTGAAGTGAAGCTCGTCAGTCTTGAACTGACGAACAGAGAAGAAGATAGAATATTTAACAAGATTTTCTAGCTGTTAAAGATAAAATCTTGAATGATAAACTCTCACACGGTCTCTGTATCTATATAAGGGGAAGGAAGTCTAGGTCATAGGGAGGGGATTTACGCAAAGAGAAAATAAGAAATACAATGTAATTTGCGAGTATAACAGTAAGGGTAAATTTAGAGAAAATCGAGAGAGAGATAGCGAGATTATAGAGTCAATTCAGAGAGAGTTTTGCTGTTGATTTCGTTTAAGTAACTTGAGTTCAGAACTCAAGTTACGTGTAAGTTATGTCAAGATAGTGTTCTTGACGTGAGGGTTGGTATTCGCATTACGTGATTGTGTAACCATTGTTATACGTGATTATAATAAAGGTTCGACCTTTATGCTATTCTGGTCTTCCCTTCTTCTCCCTGTTCGTCCTCAGTTCTGAACTCAGACCATCGACACGTTCTGAGTTGCAGACTCAGCACCGACAAGTAGGTATCTGCAATTGGTATCAGAGCAAGGTAACCCTAGACGCAGAAGAAACTTTTCAGGGTTGATCGTGATGAATTCCTACTATGTTAAGCCTCCAAAGCTGACAAAGTTCAACTACACCAGTTGGTGCGAACAGATGGAGGATCAATTAATCTCTATTGATCTGCAGTTATGGGACGTAGTGACTGAAGGTGACCTGAAGCCAACAATTGAGAAGGATGGCGTCACCAAAGAAAAACCAAGATCCAGTTGGAGTGAGAGCGATAATAAGTTGATAAGCAAGAACAGACAAGCTCGAAGGATTATCATGTCATCATTATCAGATTCAGACCAACAGAAAGTCTTGGGCTTGCGCACTGCTAAAGAGGTTTGGGAATTTCTCAAAACCGCATATGCTGGAACAAATTCGGTTAAAAAGGCTAAGGGCAAACAGCTCAAGAGACTGCTTGATAACTTCAAGATGTTAGACTGTGAGACTATATCTGAAACACTTGAGAGATTTGACAAGATTTTGTGTGAGCTCAAAACTGTCGGGGTAGGTCTTGACAATGATGTGTGTGAACGAAAGATTTCTAGATAGCCTTGGTAAAGACTGGCTAAATTTTACCACACTTTTGGAGTCCACAAAGGATTTATCCACGTTGTCTTTCGAAGAGCTGGGATCAGAACTGACGGTGTACGAAGGTAAGATGAGAGGTAACATTGTTACTCAAACTAAGGATCTGGCTCTAAACGCACGTGATACTACCACAATACCAGAAGATGAGGATTGTGACGTAGATGAGGAAATCACTAAGATTATGAACATAATACAGAGGCTGAGTAGTAGAAAACAAAGGTCAAGCCAACAGAGTAAGTCAACGAAGGGACAAAACACATGTTTTAGGTGTAACAAGCCTGGTCATGTTGTCAAGGATTGTCCTCTCCAGCAGAAGGAAAATTCTCAGAAGAAGATTAAGAAACACACAGATACAGCTGCAGCTGCATGGGGACAGGACATCTCAGATACAGACTCAGAACCCGGGAGTGCGCGCAGATGTGTTTGACGGCAATTGCTCACGAAGATGATGACATCAATACTGAGTATAACGTAAAGGAGAAGGAAATCTGGAAGGATACTCTCGAGAAAGAAGAGATATTTATTCAGCTAACCTCTGCACTCTCTGAGATAAAATCCTTGAAGAATCAGTATGATACTGAGATTAAAGAACTCAGGGCTAAGGTGAAAAGTCTGAGTCAGTCTTCGACTGAAAGCAAAAATCGTGTCATTGAGAGTCTAGATAAGCCAAGGATTAACTTTGTTAGTCCTTTGGAAACTAGGATTCTTACTCTTCCTTGTTGGGCACAGGAAGAGATAAATTCTCTTTTGGATAGCAACAAATCGCTAAAAAGAAATGTGAAACACTCTCAGACATGGTAGTCAAGGCAAATCGAAAGTTAGAACTTCAGACTCCTGCTAATCCAACTTGGTATACCGGGAAGGCGAATTTGAAGCAAATGATGCGGAATAATAACTCAGACAAATGCGGTTTGGGATATAAGTCTGAGACATTCTCTCAGTCTACGACTGAGAAGTTACAAACTGTAACTGCGAGACATCAGCCAAGATTACACTCATGCCGATATTGCCATCAGCTAGGACACAAGGTTAGATGGTGTCCCAAATTGTTGAAAAAACAATTGCGTGAAAAATCATCAAGGCAGAACTCATTCGAAATCAAAAGATCGCACACTAAAAGGTGGGTTCCTATCAATCACTTTAAGTCTGAGTCAACAACTGAGATCAAACAAGTTTGGGTACCAAAGTCAAGTCGGCCCTACCGGACTCGTCAAGAAGGCACTTCACCTCCTTCAGAATTATCATCTCCTTCCCAGTGATCTGACCATGACGCATCACTACCCCAATCCATAAGGTTTATGAATTAATTCCTTTTTGATTTGTCAAAAGGGGGAAAGTGGTCTTGAACGCACTCTACAACTCAGGGGGAACATTCATCAGTTCAAGACTTACAGAGTTTACCAATTAGTCTTGAATGTATACAACGATTCAGGGGGAACATTCATCAGTTCAAGAAGTTCAAGACTTGCAGAGTTTGCTGCATCAAAAAGGGGGAAACTGTTGATGTTATTTTGATCAGCAAACTCAGTTCAATACTGAAGCCCGTTTAGAGACTAGCCTGAAGTGAAGCTCGTCAGTCTTGAACTGACGAACAAAGAAGAAGATAGAATATTTAACAAGATTTTATCTAGCTGTTAAAGATAAAATCTTGAATGATAAACTCTCACACGGTCTCTGTATCTATATAAGGGGAAGGAAGTCTAGGTCATAGGGTGTGGATTTACGCAAAGAGAAAATAAGAAATACAATGTAATTTGTGAGTATAACAGTAAGGGTAAATTTAGAGAAAATCAGAGAGAGAGATAGCGAGATTATAGAGTCAATTCAGAGAGAGTTTTGCTGTTGATTTCGTTGTAAGTAACTTGAGTTCAGAACTCAAGTTACGTGTAAGTTATGTCAAGATAGTGTTCTTGACGTGAGGGTTGGTATTCGCATTACGTGATTGTGTAACCATTGTTATACGTGATTATAATAAAGGTTCGACCTTTATGCTATTCTGGTCTTCCCTTCTTTCTCCCTGTTCGTCCTCAGTTCTGAACTCAGACCATCACACGTTCTGAGTTGCAGACTCAGCACCGACAAGTAGGTATCTTCACGGATTGTCAGTACCCGGCACACGTGGTAAATGCGCCCAACTGTTAATGGTTGAAACCGTCAATTCCGCGCGAAACAGTGCATATGCCGGGTAGGAGATACCCACATCACACCCGGCAGCGGTTGGAAATCACGTGGAACACATGTGTTGTTGTATGGTCAACCGAAGCGACTTTACACTCATGCCGGATAGCATTTACCCGGCATCGCATCCGGCAAGGCCTCTTTTCTGTTCTGTGTTCATGCCGTGTAGGTTCAACCCGACATCAAGTCCGGCATCAATGGAATTTCTACCTAGAGATTCGTTCCTTGCCTATAAAACATATAAAGCACAAGAATATAGAAATAATATACTTTAACGCATAATATAACATAAATAACACAAATATAACTTTATTTAGATAAATATAATACTAATCTAATGCATAAATATGATAAGTCTGCGGCTTATCAATGGGCCACGTGAATGGTGCCCGCCCCCTCGGGGTGGGCTAAGGTTAACACAGATGCAAGTTTTGTGAATGATGGGTCTTGATGGTTGGGGACATTGGTGTAGGATGCAGATGGAGCCTTCTTGGGGAAAGGTTTGTGGCATAGAGATGCTTCGCTTTTCTAGTCTTGGCAATGGCCCAAGCACTGTCGTAGGGCATAAATCTGGGGCAGCGAGTAAGATGTGGTTTGTCGGTGGTGGAGTCAGATTGTCTCCCATGATTCGCTTTCTTTTGTTGGATGTTTCAGTTGACCTGGTGGTTAATGATGTTTTTTTTTTCACCCGCTAGTCTATGATAGTAACGGGGGTTGGAGGTATTTGCTATTGGTTAATCTTTTGTTAGACATGAGAGTAACTTTGTGGCTCATTCTTTAATTCTTTCTATATATGTTTTGTTTATTCTCAAGATGAGGCTATTGGTCTAACTGACTTTCCTATTTATCTTGTGAGATGGTGTTAGTCTGATTTGAAATAAAAAATGCTAATTTTCTATTATATAAAAAAACTATTTAGATCAGGAACATCAATGCTCTAGCGTGGTATTTTTGATAAGTACTGGAATTCCAGTTACATGGGCAGTACTACAGCATAAGCCATTCTCGCCGAAAACAAAAAAAAAACATAACTTTACTACTTATGGAACAAAAGTTGGAAAAAAACATAACTACTTCTTCATTGATGATTTTGGGGTGTTAGTCTCCAGTTTTACAAAAGCTTCTAGGCTTTGCGGTAGCATAGTCATGTCTGTTTCGATCTCTATTACCTCCCCAAAGCCCGATAGTACGACTCTGACTGATGCCTCAGACCACGCTTGCGGTGGGAGTCCTCTAACCGCCACGCTTACCACACGGTTATTTTGAGCAACACCATCTTCCCAGCACCCAATCTCCCATAGTTCCTTGTTCCATTTGCCGTCCCCTTTAGAATAAATAACCACTATGAAGTCATTTGCTGATGAGCTCACTATATGTTCAATCCTTTCATTCCCTACAAGACCCTCATTTACTCCTTCATTCGTGGTTTTCAGTTTTGATCTTACTTTGATGCTCCTATCCATGCAAGGGATTAAAACCCCAAACGGTGACACCTTCACGAGATCTCCCTTGGTACCACTATCCACAAGATTTGTTACTGGCTGGGGGGGCTGGGGCATCCTCTGGTACATAGTACCAGCCGGTCTTGCCTCCGAGGGAAACGAAGAAGTTGAGTACGAGAAGTGTGTAGGTTGTTCTTCTTTTGCAAAGGTCTAGCAACCTGGGTGCTCAGTCTACTCTCATCTACCCATTTTCCGTTGGTGGCGTGTATAGCTTGGTTAGCTTGCTGTATGCATTCGAACTCAACAAACCTATATCTCGAGTTTGGTATAGCTTGGTTAACCAGACCAACAATTCTCCCGTGGGGTGCAAATGTCTTCCACAAAGTCTTGAGTGCTGTGTTGTCTTGAATGTTGTCCACGAACACAGTTTTTGATCCCTGGGGTGGAGGTCGAGACAAACCAGGGTCCTGCATTGCTACCGGCAGAAAACTTGCTCCAGAAAGGGTGGTAGGCTAGCGGGTTTTGGCTAGGTTGGCTTGATGGCTTATGGGGGAGTTGCAGTCGAGGTTTTGATGGTTTGGCGGAGATGAGGATTGGTGGCTAACTATTTTTTGGTGGAAAGACGGTGGTGATTGTCGGAGGAAGTTGATGGCTGGCTGTTTTTTGTGGACTGACGGCGGAGGGGAAACTGTGACTGGCTGTTTAGGTGATTACGCGGTGGTAGAAGGTAAGACAGCATCCTGGCAAAGGGGTTTCAGGGGTGTGAGAGGAGAGAGGTGAGAGGGTTTCATTTCTCCGCGCAATTTCTTGAAAGAATGATAGATAATTGGGGGTAATATTTGTTATTGGTTAATCTTTTGTTATACAGGAGGGTAACTTTGTGGCTCATTCTTTAATTCTTTCTGTATATGTTTTGTTTATTCTCAAGATGAGGCTATTGGTCTAACTGACTTTCCTATTTGTCTTGTGACTGGTGTTAGTCTGATTTGAAATAGAAAATGCTAGTAGTCTATTATAGATAAAAAAAAACTTTTTAGATGAGGAACATCAACGCTCTAGCGTGATGTTTTCTTAATCAAGCTTTATGCATTCTTGTTAGCTCTATGAATTATCATCTTTCCCTTTCCAATATAGATGTTCATTTTCATGATTGCATTTCTTGTCTTAGTGAACCTTTCCTCATCAATTAGATAATTAGATCTCTACTTATGGTATCAAAAACTTTTGTGATTTATAAAATATGGTAGAATCCTCGTAGTTCGAGCACAGACAGTCACACTACTGCTTGTGAAGAACGCTGGAAGCAAAGCATTGCACCTGGTTAGTTGAAAGCGCTGCATTGGCCTTATGCAACAAAAACGAAGGATATCCCACGTTTTCCACTTATCATGCCTTGAAACTTTTGACTTTAGCTATAAACAAAGGTACAAATGAACCCTCGTTACTATGATGATTATTAAAAAATCTGCTGATGACATTGGGCATCATATGGCTAGCTCTGTATTTTTTAATCATATCCAATCTTTTGCATTATTTTAGAGACGTAGTCAAGCAAGTGATGTTCAAACTATCCCTTGTATAAAATCATTATTTACTGATTTACATTTGACTTATTTATGGTACCGTACTGATTTAAGACCTATAAATAGTTGCCATGCCAACACCGTTTCTTCACAACTTAACCCACAAACATATTTTCTTCCACCCAAAAAATTCCCACAAACGTACAGACATAAGCGAAATGGCAAAGACTGGTGCAGTCGTCTACTTTTTTGGTATCGCCCTTCTCCTCCTACTCGTTGCTCACCAAAGCACAGGTAATTAGTATAAATACATTGGTGTATATATATTTTCATTCAATAATTAACTATAACCAGATGTTTTGATTAAATGCACTGAAATATATTCACATGATGTGATTTTTATTATAAGTATCGATCAAATTATATTTTTTTTGATAAGTTGCTGGTAATACCAGTTACAAAAGGGATGCGATACTATGGCTTTAGAGCCCTTCTCGCCAGTAATGTAAAACACCAAATACACCAAGATCAAGCATACAATAAGTTATAAAGATTTCTAGAGGATAAGATGACATGAGGTGGGAGCGAGATCTCATGCTTACACCACTCCAAGCTGGACCTCTTAATTGTCTGCGGCCACAGTCCAGTCCGGCGAAACATCATCAAAAATTGCTTTGTTACGAATATTCCATATTGTCCATATAGCATGTAGCGAGGAGGACCACAGCAGATTCTTTCGGCGGGGCTTATTAACTCCTTGCCATGCATCGTAAAGGGCCACACCAGATTGAGGGAAGGTGAATACTATACCCCACCAATCAAGCATAGCAGCCCAAAGTTTTCTGGTAGCGCTACAGTGGATGAAGAGGTGATCTGCAGTCTCCACAGCGACCCGACAGAAGGAGCATCGTAGCTGCCGTATGGGAATCAGATTCTTCGCAAATAACAGGTCTTTGGTCTGGAGTCGTCCTTGGAGGAAGAACCATACCGTTAGCTCAATTCGTGGAGGTGCAGATTTGCGCCAATAGGCCCGACACCAGGATGTTCTCTCATGATGTTTGAATGCAGTAGCAGCCTCATAGAACGACTTAGACGTGTAGGAGCCATCACTAGAGTGTAGCCAGCCCAACGGTCTGGTTTGTCGGTCCGGAACCGGGGAGATTCATCTATCAAAGACAGTAGTTGATCTACTTGGGCCCTTTCGTATACAAACATTTGCCGTCCCACGTGAGTGTCCAGTGCCAAGAAGATCCATTCCAGAAGCCCATTTCGGAGATGGAGGAGTTTTTCTGTTCTGAAATAGAGAATAGCCTGGGAAAATAGAGGTGAAGAGGTTGCGTGCCAACCCAGGCATCAAGCCAAAAGCGCGTATGTCTCCCATTTGTTACTATCCATTTAATACCATTCGCCATGATATGCGCATGCGAGGGGTGCCACGAGGATATTGACAAAATTGTTCTCCATACTCCCTTCCGTCTCAATTGTTGCCAGTTCATATCCGTGATGGGGAGGCTGACTATGTCATATATTGCACAGATTATATTCCTCCAGAGTTTTCCGTCATCCTGTTGGAATTTCCACCACCATTTAAAGAGGAGGGCCGCATTTTTGGTTTCGATGTCTACGATCCCAAGGCCGCCATTGCGTTTGCTTTTCATCAAAGAGCTCCACGGCATGAGGGGAAGACCTCTACGATTACCCTTACCCCAAAGGAAGTTACGTTGAAGCTTATTAATCTGTTGCAGCACCTCTTTGGAATCTTGAACAGGCTTAGATAGTATAGTGGGAGACTTCCATCAAATTATATTGTTTGAGCTTTTTCACGTATTATTGAGTGGTGAATATTTTTCAGCCACTACTGGTCTTGAGGAGTCTGAGACTGAAGCTGTTCATATGGAGGACAATCTTCCTGAAGGTAATAAGTTTATATTGATTGAATGAATATGGATCGATGCATGCGCCCAATTATTATTGACTATCTCGATTAGGTAACATTATGGTATATTTAATTACTATGTGTTTTATGACACTAACTGACAAATACTCATAAATTAATTTATCAGTTGAAGCTAGCACATGATTAATTATCTCTTTTGCATTTTCACTATATGTGCTATAAGCTCCATTTTAATTTTTTGATCACTCTTTTGGCTTATAAGGTTCCAATCTAAAGCTCCTATTATTATAAGAACGAGACTAAACATGGAAAAATTTAGGTAGTTAGTTTTAGATTCATAATAATAACTCATGACAATAATTTTGTTTGGTAATTGTTCCTTGCATACTAGGCACTGACGTTGAGGTGAAGGCGCAGACCAATGCCCAAGCAGTTTGCCGTTGCCGTTGCCGTTGCGGTTGCCATTGCAGAGCCGGCTCTCCACAAGTGACAGTGGTGATTTAGAACAGGGCCCCCACCTATTTGGGGCCCCAAATTTTTAACTCTTTACTACTGTAAAACAAGTGATATTTTTGATATTTTCTACTCCACTATTAATTCTAACGGTAGTTTTAATAAATGAGTGACTTTTCATTTTTCTTCTACTTTTTAAACATCAGTAACTTATCTATTTAATACTCCCTCCGTCCTGAATTGACCGTCCTGTTTGCTTTATGACACGTTTTTCCACTTCAATATTAATATATAAGATAAAATAATTTTATAAAACTAAATTTTGTAATATATAGTTTAACATGTAAGGAATCATATGCAAAACTTAAATTTTAAAAATTATTTTATCTTATATGTTAAAAATTGAAGTCAAACGACATGTCCAAATAGTAAATAGGACAGTCAATTCAAGACGGAGGGAGTATAAATAGACATCGACAGTCATCTCTCTGCATACTCCTCTCTCTCTCTCTGCACTGTACACACTTATCTCTTCTCTGCACATGTCTCTCGTCTCTAGTCTAAGTCTCTCAGCTCAGACTGCTCAGTCTCTCAGTCTCTCTGCCGCTGCTCTATACCCATACCCATCCTGAATTATCAAACCCACATATCACATCACAGGTATGATATTATATTGATAGTTTCTATTCCTATCAGTACAGTTGTCCACTCCAAACGTCCATATAGTACTAATATTATATTTAGGGAAATTTACAGTGCCCACCCATGAGGTTATACGGTTTTACACTGCCCACCCATGAACTCTTGGATTTAACACTGCCCACCCATCAGTTTTTAAAACAATTTCATCCGTCATCCTTTTTAGTATCTACCGTCCACATCTGTTATTTGTTGACCACTTGTTTTATTTTGACCAAACAGATAGAATACAATACGCTGGGTTGCGATTCCCCTCAATTTCTACCGTCATCCTCATTCGTCGTTCTCCTCCCTTCTTCGACATTGACTGGTGTTTGTGATTCCCCTCAATTTCTTCATCTTGGTTCGTGCGATTTTTGAATCCTAACTCGCCATACACTTACTGATTAAGGTAACATCGTCACTGTTGCGCCCCTCTTCTCCTTCTCAGTACCAATCTCGATTTAGGGTTGGAAATGTGGGGAAACTGTGATTTTTCCACCGTCTTCAATCTCGCTGGCTTGATTCGGTTCTCTGTGTCGATTTCTGGTCACTGTTGCGCCCCTCTTCTCCTTCTCAATACCCCGCTCGAATTAGGGTTGGAAATTTGGGGAAACTGAGGTTTTTCTGTATCGACTTCCTTGTCCTGGTTGTTCGATTATGTGACAAATGATCTCTGGTCACTGTTGAGCCCCTCTTCTCCTTCTCAATACCCAGCTCGAATTAGGGTTGGAAATTTGGGGAAACTTTCTTTTTTCTGTATCGACTTCCTTGTCCTGGTTGTTCGATTATGTGACAATTGCTGGTTTCGATTGGTGGGGAACGTCGAGGATTTCTGCTGACTCGATATTGCTGGTTGTTTGACTTCCTTGTCCTGGTTGTTCGATTATGTGACAAATGCTGGTTTCGATTGGTGGGGAACGTCGAGGATTTCTGCTGACACGATATTGCTGGTTTTTGATTTCCTTGCCCTGGTTGTTTGATTACTTCCGGTTTCGATTGGCTTGTGATGATTTCTGCTGAATCGATATTGGTGGCCCAATTTCATTTCGAAATTAGGGCTTGACTGTCCCTTTGACTGATTATCTGTTTTTGGTGGATATGATGTATGTTTCTGATGAGAATTTGATACATGTTTCTGATGAGAATTTGATACTGCTTTCATAATGGCCTGTGTTTATTTGGTTATGACTTTATGTGCACCAATCTATGTAGAAGCGGTCCCTCATGTAATTGCTCCGCGTGAATGCGTTGAAGCGGTTTATGAGAGGGTTGCTCCATGGATATTTTGGTGTCATATAGAGAATCATAACCAACTTATAAAAGCAATGATGAAGGCCATTAGGACCATTCTGAGCTTAATGTTTTGTTATACTTGAATTGCATTATTTGTTTCATGTTCCATGCAGAATGTCATCTTCAAGTGGGCAGTCAACCCCAGTGAGGGATGTTAAATGCCACTGTAATTGGAGTGCACAGTTGCAGGTTACTCGTAATGCTCGGAACTACGAGAAACCGTATTTCAATTGCGCAGCCAACAAATGCAAATTTTTTGTATGGTGGAGAGACATTTATCCACCTAGCCATGCTTCATCAAGAGCTTCTTCTTCTAGTGATGGTGTTGAATCTATGTTGCTGGAATTGAAGAATCAGAATGCTTGTTTGCTTTCCAAAATTGAGGAGATAGAAAAAGAAAGATTAGATCAGTTGAAATTAATGAAGATAGTGTTTGTGGTAGCCTTAGTATGCTTGTTTGTAATCATCGTTGAATGCAAACTGCTGTAACATTCTCAATGTTTTAATGAAACAACTTTTAAATGTGCCCATCTGTTGTAACATCTGTTGGAAACTGATTTAATATTCAAACTGCATAATGTTGTCGATTGACAATTTTTTTTTGCACTGAAGCACACAAAAATAGAAGAAACTCTTGACTCAAAGCTTGCAGGTCAGAGGCTTAGCAACAGGAAAATAAATGAAAACGTAGCAACAGCCGATTAAATTTTACAGTAATAGTTCTCCAATCATATAAAATTGTGTAGCAGCAGCCGATTAAAACATTAACAGCAGCCGATTAAAACATTAATAGCAGCCGATTAAATAAGAAACCAGCAGAGTAACACACACAGCCGATTAAAACATAACAGAAGGCAAAAAAAATAACTGTAACTTGAATTCTTTGTGGAATGTTCAATATTTAAGTTTCCTAAGGTGTTATATAAATCAGTAGCAGCTTCAGGCCAAAAAAAAGATGGGACACATCAGTGAGTTGCCCATTTGTATTGAAATTCATCTGAACCATTACACTTTCAGTAGCTAGAAATGCTTCACACCCATCACTACTTGTTCCCTTATCCAAAGCAAAAGAAACACAGAGTTGCACATTAGCATTGTTTTCATCTGAATCATTACACTTTCAGTAGCTAGAAATGCCTAAAAGCACACCATCCCACACCCATCACTACTTGGTCCCTTATCCAAAACCCAAAAAAAACTACAAAGAGCACTCTCCCATCTTGAAAATAATTTGCAAATCCACCGATGTAGATCCATCAATCAATTACCTCGCACACCTGCAACGTTACCGACAAAAGAGTTCCATATTAGCATTGATTTTACTGTGCAATAACAAACTTTCAAGAAAATGGAATAGCAAACTTACACTTAAAATCATTGCGCTTTCCTTTTTTTGTTGCCTTTTGGAGCTGCTTGAGAGCCACCGTTGTTGGGGCCATCTCCCCTATTTTTTTGGCTTCTACATGTTTTTGCATTGTGGCCAATTCTTTTGCAAATACCACAAGTAACATGGTTTGACCGTTTGGTAACAGGAGGTGCTTCACCTTGTTCTCTTCTCCTATTTTTTTTTTGGTCTCCCCGGTAGTTTCCTTAAGAATGGAGGTCTCAACTGTACAAAACCCTCAACATTTGGCCACATGTTCGGATCTGGTATTGGGGATATAGCTTCTTTGTACGTTTCCATGTACAAGTCCTTGGAGAACCAAGGTGCCACGTATGGTACAAAGTTAAGCCTTTGTCTTGCAATGACAGCACATGCATGTTTGCAAGGGATACCAGATAAGTCCCATGACATGCAATCACAATGACGGTCCCTCAGGTTAACAATAAAATAACCACCAATATCCGACACCTCAAATTCGACATCACTGCTCGGTCTAATGGCACATGATCTACCAAGTCTTGTATTTTTTTGCAAAATCTTAGACGCATAGGCAGTTATAGGATCTTTGAGTTTAACTGAATCCTCTCTTCTTTTATGCATTTTTGACATCATTGATCTCCTCAATTCATCCAACATAGCTAAAATGGGCTTCGACCTTATGTCAGACAGCTTTGAGTTGAAAGATTCAACAAAGTTTGAAGTTACCTCAATTATCTTAGTGTACTCCGGTATATGGTACCTAACCCACAAGTCGAAATCCACATTCTTCAAGTAGTTGTAAGCTGACACAGAAGTTTCTTTGATTTTCTTCAGTGTTGCATCCAATGATGGTTGGGTATATGCCTTTGCAGCCTCCCAAAACAGATTTCGTATAAGAGTACCTATATAACATATTAAACTTAGAGATGATCATAAAATGCATAGTCATCATAAAGTGAAAATTAACAAAAACTATAAGATATATAAAGATACCAGGATAGTCTTTCTTCAAGTTTGCATAAAGATGCCTACAGCAGATCCTTCGAGTGACTTCTGGCATTTCATCATTTAATGCTGGTTTAACACCCTTCTGACGATCAGAAATTATTACCCATCTCTTTCTTGTATCCCAATCAGCTATATTTTTCAGTTGACTGAAGAAATACTTCCACGTGTTAGTAGACTCACTTTGGACCACGGCAAAAGCAATTGGAAAAATACAATTGTTTCCATCAATGGCGATTGCCGTCAGCAGTACTCCTCCGAATGGACCTTTAAGATGACAACCATCTACACCGATGAATGGTCTACATCCACGAAGAAACCCCTCCTTCTGCGCATGAAAGCAAATAAACAATCTACTAAAAGTGGGAGGGGATGTCATATACACAGAGTATTGAAGGTCAATGATGGAGCCAGGGTTTCTGTCCAGCGCTATTTTACAATACTGAGGAATCTTTGCATAAGATTCTTCGTGGTTTCCATCAACTATCTTCAACGCAAATTTCTGTGCCCTGTAACACTTTATGTAGCTCAATTCAACACTGTATTTCTGCCTCATGAGTGCCATAATGTCCTTTGGCACCATTTTTTTGTTTGCCCTGATATCGGGCAAAATCTTCTTCGTGATCCATGGTACGGTTGCATTTGGATTATTGGCTATCCTCATGCAATCATGCTCCCCCCTTAGTGTCTTGATCATAAACGTAGTTTTGTCGGAAGGAGGGACGCATGAAGTCTCCAAGGGCATGTGTCATTGTTATTGCACTTAACTGTATATTTGTACGGATCATTGCTTGTCCTGTGCAAGTCAATACCTTCTTGACATGCGTAGTCCTTCATCACCTCCAAGAAAGCCTTTTTGGTTTCGAACATTTGATGAGGCTGCAATACAACTTTCCCATCTGCTTCGTAATCAAAATGAACCCCATTCCTCAAATATGGTGGTTCTTTCACTACACAGTCTTCATCATCGGCTGAATAATACCCACATTCTGTGATTGCGTTACATTCCTCCATCCTGTCATCATCGTCCACATCACTATCTTCTGAATTGCTAGATTCAGTATCAAACTCATTAGCATCATCAACATCTTTATGACCCCAAGAATCATCGGAGTATGTGGGATCGTTATCATCTACGGGAACTTCGTCACCAACAGCGGACCCATCTCCTTGTTCTAGACTATGAACAGCGGACCCATCCACCCGTGGACTTGGTCCAATTATTGATGTATGAATATCAAGACTTCTCGGAGTGGTGTTGCTGGTTTGGACAGATTGGAGTGTTGCACCACCTGAACCGGTGTTTTGTTGAGATGACATATTATGGACACTAGGGACAACGATAAGGGGAAGCTCTACTTCTGTTTCTCTTGGTTGAAGGACCAACTGGTGTGACTGGTTTAGGCCCCTCGTGGCTTTCTTCTTGTGCTTTCTTTTGGTTATTAAGGAAGGTTGTAATTGAGATTGTTGAGGCAAAGGTGGTGGTTGGGTAGATGGTTGTGTCGTCGGAGGAGGGGACAAGTCATGGATTTCAAACTGCTGCTCATTTTGCACACCCATTGTACCCTGATTTTCCTTATAATTCCTCCACATATCCATCAGAACAGAGTTCAAAGAATCTCTAACAAACACGGTTATCATCTTTGTGGAGGAGCATGCCTTGAACATATTCATTAAAGATGTGTCGTTGCAAATTTCAATGTACTTTTGGCTTTTGGGATGTATATAGAAGAACGAAGGGTTATCGGGTGGAGCAACTGGCTGTTTGGAAATTTCGTGCATAAAGTCCCTCATCAACTCTATGGTAGAATATAAATCAGGATCCAACTCTTGCAGACAAAATTTCCATCCGTTATACGATAACTCTATTATATGAACATCCATCTTCAATTAATCTTCATACAATGGGACCTATAAATACAAACGGTAATGAGTTTAGTAAACATACAGTTGAAATCATTCACACAAACCGGATAATACAAGTTCATAATCAAAGCGTAGCAGAACATATAAACCAGATTAGCATAAACCTGATATTGAATAAGAACAGCAGCAGTGAAAGTGAAAAAATACAATCTCAGCATTATAATACGCATCAGATTTTTGCATCCAGAGATGGGATGGGTATGAAGCATAACCAGAAACATACATTATATCCACCAAAAACAGATAATCATTCAATAGAGGGATTCCACCAGCCAGTCAAAGGGACAGTCAAACCATAATTTCGAAATGAAATTGGGCCAGCAATATCGAGTCAGCAGAAATCATCACAAGCCAATCGAAACCAGAAGTAATCAAACAACCAGGGCAAGGAAATCAAACAACCAGCAATATCGAGTCAGCAGAAATCCTCGACGTTCCCCACCAATCGAAACCAGCATTTGACACATAATCGAACAACCAGGACAAGGAAGTCGAACAACCAGCAATCGAGTCAGCAGAAATCCTCGACGTTCCCTCCCATCGAAACCAGCATTTGTCACATAATCGAACAACCAGGGCAAGGAAGTCGACACAGAGAAAGAATCAAGGCAGCGAGATTGAAGATATACAGAAAAATCACAGTTTCCCCAAATTTCCAACCCTAAATCGAGATTGGTATTGAGAAGGAGAAGAGTGGCGCAACAGTGACGATGTTACCTTAATCACTAAGGGTTTGACGATTCAGCAAGGGTATGGCGAATCACCGTCTTCAAAAGCAAGAGTTGAATTTTTTTGCCTCATCAGACGAAGCAAGCGTCACAGAGGAAGGGAGGGGAACGTCGAATGTTCTTTTTTTTTTCACACAAAGAGTACTAAGTCATGTTTGGTCAAAATAAAACAAGTGGTCAACAAATAACAGATGTGGACGGTAGATACTAAAAAGGATGACGGATGAAATTGTTTTAAAAACTGATGGGTGGGCAGTGTTAAATCCAAGAGTTCATGGGTGGGCAGTGTAAAACCGTATAACCTTGTGGGTGGGCACTGTAAATTTTCCTTATATTTATCATTGCCATCGATTCACTTAATTTTATATTCATACTCTCTGTCTTCAGCCCAAAAAGCACACTGCTGCAGTACAGCACATTCGATTGAAGACAGACAGAACACTTGTAAGTTAAACAATTTTTCCGATTCCACTATACGTACTTCTTCACATATTTAATCTTTTGGATTAATTTAAATTTTAAACTAGCCTTTTTCGATAAATAGTAGTAGAATTAGGAGTGGAATGTCCTAGAATTTAGGAGAAATAAAAGAATTAAGAAGAACAAAATTTTCATTTATATTATTGATTGGAATATGGATAAATATTCCTACAATTCCAAAATAGTAGTATCGTATTTTTTGAAACAATGTATTGATATAAGTTGTTGTATTGCTATATTTATAACTTGAATTATATTTGGTAGACTAAAATACTTTGTAGAGGTATTTCTTTAAATCTTTAGTTTTAATTTTAATTATTCTTAATTTTTTTGCATGTTTAATTCAATTAATTTGATTGGTAATCAGCGGCAGACAACTGATTAATCTTCAACACACAATTATTAAGGCTCAGGTTCTATTGTTTCAATTTATCTGTAGACACCAAAAATTCTCACCCCATAAAGCAAATTCCGAAATAATAAGAGGGGTCGTCGCCATTCTTTTTCAAAAACATATCAGCGTGCGTGCTAAAACGAAACCATCATTTTTTAATCTTTTTCAAAGCATTTCATAGAAACACGATTTTTTCGAAAATGAATTTCCAAATGACAATTCGGTTTTAAACCCATCCCTTTTTAGAGTTTATACCGTTTGAGTTAGAGCTCTTGTATTATTTTCTCTCATTTGTATATTGAATTATGCATTAGTATGACTGGTCACTGTGTTTATTAAGAGAGCTATTGGTCTTGAGTTCAAATCTTGATGGAAGCAAAGAGTATTCTCTCATTTTATTTCAGCTCGTATCACAGTTTTATATCTATTTTCTCCACTCAAATATTGAGTGATGCGGGAGCATGGCTGGTTTGTATTTGTGGGAGGTATACAAAAGCCCTCGGTTCGATACTCGGGAGTAGCATAACTCCATTTTTCTTTTCTTGACCAAATAGATGTGGCCCATCCTCCTTGGGTCCGTTTTTTGCAACCCAACTGTCACAATAAAGCCCATTTTGTTAAGTTAGCCCAACAAGAAAGCTAATTTGACATTCTCTAGAAACCCTAGTCTCTTATTATAAAGAGACATCAAAAACCCCTTACTGTACAGATCCCAAGACCCAGCGACAACACGTTTTTTCTTTCTTCAATATTATGTTCTCTACCCACGCTTTGAAATAAAACCCCCCGAGCTCCCTCTTCCTCACATCGGAATCACCTGTCGAAAAAACTCTCGCCACCACCATCCACACCAGGAACCCGTCTACCCTCGAAAACCCACCATTAGAAACCTTGCATCACCTTTGTTTTCCGGTTTTGTTTGCAAAAGAGTAAGTAGCCTCACACATTCCCCCCACCGCTAGTCTCTGTTTTCTGAGAAGCATTTCATTCTCAATTGGAGAAGTCTCCTCCCCGATTTCGATTTCAAAAATTCTTTCTCACCGATGAACCCTTTCAAGGGTGAGGGTCAATTGATGGCCTCGTCAAGGATTTCCCGACGCCAGTATCATTATTCTCCCTCCCACCCTTCTGTTTTGCTTGATTAGTTCATTCATCGGGTATTTTTCAAAATATTGTTCATATTTATATTTCTATCTTGAATCTAGCTTATATTCGATTCTCATTTCACTCATGCCTCGTTGAAACCCTGACCCTACATTGGTCTGAGGTTTCACAATGGTCAAGCAAGCCTCAGTGGGAATTTTCTTCCCCATTTTGTTATCTTTCTTTTCGGTATTCTTTAAGCTACTCATGAAAGAGGAATAGAGAATGAATGCGTGGACTGTTAATGGTCTGACTTCTCGGTGCGTATTTTACTTTTGAATGTGTTCTAGATCCTCTGATGGTCTTTGACACTTCCTACTTCCAACGATGTTACTCTTACCCTCGTTTTCTTTTCTCTGAGAATCGTTTGCTTGTCTGATAAGATCAATGAGCGATGGACCTGAAGGAGAGGACACGGGTCAACGGACTTATTTCCGAAGCCTATACCGATGTTCCTCTCTTCCCAGCCCTTCATCCTTCATTTTGTTGGTTTCTTTTCCCTTTCGTTAAAATGCATATGCGAGAGTATGCCGATGAATTCCAAACTCATCATGGGTCCCAGGGTTCATGAATCTGCACAGTTTTAGAGTCTGGGTTTGTGTTTTCCTGGTACTTATTTACAATCTTTTGGTACACTCTCTCAGGAATTCCTTGGTTCGTGAAATTACTGCTTCCATCTCGCCCTTTCCAGTTTCTCTCCCTTTTTCTTTGAGATACGTTTCGCAAGGTTCATTTTATACTGATATTATCTCTAATTGAATATGGACTCGATGTCATTCGGAAGTGATGGATTTCTGTCATGGGTTTCATTATTTGTTCTATTCCCTATATGAATCAAATTTTCTTTTGTTTCGAGAGAAGGTTGTATTGCTTCCTGAAAGGCTGTCCTCATGTACCATGTCTCCGTGTTTCATTTCCAATTTCAATCCCGATGGAATTTTCGGTACATATACATTCTCTGAGCGCGCTCTCTGTTTCTGAAATTCGAACGCCAAACACATTTGATGAATGTAGTAACCACCTCTGGAGAGCCCTTGAGTCTTATTTGGTTTTGTGTTCTTCACTGTCGTTCCTAAGTTCATATGTTCATTCCTTTTGCTCACATATGGCTTTGTTAACTAACCTCACGAGTTAATTTTGCCTGGAAGCATTGGATTAGTTGAAAGTTGACCCTCCCACTGGAAATTCATCAACTGGCAACTACTGTCACATAACTGCAGTTTGCATCTCTAAACCCTTCTGCTGTGCTTATCAGAATTTTTTTCAGACCATGAGAACTAACTTTTGGATGTTTGATGTTCTTTGTTCTACTTTTCTGGGGTTTTGTCTTACAGGAAATTCCTAATGCTCATCTGTCTGGTATTTATCTCTGACTCAATTTAATCTTCAGTTTTTCCTGGCTGGTGAGGTGATTGTATTCAAAAATCCTAATTAGGTTCTGACTGTTTGCTTCCCGTTCTTTCATGAGATTCTGTTTATTCTCATTCTGCTGCTGGACACCACTATTGATGGTCTGTTCATCTCGTTTCTGTTTTTAACGAGTGCTCGATTCATGTTCAAAAGTGAATAACCACAGATGTTCTTTTTTTAATCTGTAATCTGCAGCCCGATGTATGCATCCTTGTAACTTTTAATCCCTGTTAAAAGAGGGAATTGGTATGAGGATTAGTTTAAGTAGCTAGTTTGGGTTTAATTCATACTCAGACCGACAATCCAGAGGAATAAAAAATTGAAGACCAAAAGCAGTTTGAAATGAATCACTCACCAGTCTAGGCTTAGCTAGTTCAAGGTTGACGGCAGTAAGCTCCAAATTCTCGGCATTCTTCTTTGCGGTTTTAACTTCCATGTTTGTCTCTGAACGTGAGTAATTGGAATTGAACTGACTAGTTTATCAGTCTTGTTTAGGTCGGTTTTTCAGTTTTGATCTGTGGTACATTCATGATTGATTGCTCTACATGTACATGTTTTTCATATAACTTTGTTGCAGAATTCCAATTCAATTCCTTGTATCTCTAACTATTCCTAAGCCCTAGTTATGGTCCTTTGGTCCAAGCCATTAGGATAGTGGGATCCCCCTGGCCTGATAGACCATTGGCCTATCTCATGGTGGTGACATCCTAAACCTTAAAACACACATTTATGTATATAAGCAAACAATAATCCCCTTAGGATAGAGAATGTTCCCCTAGCCTGATAGACTATTGGCCTATCTCATGTGGTAACATTCTAAACCCTAAAATGTACCTAATACATGTACATATATGTGTAATTAAATCTCACTTCCGTTTCAGACCTCCAGCTCTACTCCTCTCTTAAGTTCAAAAATTGTCTCTCATTTCAGTAACCATTTTGTAAATACAAATTCCAACTTTTTTTAATAAACTCATTTCCAACCAGATTTTCTTCTTGACGAAAATCATCTCAGGCCCAAAATCTTCCCATCCAAACTTAGCCCACTTCCAAACTCAGCCCATCACAAATCTACCCAAAGTTCGATCCGGCTCAAGCCCACATCTCGGCCCTACCCAGTTTAACCCAAAAGCCAACAATTGGTCCAAGCCCGGCAAAAACAAACCAAGCCCACAAAAACAAACCAAGCCCATAAAAATCAAACCAAACCCATAAAAATTGAACCAAGTCCACAAGAATCAAACCTGGACCCGAACTTTGACCTTTGACCCGAACTTTGACCAGAACGTTGAATTTGACCCGGACCTTTGACCTGAATGTTGACCTTTGACCTGAACTTTGACCTTGACCCGAACTTTGACCTTTGACCTGAACTTTGACCAGAACGTTGACTCTGGCCCAAACTTTGACCTTTAACCCAAACTTTGACCTTGACCCGAACTTTGACCTTGACCCGAACTTTGACCTTGACCCGAACTTTGACCTTGACCCGAACTTTGACCTTGACCCAAACTTTGACCCGGTCTAGCTTTGACCAATCCAAATGCTGATCTTGATCAAACTTTGACCCCTCCTGACCTTGACCCGAATCAAACTTCAAATCCAAGTCAAACTTCAATCCAATTAAAACTCGACCCCAATCCAATTCAAACTCGACTTCAATTCAATTCAAGCCCGATTCATTCGGCCAAATCCTATCCACAATACATCCACTCTCAATTTCTTTCAATTTCAAACCATCTTTTTATTCAAGTTTCACCAAGTTTTCAAAAGAAACTATTTTGTGGAATTTAAAAGGAAAAACTCTTCTCACATCACAGAAAACTCTTCTTAAACGCAGAAAGTTCTTCTCACATATACAGAAAGTTTTCTCCTAAAAACCTTTCTCAAAATCAGCGTTTCTTCATCGAGAATTCCGAACAACTTTCAAAACTTTCTAACTTAGTTTTCAAATCCAAATAAACCGTTTTCGGGGAGCAAGTAATGTCTAACCCCTTTAAAACATTTCCTCCACGGTTAGAACATCGCTTGTCTCCCTTCCCAAAAATAAAAATCCGAGGCGGGGCACTGGGGTCATAACCTCCCTTGTCGCAGTCTGGATCTCTTTAGGCGGGGCATTAGGGTGACAAACCTCCCCTAATTGCAGCCTAGATTTTTACAAGGCGGGGTGCTAGGGAAGTAACGACCTTCCTAGTGGCAGCCGGGATTTTAGAATCGTCTAACTCCCTTCCACTCGATTTCAATGTTTTCGGTTTTTAACGTTTTTAAACCCGGGAGTTAGAGACGTTATTAGGGTTCGACCGAGAACATCTCATTCATGGTGTTTCTCTCTGAATCCTATTTTTCGACATAAATTCATTGCCCCATCTTTCGAGCCTCGGCACTTACCATTAATTAAGTGTCGTGTTCGAGGGGGTACATAGGGTAATCCCTCGGGATTATCCGCCCTTTTACAACAAAAAATGATTTTTCAGTTTTGAAGACTTTAAGAGAGACAATTTTGAATACCCTAATCTAACATCTCCATTAGAGTTTTAGGACCCATAAACACTTCTCAATCCTCCTTTTAACCAACTCTAAGTCAATTCTTGAAGACTTCTAGAAACCTGAAGCATCTTCAGAACCCGAATACCTGCAACCAAATATCCTCTTCCACCCCGACCATCCTTAAAACCCGAATTGCACCTCAACATATTCAACTTCCCAAAACACCTCAAAAACCCGACCATTTCGAAATCCGAACTTCACAAACACAAAAAACTCCTCAAATCATCCAAATGGTCCAAATACCCCTTTGACTCCATCAAAAATGACCAAAATGCCCCTTTTACTCCTCAAAACCCCCATCATCCTCTTAATCCCGTGAGGGCCCAAAACGACCTCAAATCTCTCAGAACAATTAAAACCTCTCAAAAGCACTTCAACCAGACCAACTCCAAGACCAGCCTTTTCTTTAACTCTTCGAAATCATCCTTTCCTCACTCCTCATTCGATCTTATCCTTTGGCTTTAACTGAATCTCTTCTATAAGGTTTTGAAAGAAGGTAATCCCGACAATTGGAGACCGAGGTTTCCTCGGGCACCAATCTGAAGTCGTGGTCGTTGCCACTTCTAAAGGGTGTAACCCAGTGCGAACCCACAACAGAATCTCTGGCTTGATCAGATAAGTCCTATCCATAGGCAATAAATCATCAGAGTCAATTAACGGTTCTTAGAACCCTTCTCCTTCCTTCCTAGTTCCTTAGGTCAAACTAGGTGGCGACTCTAGTCAATTCCGCCTTATAGAGGCATAAGTCCGCGTGGGGCCCATCGAGAGCGGGTGTAGTGTTCACTTACACTCCCCTTATGCTTTCTGGGAAAGACGGACGATTCAGTAGGTATTTGAGGGTTGCCAGAATAACGGGTTTCCACCCTCCACAGAATGGCAATTTCTAGGATCTAGGCTTTTGTCAGACCATATTTAGATAGACCCCCCTCATACCGAAAAATCACCCTCCACAGAATGGCGACTCTGCTGGGGAAAACTTGAGTAAGTTTTTCTCAAACTCAAGGAAGACTGAACTCCATTCAAAATTGTCGGGATTTCCCCACTTCTTTCAAAACCTTCGAGATTCTTTTCAAAGCCTTAGGATTATTCTACTCCACACTTAGAGTGTGTAGCTGATGAGGACAGCTAGGATATGTTAGATCCTCAACAAACATTCAACAATTGGGTTAATATTAGCTCACATTAGAAAGAGACACTTAGGATTGAATGAAGCTAACTTCCCTTTAGGTTAATAACAACCAATTGGAATCACCTTACAAGAACAACAGTTAGTAAATAGGGTTGTTTTTCTTCCTGCTTTATTTATTTACCGCATTCATATTATTGTTGCTTGTTGCGGGGTGAGACGGTCATTGACCTACACCATTACCGCTTTACATTTACAAGTTGTGAGTGCATGGGTAGCTTAGGACATGCATTCCTCTGTGTCACCCCTATTTCCACGAGTCACGGCATCCCAATCGGTCCACGATTGATTTCCCATGAGTCGGGTCACTCATTGAGTGGTTAAGCCCGCGAGGCGAGACGGTCACCGACCTACGCCCTGAAGACTCATGATCCAAAATTATCCTCCATATCCGAGTCAGCCAGCATATAGTGAACCATGAGCTTTCAGTGTCCAGCTGCCTAATCCGGTGTCTAGGACGGGTTTTATGGGTAGTCACCGCCTTGTATGCCGCCTGTCTGACCACCCTTCCGCCTTACCCTGAAGATTGCATGGGCTCAGTTCTCCATTGTTCCTCTGCACCACGGGTGTCTCTAAAGCCCAATGTCACGCTACACGTCCATAGAGGATCCCGTATTTACCGGATACCCATACATGGCACAACGTAGTCAGTGAATAATTTGGACTTTAGACACACCTGACCGTGCAGACGACGAGAGACCCGTTCCCATGCAGTACTTCCCCAAGTTTTCCAATAGTGAGTATGTTGTGATAATCCCCGGCCGTGGCTCGTGTGACTGTACCACTTCGGGTATCCTGACCTTTCGAACTTAAGCACTCCGGACTCTCTTAATGACGTGCCCCACAAGGCATAACAGAGATAAATCCCGAGAGATGAACAGTGAAGGGACGACGGTTCCCCCGGTGGTATGGAAACATTGATTGACCTGGAAGGTGATTATCCCAATCATTCGCACTCAGCTCCACATAAAAACTAGCCACGATTTTACTTCTTGCTATACATGTGTGCAAACCACTTTCTTCGAACCAAATTGTTTTAAATTTTGCAAAATGTTCGGAATTCTCTTTTGCATGTCTCTTAAAGCTGTTTTACGAGCTCGTCTAATTTAGAATCCCACTTATATTTTACTCAAAAACATTTGGGTTTTAAAACCTGTCACTTACTTCATTTCACAAAAATGTTGTTTCCAAAAAATAGATTTCGAAAAACCTACTTTCTACAAACAAATTTCAGACAACATCCTTCACCAACTTTATTTCTTAATAGTTTTCGAAAACAGTTTTCAAAGTTGATTTTCACAAACGTATTCCAAAATAAATGATTTAGTCCCCATGTTGCGACGCGCTATTTTTGAAGCTCAACCCACCTTCAAGAGCAGCGGTCATTACTGTGGAGCGTACTAATCATTTCGTGTTTTCACAACAGTGGTGGATTTTCGCATATAATTTTGTGCTCGATCATTCACTTTTCCTTTCTCAAAAATATCCTTCATTCCCCTCGTCGAAGCAAGTGAAGCAGCATGAAGATCGAGTACGCGGGTGAGCCAAAAGCCAGAAGCACACCAACCCGTGCAGCTAGCCGAGCGACATGAATTAGCAACACCTATTTGAGTTCGAACTGTTGAAAATTAGAGGAACACCAGACCCGTTTTGTTGGGTCATGGTACTGCTTCACCGCAAGCGCCCAAAGACGAGTAAGCTGCCAACCGGGAGCCCAAAGGCGAGCTGAGCAGCCAATCAGGAGCCCGAGTGTGAGTGAGCAGTCAGTTAGAAGCCCGAAGACGGACTAGAAGAGTTCAAGAGAAGTTTAGCTCAAAATTCCCCCTTTTAATGACTTTTTAGGATTGCTGATGTATAGGCTTTCCCCTATGTTCTTTCCTCTCTTGTCCATTTCTGAATAGATCACATGTATAGGTTTATACATTCCCTCTGAATTTATTTAGATCAATGTGTATAGGGTTCCCCAATCCCTATGTTATTTGCGAATGATCGAGCGTCAATATTCATATTGTTCAAATCCACCACTTCGAAAACACGTGTTTTCAAAACCGTCTTTAAAAAACCCGGTTTCTTTTGGCATGCACGTCCTGTTTAAAAGAAAGGACATACGAGACGACCCTTCACGTTTTCTATCACTCTTAAAACTTTGCTTTATGGGGTGAAATTTGCGGTGTCTATGGATATATCCCCTTTAAAAAAAATTATGAGATAAAGTGACGCTTATCATACGAATACTTCATGAATCTCACAACTTTTTCAAGATAAATAAAAATCATTTTTGCACCAACAATCATTCACATTCATCGCAGTAAATTTTTGTTTAACAAAACATACTGATATTATCTTCTCTTCATTCTAATCCTTGTGCGTGCAGGTGTTCGTGACTGTTGGCAACTGGAAAGAAAGAAGACCAGTCTGCCTATAGCAACGGCAGAAAAGATGGAGCGAGCCCCTCGGCATGATCAAGCAGTCGAAGGCCAATTTGTTCATGAAAGATTGATCCATGACCTTGCTGATGACTTGGAGAAAAACCTGAAGATAAAAGAATTCGTCCAAAAAAGAATAACTAGGGTCTATGCGGGGTCGAATAGCAGTAGGACTCCCCAACTTACTCTGCCTATGAGTTTCAAGCAATGGACCCTCACGCTCCCTCTGTCCAAGTTCGAACAACACCAAACATGCCTTCTTCACCTATGTACAGTTCAACTCTGAGAACCCCACCCGCCACCAGAGAGAATTGGCAACCACAAATGGTCTGTGATAAGGGAAAGGCACAAGCCCCACCTTCCCCCATGGTGTATTCTGGCTTAAACCTCTCCTTGCCCACACAAGAATATGTGCTTCCTTGGCAAGTACCCCCTCACCTGTCAAATTCTAGCCAACATCCTCACCCAGGAACAACACTGCCCTCTCAACCTCTTGACATCGGCTACCCTGAGACAACATATATTTCAATCCAAAACCTTGATCTCAAAGCGAGTCCAATGAAACTGAATTAGTGAAAGAACTGAAAGCGGAACTAGAGCTAGCCCGACGCTTTAAGTCTGCAGGTTGGGAGCCAACTAACCCGTATCCGGATGCTCGTCTACAAAAGGGCATGAGTCTGCCTGAGATGGAGAAGTATGAGGGAATTGGAGACCCGGACATCATGTCGACAAATATGATAAACTCATGAATCTCCATGGCCTCTCCGACGAGCTGAAAGCCGCATGCTTTAGATTCTATCTACAAGGACCTGCTTACTCATGGATTATGAGCATAGATCTAAACGGAAAGTCAAGCCAGGACCTGTATTTAGATTTCCTCTCTCAATACGGCGACAACTTTCATCATGAAGTTACACGTAGAGATTTAGAGGTCACATGCCAAAATTCTAACGAACCCGTGAGGGAATTCATAAAACGATGGAGGGTGAAGGCCGGACAAATGAATAACCGACCCAATGAGGAAGAGCAAGTGCGAATGGTAATTTCCGGGCTGAAAGATGTGTACCGACATCAGCTGAAATATCTAGGGATATGCGACTTCAGACGACTGATGGCGGTTGTGACTGCTTTGGAAGATGCTGAAATCAAAGATCCAAAGCCAACAATCATGCAAAGAGAATACCACCAACCCGGGCAGGACTCTCAAAGACAGAATTCGGGTCTAGGAATGTCACTCGGTGAAGCCTGGAGAATTTTAACCGAGGGAGGCTACCTAGCACCTTACAACACCAGTTCAAGGGTGAAGAAGCTTGGGCCACAATTACATGAGTATTGTGACTATCATCGGATTCGCGGGCACGCCACCGACGAGTGCACCACACTGAGAAACGCAATCCAAGAGCTGATAGACAGAAGACGTCTCTTCTTTAGAGATAAGACGTCCATCCTAAGCCACGAAGGCGCATTTTCCTAAGGCATCACCGAGCTAGGCATGATCATGTACTAATCCATGGCGATAGTGGCAGAAAGTTGTTGAGTCATGTTTTCATTTACAACTGTCATGAAAGCGCATGAAGGGTTGCATCCCATCCCTCTCCCCTTTCTATTCGACCTATCCAAGAATCATGGGAAGAGCAAGACGATTTTATCATGTTGACTGATGCAATGTAGGAATTACCACTCCTTAAGCGGTCAAAGTTCGAATAACAGCTAAAACATGTGGGATCATATTTCTTCCGGGACCCACTCAGTAACTGACCATCTAAAGAGCCATTGGTGACAAGGTGAATTTCGTGGATCCTCAACCAGAACCGACGCAAGTGAGACTAGGTGTAATCTTATCATTCATGCATTGCATCCAAACAAAAACATTCAACCAAAATCCAAAATTCAATCATTTTCATTGTCAATACATCATGCATCATATATACGTAGTAATTCCATAACCACAACATAATGCATTGTAGATAGTTGCATCTTCATACTCCCGTATCGAAACAACATCTTTGGCAAAAATCTTGAGAGATTGATTGAACAGAGTGCGTGAACCACTAAACTCTCGACCCGTCGATGAACATAAGGGTCTAATCAAAATCAGCACCACAATCAAGTGAGTAGTGTGCAAAGGGCGGTATTTTCTCTTGAATTTCAAGTGAGCGTTTTTGGACAATCCACTGAGCGACGAGGGAAGGTAGAGAGAGCCAATCGAGGTAAAACCATGAGCGACTTGTGCTTTCCTTCAGCACATGGAGAGGCATAATTTAGAGTGAGATCAATGTCGATAGCAAAACACGAACTGTGATTCATGCAAAGATCCGAGAATAGAAGACAATCATTGACTAATGAGATGACGAGGCACTTAGGAATAAAAATCTCCACAAAACCAAAAGCTTGACTGCCCTGTACATAATCCCTTAGTGAGCCCCGCTGAGCCTTTCATTAAACCTTTCTGCAAAAAAAAAAGAACTCCACAACATGCCAACTCACAAACACACTTACCCGTGCAATAGAGGATCTAGAAGGAGCCGGAGCCATGACCCCTCCCCACCATCTTTCACAAAAAAAACAACAACAAATGAAATGTTCGAAGAAACCAATGGGTCAATGCAACTCCAAAGCCAAACACCAAAAAAGAACGCCAAAATGTTCGAAAATATCAACAGTCAATGCAACTCAAAGCTGAAAGCCAAAATACAAAGCAGAGAACGCTTGAGAAAGTTGATGAGCCAAATGCAATTTCAAAAACAAAATGAGAAGAAAGTTCAAACCGTGCGCCAGAAGAGGCAAGAAGGAGAAATCAAATCCAAAGGACCAATGATGTCCCGTAGAAATCAATAAAGGTTATCAAAACCCGTCTAATCATTCCACCCATGGCAAAGGCGAAACATGTCCTCTATTGCACAAAAGCTCCACAATTCCTAAACAAATCCTCCAGTCCCATGTGACATACATCATACCCCTCAACCCCGTTATAACCCAATGAAAGACCTCTGACTCGTTAGTTGGTGAGCGTTAGCTGAAAGTATCAGATCTGAAACATGAATCATAAGTTTCGTGCTTGTTATCAACATGTCCCACCTCACAATACAGGGACTATGAGTGAATGAGTGCGACCTTACTTCACAAGGTCTTTAGAGTGCGAGTGACTCTTCGACTAAACCACCAAATCATAATCAGCCTACCCCATTGCAGGAGAGGAATTTGTGAGGAACGGAAAGTCCATAACCTCAAAAAGGAAATTCTCAGGAAAATACTGCTCTAAGCATCGAGAGTATCATCACACCGCTTTGCACACACAGCCAAACTCACGAGAGATTGACCCGTATCCCTCCATGAGAGGAAAATGATTCACGCCTTCCAATTCAACAATCATTCAAGATCGAATCGAAGATGTCTTATATTCGTAAACCTCATATTAATAGAGATAGGACCGTACCTTCTCTACAAAAACTGCATATGCATTTTGCATCGTATCTAGCATTTAATATTTGCATGCATCATAAGCACTCCATCATCAACATCTGATTGGTAAGAACTCTGCCTAGTCTCGCTGAGAGTCGACTTCAGTTGCTGCAGTTGAAGTAAAACTTCCTATCAAAGGAAATCAAGCTGAAGCCATTCCAGGCTATCTTTGAGCTACGTCGAATCATTATGAAGCCACCCGTGGCCATCCTCGAACTACATCGAAGCATTCAGAGCCATCCCAAGCTACCTTTGAGCTATATCGAACCAAAATAAGGCCATCCTAAGCCGTACGAAGACAATCTCGGAGCCATCCATTGTCATACTTGAGTCTCGTCGACACCTCTCCCAAAGCTAAATTGGAGCCATACGGGAGCCGTTCTCAGACATTGTGACCATCTTTAGAGCTACACAGGAGCCATCTCAATAGTTCGAGAGCAATATAGGAGCCACCTAACATCCCTGTTAGAGCCATTTCATCACCAGGGTCTTGCCTACACAGTTTCGAACTACGTATGGTCTGATCTCAAAACGGAATTGAGTACGTAGGCAGCCCGCTCAGGGTGCGACCACCTCAGGCGATAATCCCCTTTTGCTCCTTGCTATCATCAAACGGAGCATCCCGGAATCATGACGCAGCCATCTCGGTGCCATGATCAGAACTACACCGAAGACATCCAACCAAGTTTGGCCATTCACGTATGATAACAAGTTCACCCACAATAAATCCATCATCGGAGCCATCAAACCATCCTGAAAAAAAAATATCTCAAGGCAAATCAAAGCCCACAAACTGCCACAAAATCACCAACCATGTCAAACCCACCAACCACCCCGAGACCATTGGTCACACCGGAGCCATCAGTGCATACCGGAGCCATCAGTGCATACTGGAGCCATCAACGCATGCTGGAGCCATCTCAGATCCTTGAAGCCATGCCGGAGCCATGCCGGAGCCATACCGGAGCCATCCCGAGGTTTTGATGTTACTATAAAGCCATCTGCTCACACAAAAACCTATCTCCACAAACAGGGAGTTTAATTCAATTAATACACTGGTTAATCACCTCACATCACATATCATCTGCATATACCCGTAAAGTTCTTTCACAATCGAACACATATTCATAACCTGCTAGGCAGCTATTACACTACTAGTGCGGTCCCGTTTTTTTCTCCACTAGGCAGCTGTTGCGCTACTAGTGCGGTCAAATTTTCATTTTACACCTGCTAGACAGCTATTGCGCTACTAGTACGGTCGCCTTTCGTTTTACACCCGCTAGGCAGCTATTGCGCTACTGGTGTGGTCGACTTTTCATTTTACACCTGCTAGACAGCTATTGCGCTACTAGTACGGTCGCCTTTCATTTTACACCCGCTAGGCAGCTATTGCGCTACTAGTGCGGTCGACTTCTCATTTTACACCTGCTAGACAGCTATTGCGCTACTAGTACGGTCGCCTTTCGTTTTACACCCGCTAGGCAGCTATTGCGCTACTAGTGCGGTCGACTTTTCATTTTACACCTGCTAGACAGCTATTGCGCTACTAGTACGGTCGCCTTTCGTTTTACACCCGCTAGGCAGCTATTGCGCTACTAGTGCGGTCGACTTCTCATTTTACACCTGCTAGACAGCTATTGCGCTACTAGTACGGTCGCCTTTCGTTTTACACCTGCTAGACAGCTATTGCGCTACTAGTACGGTCGCCTTTTGTTTTACACCTGCTAGACAGCTATTGCGCTACTAGTACGGTCGCCTTTCGTTTTACACCTGCTAGACAGCTATTGCGCTACTAGTACGGTCGCCTTTCGTTTTACACCTGCTAGACAGCTATTGCGCTACTAGTACGGTCGCCTTTCGTTTTACACCCGCTAGGCAGCTATTGCGCTACTAGTGCGGTCGACTTTTCATTTTACACCTGCTAGACAGCTATTGCGCTACTAGTACGGTCGCCCTTCGTTTTACACCTGCTAGACAGCTATTGCGCTACTAGTACGGTCGCCTTTCGTTTTACACCTGCTAGACAGCTATTGCGCTACTAGTATGGTACCGAACTTGCATTCTAGGCTCGTCATAAGCCCTAGGGCTGGATATCAAGAGGTCCAGTTGAGGCACTCCTAAGTCCTCGTGCACTCTAAACCAAAACATTGTTAGTATCATAGGCTCGTCATAAGTCCTATGGCTAGATATCAAGAGGTCTAGTTGAGGCTCGTCATAAGTCCTCGTACTTTCAATTGCATTATAGGCTCGTCACGAGTCCTATAGTTAGATGTCAAGAGGTCTAACTGAGGCTCGTCATAAGTCCTCGTACTTTAATCACATTCATACACTCAGATCGCATCCCATCAAATCACAAATCGTAGTGAGAATTTTTGGCGCCCCGTCAACCTTGATCCAATTATGCAAAGGTTTGCAGAATTGAATCAAGGGGAGCCATCTGTAGACACCAAAAATTCTTACCCCATAAAGCAAATTCCGAAATAATAAACACAATAAGAGGGGTCGTCGCCTTTCTTTGTCAACACGTATTGACGCGCATGCCAAGATGAAACCATCGTTTTATAATCCTTTTCAAAGCATTTCGTAAAATCATGGTTTTCCGAAAATGAAATTTTAAACGATAATCTGGTTTTAAACCCATTCCCCTTTTGTCTTATTTACTTATCTTATTATTTTTGTATATATTCTATTTTTATTACTTATTTGTTTATCAATTCATGGCTTAATCGGTAGAGTACACTAGAGTGGATGGCACAGGTTCTGGGTTCAAACCTTGCTAGAAACACTCTTGATCTTTTATTTTGGCCCGCATCAAATCCGGGCCCTCTCCTTATGCTCCAATAAAGGCCCATTTCCTTCTTAAGAAAGCCCAACTAAAAGGCCTATTTGACCCTCCCCTAAAAAACCCTAGCCCTTCCTTATAAAATAGAGGAGTAGTAGTATGACAACGGCGGCTTTTTCGGGAATTGGGAGAACATTCTTTTACCTCTGTCGTTTGAAATCCCGATACCCATCTCCTCTGGTCTTCTGGCTTCACTCCTCGAGTACGTTGTCGACCATTTTCGACTCCTTGCTCCTACGCCCGAAACCCACCATCACCCTCTTCGTTTTCGCCGAGAAACACCACCACCATCAATACCCTACCTTATTCTCCTTCTCGTCGGAAACCCTACTCATGCTCAATCCATCCGAGAACCCAGATCACTCACCTTGGCCTTCCTCCAGAACCTTTGCTTTCTCGCTTCGAACCTTCATCCCCGGTAACACCACTGCTCACACTAAAAAAAAATCGAATCCGGTATTCCTCGAACCTCTACAAAGAAATCTATTCATTTCTTGCTCATCGATCCACAGGTTTCATCATCTGGTAAGGTGTTTTCGGTTCTAAAAATCTTCCTCTTGAACTCTCATTTTGTTTAATTTTCGCCCATGTACATTCGCCAGATGAACCAAGTTGGTGATGGCTCTGCGAAATCCTGACTCAGTCGGAGGCATGCCTCCGAATGGAGAGTCGACTCCTTATCTCTATCTCCTCATCCCCTTTTGTTGTATATTCTGTTGAGGTTTCTAAACTAGAGCGTTGAATCCTCATTTCACCGTCTCTAGTTTCAGAAAATGGTGGAATAATTTTTGCGCTATGGATTATATTTCTTCTCCTTGTGTTTTGACCAGAGGGAGTAGATATATCTTTTCAGTAAAACTCCTGAAATTTCTCTTCCGATTAGTCTCCGGTTTGCTTTGTTTTCGTATTATTTTGGTTCTGCACAAACCGATGGATAGATACGCAGCCTGGTATGAACTTCGAAGTTCACGGACATGGCAGATTCGATCACGATTTTGGATGTCGAGTTTCGTTTATTCCGGAATCCTCACTTTATTTCGGATACCTTTATATCATTTGAGCCATACTGAGTTTTGGATACCGTCACTGGTCCCTCTTCAGTTATTGAGGTTGATTATTTTCCTGCTGTTATAATCTCTCATTTATGAGTGGTCCATATCCAGTTATGCTCCGGCATGTTTTGTTTGAACGATTGAGCAAACTGATCCTTCTCCAGTCCTGAGAGTTACATTCTGCATTTCTAACCCCTTTTTGATCATACCTTGGCATCTGGCGGGGCTATTGCGTTCACTTTTGAACCGCAATGAATCCGGGAGTGTCTCTGTTATGGGGTAAAGTTGTCGGTTCAAATGGCCTGAGTTTGTATTTTTCTGTTGTGTACTTATTTGGACTGATGTTTTGTTTAGCCTCTGGTGTCTTGGTATATTTGCAGGAAATTCCCACTACTCGTGTATCTGGTATTCCCCTCTGTTAAGATTTAACCCTCCACTTTTCTGGATTGATGATACGATTTACTCGAATCCATGTTGTATATTGTACTCTTGTAGTGTCTGCTCTTATTCTGCTGCTTATTGTTCATGGCTATGTTGGATTGCTTTCTTTTGTAAGCGCACGGTTAAGGTTTTGGGATGAATAATTAAAGACGTTTGCAACCTGCACTCCTTGTATATATCTGTGGTAGTTGCTTTAATGTTTTGTTCAAGAGGGAAATAGCTTTATGGTTTGGTCATACACGTTTGATGTTGAATTTTGTATCTGCCTATTACCGAGAAGGAGATCAAACATGAACATGCTGTTACATCTGAATGGTGCAAACAGGTGTAATCAGCGATTTAGTTTTGTCTTCATCAATGAATTAATGAATGAGGATAGAAAGTTTGAGTTCATTGTCCCCTTACCTGTGTTGTTCGGAAACTGTGTCTTCATTAAGAGATAAAGAAAACAGAAACAAAAGTGATCTGCTGAAACTTGATTAACATCTTTTGTAAACTCGGGCGTGTTCATTTGACTCATTTCTTCATTGTATGTAATGTTTCATGCCCATTTCATTGCAAATTATTGCTTCATTATTTGTAACCTTTTGTTTAAACCCTAGACAGCCCTTAGGGTCACCCATTTATTTTGATCAAAGTATTGGAAGGTACCCCACAACTAGCTCATTTCTATTTGCTTGGTGGGGAACAATACCATCCAAAACTTTGAATTTCTTTTAAGCCTTTGAGGGTACCCCACAACTAGCTCATTTCTATTTGCTTGGTGGGGAACAATACCTTCCAAACTTTTAAAGCCTATCCCAAACCACCCCTTGATTTCATTAAAAAACTTTACCCAAAAAAAAAAAGAGAATAAGTTCAAATCCGAATTCAATTTGAAGTTCAATTTCACCTTCAATCCAAAGGCCTAATTTTCAAGATCCAAACAAGGCCCATATTTGATCCAATTCCAAAGACCATTTCAAAAGGCCACTTCAAGGACCAATCAAAAATCCATTTCAGCCCAAATCCAAGGCCCAAAGCCCGAGGCTTAAACCCAAGGCCCAGGACCCGAAGCCCAAACCCAAGGCCCAAGACCCGAAGCCCAAGCCCAAGGCCCAGGACCTGAAGCCCAAGCCCAACGCTCAAACCGAAGCCCAAATCCAAGGCCCAAAGCCCGAGGCTCAAACCCAAGGCCCAAAATGACCTCAATCAGCCCAAACCCCAAAAAAACGATAAAAATCAAGCCTAAGTCCACAAAAAGCAAGCCTAAGTCCACAAGAATCAAGTTAAGTCCATAAGAATCAAACCTTGAACCAAAGGTTGACCTTTGACCTGAAAATTGACCGAATGTTGACCTTGACCAAGCTTTGACCTTGATCAAGCCTTGACCTTGACCAAGCTTTGACCTTGACCAAGCTTTGACCTTGACCAAGCTTTGACCTTGACCAAGCTTTGACCTTGACCTTGACCAAGCTTTGACCTTGACCAGAAAACCGAATCAAGTCAAACCCGAATGGTGATCCAGCTCATCTTCCAATACAAGTCAAACCAAAATCAAATCAAGTCCAACTCATTTTTCAAACCCGATTCCTTTCAACTCATTTTCAACTTGTAAATTCCTTTCAAAATCTAAAAACCCAAAAAGAATTTCAAAACAATCTTTTTATTAAAGTCTCATCAAAGATTTCAAAGAAACCATTTTGTGGAATTTTATAGGAAAAACTCTTCTCACATCACAGAAAACTCTTCTCAAATGCAGAAAGTTCTTCTCACATATACAGAAAGTTTTCTCCTAAAAACATTTCCCAAAATCAGTGTTTCTTCATCGAGAATTCCGAACAAATTAAAAAGTTTTCTAACTTAGTTTTCAAATCCAAATAAATTGTTTTCGGGGAGCAAGAAATGTCTAACCCTTTTGAAGCATTTCCTCCCTGGTTAGAACATCACTTGTCTTCCTTCCCTAAATAAAAATCCGAGGCAGGGCACTGGGGTTATAACCTTCCCTTGTCGCAGTCTGGATCTCTTTAGGCGGGGCATTAGGGTGACAAACCTCCCCTAATTGCAGCCTGGATTTTTACAAGGCGGGGTGCTAGGGAAATAACGACCTTCCTAGTTGCAGCCGGGATTTTAGAATCGTCTAACTTCCTTCTGCTCGATTTCATTGTTTTTGGTTTTTAACGTTTTAAAACTCGGGAGTTAGAGACGTTATTAGGATTTAACCGAGAACATCTCATTCATGGTGTTTCTCTCTAAATCCTATTTTTCGACATAAATTCATTGCCCATCTTTCGAGCCTCGGCACTTACCATTAATTGTCGTGTTCGAGGGGGTTACATAGGGTAATCCCTTGGGATTATCCGCCCTTTACAAAAAAATGATTTTCGTTAAAACTTTAAGAGAGACAATTTCGACAATCATTCCTCCAAACAACAACCCATCATCATCTCATTTCAAATTCCCGAAACATCCCAAAACCTCAACTCTTTTCAAACCTCGAACCCAAAAAACCCGGGATCTCTTCCAAATTCCAATTGCCTCACACACTCAAATCATTATTCAAACTCCAAATCACTCCAAACTCAAAACATCCCGACTTCTCTCAAACTTCTGAAGTCTCACAGGCCCGAGCGCCTCACAGACTCGAACACTTCAATCTCTCCACCATTTTAAGATTCAAACGTCTCACAGACCCGAGCGTCTCACAGACTTTGATATCCCACACCTCCCATTACCTAAACGTCCCAAACGTCTCATAGACCCGAGCGTCTCACAGACTAACACCTCAAAACCTTCAAAACCCCAAGATCTCCAAAACCCGAAGCCACTGAACTACGTAAGGTCTGATCTCAACAGGGAGTTGAGTACGTAGGCAACCCGCACAGGGTGCGACCCCACTCCAAATAAAAAAACCCTTTTCCCATACTAAGATGTTCTCTATACCTCTCAAAACACTCAAACCTTCTTTGGCTCCCACAAACTTCAAACCATCAGACACTAAGTCTTGTCTATTCGCTCAACCTCAGACTTTTCCTAATTCTCATCCGAATTCACCCATTTTTCTTCTTGGCGCTAGCTTGGCAGAAAAGCTCACCTCATCCACTCTCTTCCTCAGCCCCCACTCAATCTTATCCTTTGGCTTTTAAAATGAATCTCTCCAACAAGGTTTTGAAAGAAGGCAATCCCGGTAATTGGAGACCGAGGTTTCCTCGGGCACCAATCCGAAGTCGTGGTCGTTGCCACTTCTAAGGGGTGTAACCCAGTGCGAACCCACACAGAATCTTTGAAATGACCAGATAGGTCCTATCCATAGGTAACAATCTCAGAGTCAATTAACGGTTCTTAGAACCCGATCTTCCTTCCTAGTTATCATAGGTCAAACTAGGTGGCGACTCTAGTCAATTCCGCCCTTAGGGCATAAGTCCGCGTGGAGCCCATTGAGAGCGGGTGTAGTGCACACTTGTACTCCCCTTTATGCTTTCTGGGAAAGACGGACGATTTAGTAGGTATTTGAGGGATGCCAGAATAACGGGTTTTCACCCTCCACAGAATGGCAAATTTCTAGGGTCTAGACTTCTTAGTTAGACCATATTTAGATAGACCCCCCTCATACCGAAAAATCACCCTCCACAGTAACCATTAGTCATCACTTATTACTTAATAAACTTACATGTGTGGTGACTCACACCTTGAAAAACCGGCCCCCATTTAATAGAAGGGTATAATGGTCTTTGTTGACCAATTTAATTACTTATAACAACATATGTTACAAACTAGCTTATAAAAATCACTATTCACAAAACAAGGCACATAGAAGTGAAATTTTTGATTTCCCATTGATATAGACTTCCAAATGTGATACTATATAGTACACATGTATATTTAAGAGTAATGATGGACATTTAGCCACTCAAAACTCATTTACAAGACAATTTTTCAAAAAACGTGCTTAAGACTCCTTAAGCACATTTTGTGTTTTAACTTGTTTTCAAGCTTGGTTTTCTTTAGTAATTGATTTAATATGTTCATTAACATATAAATAAGGTATAGGTACGACCATTAGGTCTTATACAAATTTATCCCAAGCTTAGAGCACATTTTTGCTCATATTGACTTTAAGGTATCTTCTTGTGTTTTATTTGGTTTAACTGTCCACCAAGGTTTCCTAAGGACTTATTTAGCCTTATTAAATCATAATTGAATATTATTAAGTCTTGGTAGGCTTTTGGGTCCTAACCAAGTTCACTCATAGCTTAGAGCATGTTTTTGCTCAAACTGTGTCTTAATGCTTTATTGCATTTACTATGGTCTAAATTGTTCACTGATGTTACTAAGGCACTTTTTAGCCTTTACATACCATAGTTTGATATTTAAACCACATATCAAGGTTTGGGGTATTTCAGATTAGAGATTGAACCTACACTGAGATATGAGGAGACTCCCATTCAAATCCTGGACACGAAGGCCCGGGAAACGAGAGGCAGATTAGTCAAGCTAGTGAAGGTTCTTTGGGAGCATCATGGGGTTGAAGAAGCTACTTGGGAGACTGAGGACTCTATGAGAGTGAAGTACCCACACCTATTCCCGTGATATTTCCTTGTATTCTTGCCTTTACTGGGTTCTTGTTCATAGCGGTACGAGGGCGTACCTTGGCTCTTTTCGGGGGGGTAGTGCATACTCTTTCTTCGTCACCTCATCCAGATTATGCCCTGTTTGTTTTGTTAGTAGAATGATGGAGAGGTGTATGCATGTACTTGATTTATACATTGTGTGATTCTTGATTTCTATCTATTAAAAATCTTGGTTTTGGTCTAACTATGAGTAATCATGCGTGGAATTTGGAAATGGAAATGAGTGGAAATAGATTGTGGGAGAAATTACAATTGGTATGGATTGGTATGGAATTTTGGTTGGAATTGTTATTGGATGAACATTCTGGTAATTCTTGACAGCACACCTGATGTGGTGTGAGTAGCTATTAGTTGGTATTAAACTTCGGGACGAAGTTCCTTTTAAGGGGGGTAGACTGAAATACCCCATAAATTAATTTAAAATTAATTTAGGGGATTTCTTTTAGTAAACCCTAAATGATACTATTAAATATTAATTTATTATAGGGTATTATGAATTTAATAGTGAGATTTATAAGTCAATAAATCTTGGGAAAATTTCAAGACACTCCAATTATATTATAAAGATTTTAGAAATATTTTGAACATTGATTTAAGGCTTAAAAATCAAAATAAAATCATAGAAACCTTAAAGCTTCAAAAGCCTTGCTAGGATTGACTTTTTGAGAATGGTCAAATCAGGCCATGAAAACTATACCAATAAAAAGGTTATGGAAAACCAAGAAGATTGATAAAAAGAACGTTAAAAACGGATCATCCTAGCCAAAGTTATGATAAATTGAAGTTTAGAGCCAAAATTTTGGAGGTTGCTGATGTGTCCAGGGCCAGCTGACTCAGCCGCGCACCTCGGGACACGTGTCGCGCCCAGTCAGCACCAGAGTTAGCCAAATCGATTGAGTTTTTGTCAGTTTTGGCATGTCATGGGTCGATCTTTAGACGTCTATATCTTTTTCTCTACTTCACCATTTGGTATGCCGTTTGTTTCATTCGATTCTCCTATCTTTCCTCTTTTCAACCATTACTCACACATTATCTAACTCCTTCTACAATGACCGGAAAGTTGATCCAAAGTCGCCTCCTCACGAGTTCGTAACCCAGAATTCCAGTTTTTCCTGAAATCGGGTAAACTTCGTCACGCCATAACTTCTTCGTTTCTCATCCAATTTTCGTGTTCTTCAGCTTGTCTTGAATATCTCTAATACCTATATAACTTTCATGTTGATGGCCAAGGCTGACTCACACTGGTTTGGGAGATAAATCTGTCTAAAGTTGCCTACTCGATCACGGTGGAAATTCTGCCCAGTTCATCCCGAAACCAACTAGGTAAACACAGATCTTGTGAGATCTGTAACTTTCTCCCTAGTTCATCAAATTCAATGATTCTTCCACTAACATCTAGAGTTACATGTCTAGTTTGGATTGTGATAGGTTCCATGAATCAAATCCCTCTCAGTTGGCGCGAGTTGATTCGAGAAGAGGCATACCCGAACCGCACATAAAATAACGAATTCCAGAACTTCCGATTTTGATTCTCCCCATTAATGCAATTCCGGTAAGTTTCTGATCAAATTGCTCCGTTGATGCCAATCGTGACTTCATCACCGGTCAAACCCACATGCCAATTTAGTCTATTACGGATTACAATAGGAGAATTTGTTGAATTCAAATCGAAACCAGAATATGAACCCTAACTTCGAACCCAGATTCGAATCTATTCAATTCTGCATGATAATTGGGGAAATTGGTACCATTAGAACCGGAATTTAATTTTGAATCGATAGGAACAAGAATCATCGAATTTCGTTCTGTGGATTGTGAGATATCGTCGGATTAGTACTCGGGTGCGAATTGGGGATTTCTGAAGAACTCGCGAGTTCTGGGCCGTCCGATCTCGATTAATAAAAATGGACGGCAGAGATTAGATCGTGGGGGTTTAAGTTGTAATAAGTTAATATGCTTTCCAGAATAAAATCCTAACTTGCTAGATTTATTTAATGGTCTTCCCGAATGTATTTTGACTTGAAATTTTAACCATAGATTCCTTATAAAGTCTAGTTTATTTTGATGTAAATTAATATGGGTTTTGAGTTTTTAAACATAAGTTATGATTTTTGCAAGTTACGAGTATTATGGAATTATTTGGGTAATTTAAAAAGATATTTTATGAAATAAAAATTTTATAATATGTCTAAAATGTTATAGTTATATATTAAATTTGGGAATTTTTGGACAAGGGTAAATGGGTTTAAAAATAATGTACCAAAAATTAAAGTATAATCTGTTAATAAACTTTTTAGGTTGGGAAAAATATGAGAAGACTAAGTTAACATCTAGTAGCAGAATGTTGATAAATATATTGGGTATCAACTTTAAGTGAAGTAAAAAAATTTTAATATATATATATATAAATTCTTATATGAGAGAATGAAATAGAAACTTATATTAAATCAGGTATTAAACTAAACTACATATTATTATTATGGAGGTTAAAATGCTTAATTAAAACTAGGGAAAACACTTTATTTATAAACCATATATCAGTTGTGGATATGTCCAAAAGATATTAAATATAATTAAATACAATAAGAATTTCTTAAAGAATGTTTTGGATAAATCCTAAGGAAAATATAAGTGTATATATAAATACATTAAAAGTAATAAAAGAAGTAACATACCTTATGGAAAACATAATAAGAGGGAAAATTGGGATAAACCAATTATACGTGACAATTAAAAATATTAAATGTTAATATGACATCTAGGTAGACTATTAGGGGAAAATACATATCCTAAACCTTAAATAGGTATCAAAGTAAGCTAGCCAACCGTAACCAAAGGAGTTTAATTAAACTAAACCTATAATCAGGAGTAGGTAAATGGAATAAGTTAAAGTATACATTAAACATTTAGTTACGAGATCTAGCCAGACCCTTAGGAGAGAGTAACTGTAAAACAAAACTATAGACTAGTAAGAATGGAAGATGTGTAGCATTATAGTGCCTTAACTAATCAATGCTTGGAATACTTTAATTATAGGTGATTAGTGGAAGTAGTTCGCATTTTCAAGTTTGGTTACTGCTACTACATATACCAGGTACGATTTCTCGTACTCAGATACTTTTGGTGACGAACTTTATGGAATGTTTTGAGAAACGCTAACTGAGCTTGAATGAATTTCGAAAGGAAGCTGTTTGTGTGACTAACTCAGCTTGATGTGACTAACTGAGCCTTGGATGTACAACTCACATGATCATTGGTTCCTCTTATCTGGTTGTCTCACTAAATATTAACTGTCGGGGGTATACGCCTCTGCACTCTGTAGGACTGAGTGTTTTGGTATTGCACTTGTACAGTTAATAATCTAGTGGGAGTATGGGAAAATGTCAATCTTAGTAAACTCTTCTTTGACTATGGATATTGTTTCATCCACGAGCTGAGTCTTTGTTGTGATGTGCGCACATCTTCACCGGTAAACAGCGAGGGGCTGCATATCCCCTGTCCAATCGGACGTTGTAAACAGCGAGGGGTTGTATATCCCATGTCCTATCGGACGTAGTTAACAGCGAGGGGCTGTACATCCCCTGTCCCAAAAGGGACGTAATTGGCAGCGGAGCCATCTCTTCCAATTGGTTTCATTCCACTCTTGAGTTGTTGGTTCTTGGATTTCTTCTTTCCTTTCCTAGTCCTTGTGACTACTTGGGTCTTTCTACTCTTGCTGGAACTTAATCTAACTTAAGCATGGGATGTTCACTAACTCCTGGTGTGGTTTTAATTGACTAACTTTATCCTTTCTGTTGACTACTATATCCTTGCTTGTTGCTTTGACTTGGGATTTCGAAGTGCCTTGTCCCTCTGTTTGTTTTTAAGAGTTTCTTTCCAAGTTTCTATATTGTTTAAAGATTATGTTTTAATTTCTGTTATGAGGATTGTACCAGTTCCATTCCAGGGAACTGACTCACCCTCCCGGGGTGGGCTGCTTGGTTTTATCTTGCAGGTATGAGTTGTTATACAGGTGGCCACGAAGAGTCTGAGTGATTGGGGTGGGAATTAGGATTTGTGGAGCGTTGGCGTATTTTTCTAATGTTAGGTTTATGTTATGTTTTCTCGAGTTCAGACTGTAGCAGTTATAATTTTATAAGATGTAATTGGTGAGGTTTGGTGTCGGGTGCTTGGAACCCGATGATCTGTAATCGCCTTAGTATTTTACTTTCCGCTGCATTTATGTTAAATAGGGGTGTTACAAGATCCACCCCAACTAAAGAGAGCAACAAAAGCATAGTTCAAAACATAACTATAGGCTGAGAAATTCCTGAAATTTATTCTAGCAGAAAAGGAAGCAACATCCATCCTTTTATTTTATGTTACAACCATGATCCTGCGAAACCACCGGATTTGAGGCAAGTTCAAACAAACCCACACCCACATGCAGATCTGGATAGATAAGGAGCTCCAGAATAACTACCAAATCGGAAAATCAGATGGAACGATAACATGCAAAGTCCGGTGAAGAAATTTGGTCGGTGCAAGTGGAGACAGATTCAGCCGGAGGCGGGAAAACGACAACAACGACAAAATCCACCGCAGAGGAAGCAGTAGACCAGAGAGAGTGATAAGCCGCAGACTTATCATATTTTATGCACTAGATTTAGTATTATATTTATCTAAATAAAGTTATATTTATGTTATTTATGCTTATTATGTGTTAAAATATAATATTTGTACATATTTATGTTTTTATGAGTTTTCTGTGCAAGGAATGATTTTCTAGGCAAAAGTTCAGTTGAAGCCGGACTCCATGCCGGGTAGTTTCTGCACGGCATAAGTACAGAATAGAAAGAGACCTTGCCGGACATGATGCCGGGTAGATCCCATCCGGCATAAGTGAAGAGTCGCCACGGTTGACCAGACGATGGCCGTTATTGACCGTTGGAGATTTAGCTAGTGCCGGGTGTGATGCCGGGTATATCCTACCCGGCATATGCACTGTTTCGCGCGGAATTGACGGTTTCGACCGTTAACAGTTGGGCGCATTTATCACGTGTGCCGGCTATTGGTGATCCGGCACGACGCCCGCAAGAGACATTTTGGTGCCTAAATAGGCCGAGGAAGGCTACAATTTGAGACACTTCAACACATATTATACTCCATTCACATCTCAGTTTCCGCCCCACTCCATCTGTTGGTGTCCAAGGAACGTCTGCAAATCCATCCACGCAAGAGAAGAAGAAGACCTTGTCAGGGTTAAGGCTATTAACATTTCCTTCTCCCCCTTTGTATTCTCTTCTTGTAGTTGTGTGGATGGTGATGCAGAATCCTTGTTAGGTTTTGGTTAGGGATGAACTTCCTTGTAAAACTCTTATGATCATATATGGAATTTACAAGTTTCTTAACGGAGGTTTCTAGTCTTCATGCAAGTTGAATGAGTCAGCCACTTATTCTCTTATTTATAAGTCCTATTTAAGGCTTTCAAAGCAAGAGTATGATAGATTAGGATCTCGGTAATCTTTAATATTGTTGTTCTGAAAAGTGGATAACAAATGCTAAGGTTTTGGATTAATCTCTAATTTCCCCATTATTCTGGTTGCATTCGCGGCATTGGCTATGCACGATGCAAGTATGGGTATTGAGTTCCTTAATGCAGATCTGATTCTGGAAGTGGTATTTACGAAATGAACGATGTCGGATGGAATGCCGGATTGGTTTTGCCCGGCACATTCAAAGAACTTGACTCTGCCGGGTAGAGAAGGTCCGGCATGGCACCCGGCATATTCATTTTGCGAGAAACAAATCCTCTTTGAGACTTGCCACCCTTGATCATTGGTCATACGAATCTTTTGCATTGATAATCTTCCCAAATCAAAGTTAGTTTATTTATGTATTTAGTTTAGGATCACATTTTCAATTCCCCCCTTGTTATTATAGAATAGGCTTTTGCCCGGATTAGGACTAGTTTTCTATAAGTCCCTTGGGTACGATACTCTCGGTCGTAATATATTTACACTATACTCCGACCGGGTTTTTATTTGCTACCCGTAGTAGAGTTGTAGGATTAGTTTATTATTAGTTTATTATTAGTTTATTATTAGTTTATTATTTTATTCTTTTTATGTATATAGTTTATCCTAACAATTTCTCGATTAGCAAAGAGAAACAACAAAGACGTACCGAGAGAAGGAGGAGCAGATCAAGAAGACGAGAAAGGAAAAAGGGAAAGAGAGGGAGGAGGAAGTAGAAGGAGAACTTAAGGTCTCCCCCGTCCCCTTGTGTAACACCCCTACAACGCTCCTAACAACTACCGAAATCGCAGCGGAAATAACCAACCAAACAATAACTAAACATTTGGTGTTACAAACGCCGTTAACCACCCACGTGGTTAACTAGGCGAAAAATACAATGTATCGGTCTGATGATCAGACTCCCGAGCATAGAATCTAACTTCCATATATATAACATAGCCAACCATACCGAGTATTAATTTACAACACACCTTCCAACCGTAAACATCCACCAGTTTTTAGCAAACGGTACCAAAATGTATGCCTCGGAGCACAGGCGCATCCCGGGCTCACGACCAACATAGCCAAAAGTACATCAATGACCTAGGATCTAGAGCCACTCTGCTTCTTCGATCCTCATCCTGCAATAAAATATGGAGCCCCGAGGGGTCAGCAACCTTTGCTGGTATGGTTAACGCGCAGCCCATCGGCTACCGGGATACGCGCAACCAATTGTCATGATAACATGGCATTCATTTTAAAACATCCAACATATATATATATACCATAGCATAGCAAGGGAGTTTGCATAGCACAACACCAATACATAACACCATAAAATCGGTTCTCACAAGGAACCTTCCACCATAGTTAGTATACATAGTGAGCCTAGAGATTATTGCCAATCCCATGTTAAGCTCGTTACCAACCCGTTACCGTCCAGTTATATAGAACGGTTAACTTATACCCAAGGTGTGTCGGATATAGTAATCCCAAGCACACCGAATAACATACGTATGCCCCTGTGGCCCGACGTGAGTCAGTAACTAGCTTTGGATAAGCTAAGGGAAGGTAGAAACCAAATTGGAATACCACCTATACATACACCAAGAGAGCCGAACCGGATAAGATATCGACTCCCGTCCATCACACACGTGGCCGGAACAACCGACTTCATTCCCCCCGATTAGCACTTGTTAGTGATCACACAATATTTGTTAAGTCACATACAAGCAATTATTTAGGTCTTGTTAGGCAACCAAGGGAAAGGAGTCACAACCTTACAACATCTTAATGTATAACAACTGTAAACTCTTTTCATGCCTTAATCTTATAAGGTCGTAACACACAGAAAAGCAAACAACATCCAAGCCGGTGTAAACCGGTAGACAACAGACTGCAAGAAAACCATACCTTGGTCCTTGCCTCGTTTCGTTTCCACCTTGAGAGAATCCTAAACACATTAGTAACGTCGGTTAATTAACGCACTAATCCATTATTAACATTATCTACTCAACATTACTAGTTTATTTATACACTTGTTACATCTTTCACCCTTTTAATTGCCCTTTAAACCCACCTCATGTCTTAATAACTTATTATATCATTCCTAACCAACTACTATTTTTAGATAACAATTCCCATCTAAAACAATAATTTTTGGTCCATACAGTGGCCTGTCCGAACTTGTGTCCGAGCTTCCAAGTTCGGACACAAGCCGTGATTTTAGACGGAAAACAGACACACGTCTGAACTTATGTCCGGACTTCGGAAGTTCGGACGTGAGCCGAGAAAAATTTAGGCAGAAATCCGTGCGTCCGAACATGTGTCCGGACTTCCCAAGTTCGGACACAGTTCGAGGATAATCCTAAGGATGGGTGGTACGCGAACATGTGTCCGGACTTCCCAAGTTCGGACACTGTTCGCGAGTGAGAATTTCTTTACCCAACAGGGCCTGTCCGAACTTCCACATCCGGACGGAAGTTCGGACAAGGCATTATACTTCAATTTCTAAGCCTTCAAACACTTAACCAAATTTCCCCAAGGCCTCCAACACTTATAGTATCCTCTCCTTAAGTTCCTAAGTGGTATTCCTTGATTCTATCATTCTATACCAAGACATATCTTCTACACAACATTATTACTTAAACATCATTTCTTACAAACTAAAACTCTTTATGTCATCATTGAAATCTCTTTTTCTAAGCTTGCACTTTCTCCTTATTTTAACATCATCTCCCAAGCATCATCTCTCACAACTAATCCTTATATCCTTCTTGAAACTCTTTTCCTAGTGTACACTTCTCCTATTTTACCAAAGTTTGCCTAGGTATTTACCTAAGTCCCAAGTGACTTTGGTACTTACTAATCTCAAGATCATGCCTAAGTCCTTATTACACTCTAGAGTACTTCTTAGTTCCTCAAAATTCCTTTAAAACATCATGAACTCCTTATTCATTTCCTACATTTTCTAACTCACCTAACCTTATGTAAACACTTAGAACTTCTTACTTCTTACCTAAATTTTGGCATGGATTCCCCTAGAACATTACTAAGCCTAAACACTTTGCTTTCTCCATTAAACACAAGAACATCTAGAATCACCAAGAACACCTCATATCCAACTTCACCAAATTCACACTACATTACAATATAGTGCATAATTTAAATTGCATGGCACTTAGGCCCTTAAAATGCATGGCTCTTAGGCCCTTAAAGTGCTTAAATCATAAACACTGAATTTCCACAATATATATGCCTTTAACCTGCGATTACATACAACAAGGCATATGTTATTTTACTAGTCTCCTTGAGAACACTTTACTAAGTCATTCACCATTTGCTCTTTAGGTAGTTTTAATAAGCATTTATAAGCTCATTTCTCCTAAGGCATTAAACAACATTAGGTTAGTAGATTTACCTCTTTTCCAAAACACTTCCTTCTTGTTTCCTTACAAAACCGTATGGTATTTTGATTCCTTGTCAAGCTCTAAACAATATACAAACACCATAATGAGTATTCAAGCTTTGAGCTTCATCTCATTGTAAACCCTAATTTTACATTGTTTCAAAAACATTAATGTAGTTGTTTTACCTTGATCTTTGGAGGGAGTTTGAATATATAACAAAGAGGACTCCACCTAGTCCATGAAGAGTTGAAATGAAGCTAAACAAAGTCACACAAAAGAGCTATATCAGTGTATTTTCGGTCAAGGTAAGAACATGGAGGACAACATGATTTTTCTTTGAGATTCCTTACCTAGAAGCAAAGGAGAGTAATAATATGTAGAAAAACAAGCTTCACGCTCTTCAATGTGGAACACCTTGGCACCGAAATGGCTCTTGGAGTTTTGAGAAGATAGGAAAGAGCTTGATGAGAGAAAGATTGGTGGTCTTTGTTTTTGATTTGGACAAGTGAGCAAGATTTAACAAGAGATCAAAGGGGAGTTCTAATGGTGGTAGTGGATTTACCGAGAGAGAGCAAAGAAGAGAGGTAGAAGATGGTGTTGCAAACCGTGGGAATGAAGGAAGGAAATGAGAATGGATAGGATTTGCTCTTTTAAGAAGATATTTATGCTTAAAAGTAAAAGTAAGTTTAGTTTTTTACTTACTATACATTAACTAGAGAGTGGTGAGTCACACACTTGAAAACAGGCCCCTTATATAATGAGGGTATTTAGTCTTTGTTGTCAATTTAATTATTAATCACAACAGTATGTGTATAAACTAGCTTATAAAATCACTATTCACACTAAACGGCACTAGAAGTGAAATTTTTGATTTCCCATTAATATGGCCACCCCAAATGTGATACTAGTACACATATATATTAAGAGTAATGAGGACATTTAGCCATTCAAAACTCATTACAAGACAATTTTTCAAAAATGTGCTTTAAGACTTCTTAAAGCACATTTTGTGTTTTAACTTGTTTTCAAGCTTGGTTTTCTTTGGTAATTGGTTTAATATGTTCTAGTACATAAATGAGGTCTTGGTAAGCTCACTAGGTCTTACCCAAGTTTATTCCAAGCTTAGAGCACATTTTAGCTCTTATTGACTTTAAAGCACATTTTGTGTTTTCTTTTGTTTAAATCTGTTTACTAGTGTTTTTAAGACTCTTTTTAGTCTTAATAAATCATTTTTTAATGTTTAACCAACATACCAAGGTTTGGGGTATTTCACCTTGTGTTATGGACCATTGGTTTATTATTTATACTAGTGTTGTTAACAATCATTGTTGAAAAACCCTACACAAATCTCAAATAATTGCAAAGGGTGACCTTATGTACACTAGTGTAACAGTATAATTAAAGTATAAATGCAAAAGTAAAAAGAGCAAAATGTACTAATAAATTGGAGAAATAGGGTCTAAAGTAAATCTTTAAGAATTCAAGGGTTTTGTGGAAGTTTAAATTGAGTTGTTTCAATCTTAATATTTGATTAATATGTTTAAAATAATAATTAATAGATCAATTTATGAAAACTATCATTAATTATTAATTCAACAAAAAACAAAATTTACTTGAGATGTGTAGAAGATCAAACAACAACAAAAATCATAATGAAATACCCCGAACTTAAATATGGTGATTAAATTATTCTAGTATGGTATATGGGCCTAATAGTGCCTAAGTAATTTTGGTAAGGAAAATAAATCCAAAAGAAATGAGAAAACGCTTAAAAAACGAAAAACGCTCAAATAAGCGTTATATAACCATAAGAGGTACGAGACCTCGGTTAGAGTATTATGTGGATTCCTAAGGCTTATTCATGTCTAATTAGTATACGGGAATGATTCCCGAAGAAAACGGACCCAAATAATGTGTTAAACGCTAATAAAGCTTTAGCGCACGTTTTTCGAGAAAACCCGAAAACGTGAATTTGAGTGGTCAAACGAACCCGTAAAAATTATAGTTCATTAAATAACTATAAATAAACATTAATGGAAGCTTAAGAACCATTAAAGTTAAAGAAACGAGAAAATTCCGGAAAACGGGCCCGGTTAGTGAATAGTGCTAAAACCGGGCAAATTATCAAGCGTTTTCTGTAAAAAACGAAAAACGCTCTAGCATATTACTGTGCGGGGCCGGTTTTTAAGAGTTAATTACTCCCACACACCACACACACACTGAAATACCCCGACCTTAAATATAGTGGTTAAAATTATCCTAATAGGTATTTAAGGGCCTAATGGTGCCTAAGTAATATTGGTAAGGAAAAATAAATCCAAAAGAAACAGAGAAACGCTTAAAAAGCGAAAAACGCTAAATAAGCGTTAAATAACCATAGGAGGTATGAGACCTCGTTAGCATAATAAATGGATTCTAAAGCCTTAATAAGGCCTAAATAATATATGGGAACAATTCCTGAAGAAAACGGATCCAAATAATACATTAAAACGCTAATAGAGCTTTAGCGCACATTTTTCGAGAAAACCCAAAAACGTGACTTTCAGTGGTCAAACGGACCCGTAAAAATTGTGAATCATTAAATAATAATTATTAAGCATTTATGGAAGCTTAATAACCAATAAAAATAATTAAACGAGAAAATTCCAAAAAACCCGGTTAGTGAATAGTACCAAAACCGGGTACAATAACGAGCGTTTTCTGTAAAAGACGAAAAACGCTCCAACTAGTATACTGTAGGGGGCGGTTTTATTAAGTCAAATAACTCCCTCACACACACATGTAACTAGCTAATTAAATAAGAGAGCCAAAGCAAAAAGCAATAAAGTAAAAACTACTTTATCCCTTCTCTCTCTCCTCACTCACTCATTTCTCTACTCTCTCACCTCCCTCCTTCCTCACCCATCGATTTCTCCCTCCTCTCTCTTCTGGAATGGGCGATTTTGGAGCTCCAAGGAGAAGCTTCAATGGCTTCGCATCTTTCCATCCATGCTCCACCTTCATTTGAGCTCCAAAGGTAAAAAATAACTACATATTTGTACTCCCCTCGTCCTCCTCTACACTTCTCTCTTTTCAAAATCCAAAAATGAGGAAGTTCATTTTCGTGGGTATACCCCATTGGTGAGGAAAATAGCATCAATGTGTATCTTGGAGTCCCCTCTCTCCATTAAGGTAAAAATCTCCATGAGAACCTTAAGTTTTCTTCATCTCCTTTGATAGCCGATTTTTGCCATTGTAACACTCCATTTTTCTTTCTCTCTTTTGAGCACAATATCAACCTTGCAATGATGGTGGATTCACCTTCTTGAACCAAGGTCTAAAACCCCTCCTAAAAGCTTCAAAAGGTAAACCCTAGGAATTTGTTTAAAACATCTCAATGAGTTAGTATAAATCTAAGGGTTAGTATATTAATTATACTTGTTTTGTATGCTTTGGGTGATGGGAATGGAGTTTGGCAACTCCATTCCCCACAAAAGCGATTTGTGCAAGAAAGAGAGGAAGAGGAGAATTGAAAAAGGATTGAAGCAAATAAGAGCTTTAAGGTAAGAGCTCTCTCTCAATGCTATATTTTCATGCATTAGAGTAATGGGAATGGGTAAACAAATAAAAGAACCTAAACTATTGTACTAGTATTGTAGTTATGGAAGTTTAAGTATTTGTGGGCTAAGTATTTGAATCGTAAGCCTTAGAGCCAAATGTAATGTGTATGTGTATTAGTATTGTGTATTGAGGAAGTATTGATGAGTTGTATTGTATTGGTTGCTGGTAGGACCCTTGTATGGGTGTGGCTAGATTAGGAATGAATTTGATGAAAAATGTGTATGTGGAGAAGTAAGAAAAGTAGGTGAACTATGGCGAAATTTTGGTAGGAATTATGTATTTAAGAATGAGTTGGTGAATGGGAGAACCAAGGTGTATATTGGATTGAGTAGGTATGTTTAGTAGTGGTGAAGTGGTAGTTGTAGTGTGAGAAATAAGAAGTGTAAAATCTGTAGCAAAGTGTATAAAAATGCATTGGAGAAGCTAGGAAAAAATTAGTGTGTAAGAATTGGTAAAAAGAGTGTTGGGCTTGGGTATAGACATTGTAGTTGCTTGAGAATGAATTGGAAGGTAAGATAATGCATTGTAGGCCTTGGGAATGGCATTAAGAGAGGAAATTATGTATGGAGAAAGAAGAAACTAAAATCTGTAGCAAACAAAACTAGAAAGGATTTGTGTAAGTGTTGAAAGGAAAGTGTGGAGAATTGGTGTGTGAATTAGTATGAAAAGGATAATGAGTTAGTAATGGATTTGAGCATGTTTAGGGGCTTAATTAGGTGCTTAAACATGTGGGATTAAGTGTAGGAACAATGGGAATTTAATTAGGCAAAGTTTGGATTGTAACAGATTTTGAAAACTTAAAATCTGTAGAAAGTTTAGCAGGGTCTGGGACTTAAGTCCAGGACTAAGTCCCGGACCAGCATATTAAAACAGACCGAGGGTTGATGAAAGAGGGTGGTCCGGGACTTAAGTCCCATACAAGGACCCGGACCACCCCATCAAAATAGGCCGAGAGTTTCAACAAGTATGGGTCCGGGACTTGACTTATGTGCAAGGACCCGGACCAAATTAAAATTTCGTTCGAGAGATTACAGAGCCTTGGGTCCGGGACTTACCTTATGTATAAGGTCCCGGACCATAATTGAAAACAGGCCGAGGAGTATGACCACATGTTGGTCCGGGACTTAAGACCCGGACAAGGTCCCGGACCAACCAAAAATTATAAAATTAAGCTTATTAAATGGCTTTTAAGGAAAGGTAATGAATGGTAATGATAGTATAAGATAATTAGCACTTAATTCATGTTGTTTAAGGGTCATTAAAGGTATAAGCAAGTTGGAGAAGTAAGTAAGAAAACTGTAAGTATATGAACATTAAGTTAAACTGAAACAACGGGACAATGGGGTAAGTACGGGAGTAGTAGTTGTGTATGTATTGTAATATTTAGTATTGACTGAACCATTTGGCATGTAGCCGGAGGTTCAAGAATAGGACTCGAGGAACAAGTAAGGACTAAGAAACAAGAAGGCACCCGGTAAAGTAAATTGCAGAAAAAGGTATGATTTCTTCATGCCCTGTATCCTAATCTGGTTACCCTGATTTGTGTGCTTATGTGATCACCTAAATAAGATAAATGCATGAATCGGACTATATTGCACTTACCTGTGCTTGACTTATGTTGTTCTTGATATTTATTGTCTTGAACATTAGTTTGTATAATTCATGAAATATGAATAATGATGAATTGTATTTGTATCTCGTAGTGTACTTGCATATTGTATTGTATTGCGTATGGATGTGTATATGAACAATGTAATGTGTATGTGGCTTGGATGTGTGACTTCTACTAATTCCTAACTACCTAACTCCTAACATAAGTAAGGAATAAATTGGAATGAGTAGAAGTCCGCTATAGCTTCGGCCACGCGTGAGGATGAGACACAAGAGGTTGGATCCGATTCCTGACTCTTAAACTGGTCCGCGGCCCAAACCCCTTAAATGGGTAGCATCCCGGATTGGTGAGTCAAGTAAATCCCGATGGTGGGACGGAGTAGTCCCCGGGCCGGAGGTCCCGACGACTTAACATGAGTAAGAGTAAGTAAGTAAGTATATATGAGTATGAGTATGTATGCATAAGTACTGTGGAACGAGTAAAAGAGTAATCTCCACCCGATTAACCCGGGTGGACCAACATGAGCTTACAAGGATGGTGTATTGTGTATGTATTGCGTATGTATTGTATATATATTGTGTATTGCGGATCTCGGAAAGGTAAGAATGTAACTGATGGCTTGTATGGGTTACCATGTATGTATTGAAGAGTGTGTTTTGACGTGTATGTATGTATTCCTTGCGTAATGTATTGTAATATTATGTATAAGAGCATGTATGCATGTATGTTTGAATGAAATCAATCGCATGTATTCGACCAAGTGGTCGGCGTACCCTCACTAGTACGCGAGGTATGCAGTTATCATATTCAGCGTAAGCTGACCCCCTAGGGGGAACGTTTTTAGTGTGCAGGTACCCAAAGTGGATATGGACAAGGTAAGAGACCGGTGGCTACACTCGGATAGTGGGAAGTAGAATGTAGAGGTGTACTAAGTGGTACACCCTTGTACTTAGGAAGTATGTAGTTGTGAGGAATGGGTAGTGGATAGACTCGTGATGAGTATGTATGAAATTGAAGGAAGCGTTGTATTTGTATTGGAACCTAGTAAACTCGGTTATGTATATTGTATTGTATGGTATTGTGAAGGAGTAAAGTGTTGAATGGAGCATTGTAGTATTTGGTTGATAAATGGAGTATGTTTGTAGATGTGTAGTACTCGGGATTCCGGTCCATCAGACCGATGTTGTATGTAGTAGTAGTAGCCTTGTTAGTCACGTGGGTGACTAACGGCAGTGTATCACCCACCGTTGAGTATGTAGGTATACGCTGCGTGAATCTGGATTGTATAAGGAGATTGGACGGTAATGACGGTATTAGCGGTAGGGGTGTTACAAAAAGTGGTATCAGAGCGAAGTATCGCTCTGTTGACTGGAAATACCGAGCTTAGGAAATATCGAGTTAGGAATTAGAAGCTTAGGGCTAAGGGCTGAGTGTTAGCATTAGAGATATGCTAGTTAGGACCACCGGTGAGTACCGGATACCTACAATACCAGACCCGCCCTCCACAAACCCATTCTATAATTTGGGAAAGGACGCCAGAGAGAGGAAAAGCCCTCTCATACTTGGGAAAACCCGATCTGGCAGTAATGAGATCTTCCTACAAGAGGAAAGAACCTGACATATAGTAGATTCCAAGAAATGGAAGACCCGAAGATGGATCCCGGTTGAACAACAATACCCGCACTTAATAGCGGTGGAATGAGCACTCCAACTACAAGGAGGCTACAACTTACAACAGCGTGGGGCGACGTGCTTAGCAGTCGCGAAACCTGGCTAGACAACCAACACAGGAAAGGAAGCACTAACTGTGCAACGAAATGGAAAAGGAGCAGTAATGGAACCCGAGACACAAGTCTGCGGGACAGCAATAGCTTGATAATACCACCAATGGTATACCAACTGACTACGACATAGTCAGGAGTGATTAACTCCAAACTACAACGCCAACAAGGTTGCAACACCTGGCCGAGATGGCTCAGACAGCTACAAGAACATTCACGGGATATAATCCAACGGGACTACAGGAGTAGTGCCTAAACAAGTTAAGGCCCAGTAACCACAACAAATGTGTGGGAACGAGCCACAAGGAAGACCCAGAACAAACGAATGGGAATCTCCAAGGATTGGAGAAGTACCCCGATCAATGACAACCACGTCAAGTTCACTGAAGCTATTAAGAAGATCGAATAACCTAAGTAAATGATCAGTGGATCAATGGAGGAGTCGATGAGACTATCAAATACCAGTGGAAACCATAACCGTGACCGTATAGGTTTACCCAAAACCACCAGTACCACGCACTTGCCACGGCAAGTGCAGTAACAACGGGAGCATTCAGGAGGACTTTTAACATACCACATGTACATAGTAATGTACCGTGACAGCGATGAAGCGACTACAGGAATAAACATCCTAAAACTGGAGGAATGAAACCATGGAGAGGCCTGACGGCCTGACCACTACATTTAGAAACACACCAGTCAGCGGGAAGCTGGACTTGGTCAAGTTTTCGAGCATGGCTATGCCATGAAGAACTTCTTTAACACCGTACCATGATTTCAAACCCAAAATTTTTCTTTCAAAACCACGACCTTTCTCTTAAACCTTGGATTTTAAAACCAAACCAACATAATTACGGTGAGTATCATAGAATGATACAAGAGGAGTCGACAATAGAATACTTCACCTAGGCGTGTGACGAACACTACGAGTGTACCCAATTACGGGATGTGGGACAACCGCACTCCGAAGGAGCTTGCGGGCCTGACAAATAGTCGGGTAAGTGGTAACGTATCAATAAGGTACCCCACGTATGTATACATGTAGTGTACGAAGCACGGGAAGTAGTCAACTCCGTTCTACGGACCATGAGTAAGTTCAAGCCAAAGCAGTTGGACGCCACAAACGACCAACAAAAGGAAACTCAGCTAAGAAAAGTATAAAGTACTCAGAGAATCCATCTGAGGATAAGGAATGAGGATTAGAAGCGTAAAGAGCGTCGACTAGTGAGCATGGACATTGGATATGTCTTAAGACATCAAGTAATACACGACAGCTGGAAAGCATACCCAGCCTGAACACAGTAAGGAAAAGCCTAACGTGAACACCACAATGCTCAACAAACGGGATGAAGTTCCCTAGAGCAATCACAAGATTACCACGAAGTATAATCCATCATTGAAGAGGATGTTAAACCTAGTCTTAAGCACTAGGAGCAAGTACAAATAGTCTACCCAAGAACGGGAAGACGTTCTAACCCAAAAGAGATGACTCAAATACAATACCATAAGGCGGTATGGTAATAACACATCACAAATATTAGCTGGGTAACGGCATAACCCAACAACACCCAGGAGCAATCCTTGAAGGGTGTCTGAGTTAACAACAGAGGAGCAAAGCGTCATGATAAGGACACGGGAACTAGAATGAACACTCGGTTAGAACACCGAAGGGATTTCACTTAACAGGAAATACCCTCAACCACAAAGGCACAAGATAACACCAAATTGCCTAAAGGGTCTCCTATGAACGGAAGCGTGATGGCACGACTTGCCATGGAGCCCAGTAATACCTCCAACTTATGAAGTATATAAGGAGTGGAAACATGCATAAGCAGCTCGCAAAGAGCATAGCTTGCAGCAATAAGGCTCAAAAGCCATAACCAAGACTTGCAGAAGATATTGCTTCTTACATAAGTAGATCGACAATTGAATCACCCAAATAAAGCTCAACATAATGAGCGGCTTGGAGTAATGGGTACCTCAATGTCACTGTCACTAGAGCATCATTCTAGCATACAGTTGACTAAGTTTTAATTACCTTCATGCCTTCTGCAGAAATGATAGCACAGAGGCATAAGAATCGTGATAATGCCAACATTGGCCTAGTCCACTCTAGGACCCTACGGGAAACCCGAGGGAAGACACCTCTTGTTAACCAAAGATCACCAATGCGGTGAAGATATGAACCCTTAGAAAAGGCTTCCATCAACAGTAACAGCAGACTTGTGCATATAGTTTTGCCAAGAGGCGAGTGAACAAGGAAAGAGATTTCCTAATCATTACGGTCTAAAGGAGTAAGTATACTCCATAAGCACCAAGCATGTGGTGAACCGTTGTATAAATACTAACATAGTGAACCTCTTCATGAGACCTAGGAGTGGTAACAAACCTCTCAACAAGAACTTTCTTTTATCAGTGATAGAATACTCTTCAATTAAAGAACGGGACCCGAAAGCCCTTGAAGTTTCTGGGATGTCCCGGTGATCTACATACAAGGTAAAACTTCACAGCTGGAGCCTATAACAATGCTCAGCACTGGGAGACAGAAATTGTCAGAAACAATCAATGTGAAACACATTGAACACCACGAATGACTAACGCTCAGATAGCTTATAACCCGATGGAGTACCTCATCCTTGGTCAACCAAGATACTTGGTAAATATATCATAAATGATGGTGGAATGTGAGGTAAGCTAACCTACACATAAACGTAAGTCGAATAAACATCTCCACACAGGGAAGATAATAAGATTGTCGTATGCTACGACAACCGTCATACATATGAACTAGGAACCTCCTAGTGTATTTACACCATAAGGAAATGGTGCCAATGACAATGGCAATAGGTAAAGAGGAACTACCACAATAACAGAAACAGTAAAAACAATGTTGTACAATGAGTAAGAATACAGTGCGCAAGAAGCGACCGCTACGAGGAAGTAGCAGATAATGACACGGAGTATAAGTATGAGATGACAGACATAAATATTCTTTCCTATCTCATAAGTGACTTACTATCAAGCGTTTACACCCTCTGCACTCTGTATGACTGAGTGTTTTGGTATTGCACTTGAGCAGCTAAGGATCCAATGGGATGGCTAGGGATATAGAGAATGTAAATCGTAATAAACCCTTCTTTTCACCAACAAACATGGCATAAGCCAGTTAAGCAAGCTTAGCAACAAACCGTGCGGTCTAAGGCCAAAGAAGCACGAAGAGTGTACAACACACTAATAATCACAAATGTGAATTCCAAGGGAATAAGGGTGAAAAGAGACTTAAGAAAGTCACTAGGACCAACGCATAGAGAATGCAAGGTCAAACAAGTGAAGAACCTTGTACTGAACCAGAAAATGGTATAATTCAGAAGCTATTGACAACAGAGGAAGCACTACAACTAAGTAGTGACTCAACCTCGCCCAACAATAAGTCGGAGGAACCTAGTGAATAATCGTGGAAGCACGAATAGCATGTGCAGTAGATTACCAGAGAGCTGGTTACAATCTAAAACTAATTGAGTTCAACACGGTAAAAGAATACCGCAATTGTTTAGTAAACCTTATTCCCATTAACGGATAAAAAGGTGATGTATAACACATTAAGGATAACACGAAGGGTGAGTAACCCAAGTTATCAGGGTCGAGCAGCAGAGCTAGTGGGCCCTAGCTAGGAGATAATATACCTAGTAAGTATAGCAGAATGGTATTAATGCCTTGAAGCCTAATAGACTGGAACCGAATTAATTATGAGTTAAATAACTCATATAGGAATCCTTGGTGCAAGACTAAACCATTGTTATGATTAGGACCCTTGACAAGGGTATATTATGTAACAAACCGTAAGAAGCTAAAACGCTTCGGATTGCCCGAATTGAGTAAACCAATGTTTATATAATAACATATGGTAGATTACGTGGGGTAATCCCTTTCAAGGGGGGTAGAGCGAAAACCGCATAATGTGAATTCATGAATAAAACACATAAACATAATTGCATAGCATATTGAAATTATGGTAATTGGATGTTTAAATAACATAGTATTCATTCATATTGAAATTATGGTAATTGGGCATGAGAGATGCAAATACCATAGGATGGATATACCTACCTTGTAACACCACGTAAGAGTATTAGTAAAAGAAAAGTAACGAGTAGTGGACGGAGCTCCACAAGTATTGTAGCCTTTGAAGAAGCAGTACGAAATGAATGAGAGTAGTAGATGAACGAAGTCTAGGGGTAGTGTATACCTAGGTAAATTATTGGAAGTGAATTGAGGACAACTAAATTTTACAAGTATGGTAATCCCTAGTTAGAATAATTGAAAGGATGGAGAGTAATGGATGGAAGTAGTGAAGGTTGATGAAATGAGCACTTACGTATTAAATCTCGAAGTAAAGCATTTGGGAAATAGATTGAGAATGACTGATGGACTGAATTCCATCCTTTGGAGATGTATGAATGACTAGGAAGAGTAAAAATATAAAACATGAAAATAATTGAATTAATTGCTTGTTTGAAACTGATGTGGGAAGTCGAACTTGATCCTGATCAGATCAAGGGAAACCGAACACAAATTGGAGTGGAAAGATAGTTCAACACTGATGATGATCACATCAGGGTCGAATGATTCTTGAAGCTCCCCTCAAGTGGTCACAAGAATCTCACATAGGATAGAAGTAATGAATACAAATTGGAATTTGGAGTTGTGTGCTTTAGAAAATTTCTAATTAGTAGTTGTAAAAGAATTTTCCTTAGATTGGAGAGTGAGTAACTGTTGGAAGCTTATACCGGAGAATGGCAGTAGGTATCATGTTGTATTATTCCAAGGGCAACAGGACATAGAGGAGTCTTGTGTCTAGTTGACCTGAGTGCCTGCGGGACTGTATGTGTATTGCATTGCTTTGGGGATAGCTTGCATTGTATATATGTGAAAACCTGGTAAGGTGGAACCAATGGTTGGTAGTAATGTGGATTTGGGAATTGCAAGGAGGAAGGATGTGTGATTTTCGGTGTTAGACATGTAAGGATGAGTAAGCATTGTAAACCTCTAACCTCGAACCACTTTGAGGACAAAGTTCTTAATGGGGGTAGATTGAAATACCCCGACCTTAAATATAGTGGTTAAAATTATCCTAATAGGTATTTAAGGGCCTAATGGTGCCTAAGTAATATTGGTAAGGAAAAATAAATCCAAAAGAAACAGAGAAACGCATAAAAAGCGAAAAACGCTAAATAAGCGTTAAATAACCATAGGAGGTATGAGACCTCGGTTAGCATAATAAATGGATTCTAAAGCCTTAATAAGGCCTAAATAATATATGGGAACAATTCCCAAAGAAAACAGATCCAAATAATACATTAAAACGCTAATAGAGCTTTAGCGCACGTTTTTCGAGAAAACCCGACAACGTGACTTTAAGTGGTCAAACGGACCCGTAAAAATTGTGAATCATTAAATAATAATTATAAAACATTTATGGAAGCTTAATAACCAATAAAAATAATTAAACGAGAAAATTCCGGAAAATGGGCCCGGTTAGTGAATAGTACCAAAACCGGGTACAATAACGAGTGTTTTCTGTAAAAGACGAAAAACGCTCCAACCAGTATACTGTAGGGGGCAGTTTTATTAAGTCAAATAACTCCCTCACACACACATGTAACTAGCTAATTAAATAAGAGAGCCAAAAGCAAAAAGCAATAAAGTAAAAACTACTTTATCCCTTCTCTCTCTCCTCACTCACTCATTTCTCTACTCTCTCACCTCCCTCCTTCCTCACCCATCGATTTCTCCCTCCTATCTCTTCTGGAATGGGCGATTTTGGAGCTCCAAGGAGAAGCTTCAATGGCTTCTCATCTTTCCATCCATGCTCCACCTTCATTTGAGCTCCAAAGGTAAAAATAACTACATATTTGTACTCCCCTCATCCTCCTCTACACTTCTCTCTTTTCAAAATCCAAAAATGAGGAAGTTCATTTTCGTGGGTATACCCCATTGGTGAGGAAAATAGCATCAATGTGTAGCTTGGAGTCCCCTCTCTCCATTAAGGTAAAAATCTCCATGAGAACCTTAAGTTTTCTTCATCTCCTTTGATAGCCGATTTTTGCCATTGTAACACTCCATTTTTTCTTTCTCTCTTTTGAGCACAATATCAACCTTGCAATGGTGGTGGATTCACCTTCTTGAACCAAGGGCTAAAACCCCTCCTAAAAGCTTCAAAAGGTAAACCCTAGGAATTTGTTTAAAACATCTCAATGAGTTAGTATAAATCTAAGGGTTAGTATATTAATTATACTTGTTTTGTATGCTTTGGGTGATGGGAATGGAGTTTGGCAACTCCATTCCCCACAAAACCGATTTGTGCAAGAAAGAGAGGAAGAGGAGAATTGAAAAAGGAATTGAAGCAAATAAGAGCTTTAAGGTAAGAGCTCTCTCTCAATGCTATATTTTCATGCATTAGAGTAATGGGAATGGGTAAACAAATAAAAGAACCTAAACTATTGTACTAGTATTGTAGTTGTGGAAGTTTAAGTATTTGTGGGCTAAGTATTTGAATCGTAGGCCTTGGAGCCAAATGTAATGTGTATGTGTATTAGTATTGTGTATTGAGGAAGTATTGATGAGTTGGTATTGTATTGGTTGCTGGTAGGACCCTTGTATGGGTGTGGCTAGATTAGGAATGAATTTGATGAAAATGTGTATGTGGAGAAGTAAGAAAAGTAGGTGAAGTATGGCGAAATTTTGGTTGGAATTATGTATTTAAGAATGACTTGGTGAATGGGAGAACCAAGGTGTATATTGGATTGAGTAGGTATTTAGTAGTGGTGAAGTGGTAGTTGTAGTGTGAGAAATAAGAAGTGTAAAATTTGTAGCAAAGTGTATAAAAATGCATTGGAGAAGCTAGGAAAAAATTAGTGTGTAAGAATTGGTAAAAAGAGTGTTGGGCTTGGGTATAGACATTGTAGTTGCTTGAGAATGAATTGGAAGGTAAGATAATGCATTGTAGGCCTTGGGAATGGCATTAAGAGAGGAAATTATGTATGGAGAAAGAAGGAACTAAAATCTATAGCAAACAAAACTAGAAAGGATTTGTGTAAGTGTTGAAAGGAAAGTGTGGAGAATTGGTGTGTGAATTAGTATGAAAAGGAGTAATGAGTTAGTAATGGATTTGAGCATGTTTAGGAGCTTAATTAGGTGCTTAAACATGTGGGATTAAGTGTAGGAACAATGGGAATTTAATTAGGCAAAGTTTGGATTGTAACAGATTTTGAAAACTTAAAATCTGTAGAAAGTTTAGCAGGGTCTGGGACTTAAGTCCAGGACTAAGTCCCGACCAGCATATTAAAACAGACCGAGGGTTGATGACAGAGGGTGGTCCGGGACTTAAGTCCCATACAAGGACCCGGACCACCCCATCAAAATAGGCCGAGAGTTTCAACAAGTATGGGTCCGGGACTTGACTTATGTGCAAGGACTCGGACCAAATTAAAATTTCGTTCAAGAGATTACAGAGCCTTGGGTCCGGGACTTACCTTATGTATAAGGTCCCGGACCATAATTGAAAACAGGCCGAGGAGTATGACCACATGTTGGTCCGGGACTTAAGACCCGGACAAGGTCCCGGACCAACCAAAAATTGTAAAATTAAGCTTATTAAATGGCTTTTAAGGAAAGGTAATGAATGGTAATGATAGTATATAATTAGCACTTAATTCATGTTGTTTAAGGGTCATTAAAGGTATAAGCAAGTTGGAGAAGTAAGTAAGAAAACTGTAAGTATATGAACATTAAGTTAAACCAAAACAACGGGACAACGGGGTAAGTACGGGAGTAGTAGTTGTGTATGTATTGTAATATTTAGTATTGACTGAACCATTTGGCATGTAGCCGGAGGTTCAAGAATAGGACTCGAGGAACAAGTAAGGACTAAGAAACAAGAAGGCACCCGGTAAAGTAAATTGCAGAAAAAGGTATGATTTCTTCATGCCCTGTATCCTAATCTGGTTATCCCGATTTGTGTGCTTATTTGATCACCTAAATAAGATAAATGCATGAATCGGACTATATTGCACTTACCTGTGCTTGACTTATGTTGTTCTTGATATTTATTGTCTTGAACACTAGTTTGTATAATTCATGAAATATATGAATAATGATGAATTGTATTTGTATCTCGTAGTGTACTTGTATATTGTATTGTATTGTGTATGGATGTGTATATGAACAATGTAATGTGTATGTGGCTTGGATGTGTGACTTCTACTAATTCCTAACTACCTAACTCCTAACATAAGTAAGGAATAAATTGGAATGAGTAGAAGTCCGATATAGCTTCGGCCATGCGTGAGGATGAGGAGACACAAGAGGTTGGATCCGATTCCTGACTCTTAAACTGGTCCGCGGCCCAAACCCCTTAAATGGGTAGCATCCCGGATTGGTGAGTCAAGTAAATCCCGGTGGTAGGACGGTAGTCCCCGGGCCGGAGGTCCCGACGACTTAACTTGAGTAAGAGTATGTAAGTAAGTATGTATGAGTATGAGTATGTATGCGTAAGTACTGTGGAACGAGTAAAAGAGTAATCTCCACCCGATTAACCCGCGTGGACCAACATGAGCTAACAAGGATGGTGTATTGTGTATGTATTGCGTATGTATTGTATATGTATTGTGTATTGCGGATCTCGGAAAGGTAAGAATGTAACTGATGGCTTGTATGGGTTACCATGTATGTATTGAAGAGTGTGTTTTGACGTGTATGTATGTATTCCTTGCGTAATGTATTGTAATATTATGTATAAGAGCATGTATGCATGTATGTTTGAATGAAATCAATCGCATGTATTCGACCAAGTGGTCGGCGTACCCTCACTAGTACGCGGGGTATGCGGTTATCATATTCAGCGTAAGCTGACCCCCTAGGGGGAACGTTTTTAGTGTGCAGGTACCCGAAGTGGATATGGACAAGGTAAGAGACCGGTGGCTACACTCGGATAGTAGAAGTAGAATGTAGAGGTGTACTAAGTGGTGCACCCTTGTACTTAGGAAGTAAGTAGTTTGTGAGGAATGGGTAGTGGATAGACTCGTGATGAGTATGTATGAAATTGAAGGAAGCGTTGTATTTGTATTTGGAACCTAGTAAACTCGGTTATGTATATTGTATTGTATGGTATTGTGAAGGAGTAAAGTGTTGAATGGAGCATTGTAGTATTTGGTTGATAAATGGAGTATGTTTGTAGATGTGTAGTACTCGGGATTCCGGTCCATCAGACCGATGCTGTATGTAGTAGTAGTAGCCTTGTTAGTCACGTGGGTGACTAACGGCAGTGTATCACCCACCGTTGAGTATGTAGGTATACGCTGCATGAATCTGGATTGTATAAGGAGATTGGACGGTAATGACGGTATTAGCGGTAGGGGTGTTACACACACTAGACTAGCTAATTAAATAAGTCAAAAAGCAATAAAGCAAAAAGTAAAAAGTAATGTATACCCCCACCCACACTCTCTCTACTCTCATTTTTTCCTTTCCCCTACGTGAAGCCCCCTCTCCTTCCTCTCTTTTCTGATTATTCTTCTTCCTCACGGTAATATGAAGCTCCTCAAGAACTCCCATGGCTACTCCACTCTCTCTCTCTTCATGCCCAAGCTCCATTTAAGCTCCAAACCAAAAATAAATTACATATTTGAACTCCTCTCATCATCCTCTATCTTTCTATCTTTTCAATATATCAAAATGAGGAAGTTCATCTCCATGGGTTTTGCCCATTTGAAGTGAAAATGGTACCAAATCGAAGCTTGGAGCCTCCTCTTCCCATTAAGGTAAAAATTTCAAAGAAAAACTCACTCTTCCTCCATTCCTTTGTTGGACGATTTTAGCCTCTAATGGAGCTCTGTTTTTCTCTCTCTTTGAGCATCATTCCAACCTTCCAATGGTGGTGGGATCACCTTCTTGAATTAAGGGTTAAAACCCCTCTTAAAAGACTCCAAAGGTAAACCCTAGATTTGGTGTTTTAAAGCATTTCAATGAATTAGTATTACTCCAAGGGTTAGTATTTTAATTACACTTATTTTGTATTCCTTGGATGATGGGAATGGAGTTTGGCAACTCCATTGCCCACTTGATCGAATTTGAAAAGAGGAAGAGCAAGAGGAGATTGGAAAAAGAAAGAAGAAATTATGAGCTCAAGGTAAGAAAAACCTTCTTAATGCTAATTTTAATGCATTAGAATGTTGGGAATGGGTAAATTAATGAATGAACCCAAAACTGGAATGGAAATGTATTTGAATGAATTAGAGGGAATTGTAAATTGTTGTGTGAAGTAAGGGCCTTAGAGCCAAGTGAATTGTGTATAAATGTTGGTATGGTTATTGGATGAAATTTTGAGGAATTGTGTGTGCTGGTAGGATCCCTTGTGGATGTGGCTAGATTAGGATTGATTTTGGTGAGAATGAATGGATTTGGGTATGCTAGGTTTGTAGACAAACTATGGCAAAATTTTAGTAGGAAATAAGCTTTTTTGGATGACTTAGTGAATGGGAGAACCAAGGTGTGTATTGGGTTGAGTAGAGATATTTAGTAACCATGGAATGGTAGTTGGAGGATGTGAATGAAGTGTGTAAAAATCTGTAGCAAAACAGTGTTTTGGTGTGTAGAAATTCTAGGAAGAAGTTAGTGTGCATAACCTTGGAAAGGAAAGGATGGACTTGGGTATAGACAGTGCATTTATCTAGGAATGAATTGGAATGGTCATAAGGGGTGAGAACAAGAGGAAGGCTGTCAAGAGAAGTTTAGAAATGCATTAGAGTGCATAAGTGCAAAAATGAGTATTGAAGTTTGTAGAAATTGAGTAAGGAGTTGGGTAAAGAATTTGAGTAATGATTTGAGGAGGTTTAGAGCATGATTAAGAGTGTTTTAAGGTGGTTAAACATGTTAGGAAGCATGTGGAAGGTTAGGGGAGAAATTTGGAGAAGATTAGAGTTGAAACCAAGTCAAATAAGCATTCTGCCTTCGACCTACCTAGAGGCTGGGTCGGTCGGTGGGTCGGTTAGACTGGAATCGTTTTCTGACTTCGACCTACCCAAAGGTTTGGGTCGGTGGGTGGGTCAGTCGGACCCAGACACAAAAAAAAATAAATTTAAAATTAATTAGAGATATATGTATACACTTGTATATATATGTACATACATATAAATATGTATAAGTGAGGCATTAGTGCTAGAAGTAATGAAGGTAAGAAAGTAAGCACCCAAGAGCAAAGCTAAGGAATAACGGGATAACGACGTTAAGTACGGGAGTATTAGTTTTACATACCGTAGTACCTTATTTTAATGGAAATGTTTGGAACGTTATCAGTGGAACGAGTGTGAACCAAGGAACGGGAGGTCACACGGTAAAGCTAAACCCCGGTGTAAGGTATGATTTTCTCTTGCCCCGTATGCTAACCGAGCTACGTTGATTTGTGTGCTTGTATGCCGGCTAATCAAGATTAAAGCGTGAAAATGGTTTATTGCCTTTCATTGTATGTCTTGCTGTATGATGTATGAGCTAACCCTTCTTGAATGATTGTGTGGCCTAGCTTAGCGTATAGACTGACTCATAGATGCCGTAGTAAGGGTCGTGATGCGAATTAACGAAAACGTGGAAACGCACCAAAACTAATGAACCAAGAAACGGTAACGTAAACCAATGAACTCACTAGAATGTGAGAGAGTGTACGGGACTAGTAACCTCCCGATAACGGTAAGAGAACCGAACTGAATCATCCACGAAACAATAAATAGTGGAAGTATATATATAAGTAGCCTCTATTAGAGGAATTGATAATGGTGCAAGACATAAATCTTGGGAGTAGTAACGAATGATAAGGGATCTCTAAACCCCTTAGAAAATTAGTCGACCCACAATGAGAGGACCCGACTAAGGTAAGTAATGTCTCGAACATGAGAGTATTCGATACGTTGGGGAAACCCTTAAATCTGAGAATACTAGACGTTGGTAATTCCCTAAGCTAATAGAGGTTATCGAGAGAGATACTTCTAGGCTAATCCATGAGATTGTAAGATACTTCAAGAGGGAGTGTTGGAATTTGAGGCGTCGGTAAAAACGGCATTTTTGAGTTTTGTGGAGCTAAGTGTATAGCTCCGCTAGTATTTGTAAGCCCGGTGGCGAGTCTTGAGTATGACTCTGCCCGGAGGCTATGAGTAAGTATTGAGTACTGAGTACGTATGAGTAAGTATTGAGTATGTATGTGTAAGTATTGGGTATTGAGCAATGAGTATGTACAAGTATAGTAATGAATATGGAGTAAGGAATGTGTACGAGTAAGGTAATGAGCATCGAGTGATGAGTATGAACGAGTAGAGTAATGAGTATCGAGTAAGGATGTAAGTATGAGTAAAGTAATGAGCACCAAGTGATGAGTAGGTATGAGTATAGTGATGAGTGACGAGTAAGGAGTAAATACGAGTAGAGTAATGAATATTTGAACAAAGCACGAACAGAGTAATGAGTAAGGTAATGAGGAAGTAATGAGGGAGTAACTAACACGAACGGTTGACAGACGAATTGTCTTCCCTAGTAAGTAGTGAACCTTATACATGTATGTAAGTGTTGATGCTTGTATGGTCGTAGTATTAGTATGTATGTATGCATGTAAAACGAACTCCATGTATATCCGACCAAAAGTAGTCGGCGTACCATGGTTAGCACGTGGGGTATGCGAATTTCATATGCAGTAATTTGCTGAGCCCATAGGGGCACCATTTTTATTTTTACAGGTATTCGAAGCTGACCACCGTTCGAGAGTGTAGGACGGGGTTGCTGTATAAGCATGGGTAGTTGAGTGATAAGAATTGTATTTGTAATGTACTACGAATTTGTAAGTCCAAAACGTATAGGTAGTTTGAGGATTGTAGTAGACTCGATATAGTATTGTATTGGAGTTTGTATTTGAATTATGATTTGGGTATGGAATGGAAAGTAATGTAATGTGTCGAGTACTCGGTATATTCAAGTCATCAGACCGGTAGTATGTAGTAGTGTAGCTGGCCTTGTTAGTCACGTGGGTGACTAACGGCATTGTACACCCGCCGCTGTGTATGTAATATCCGCTGCGAAGGTAAGTATTTGTACAATAATGACGGGATTAGCGGTAGGGGTGGTACAAAAAGTGGTATCAGAGCGATACTTTGCTCTGATGGATGAAATACCGAGTTTAGGAAAATACTGAGTTAGGAATTAGAGACTTAGGGCTAAGGGTTGAGTGTTAGCGTGTGAGGTACGCTAGTTAGGAACTTCTGGGCAGACCGGAAACCTACAATAACCATACCCGCCCTCCACGTTCCCCGATATAAAGTTGGGACAGGAACGCTAGAGAGATGGAAAGACCTCTCACACTCGGGTAAAACCCGATCTGGTAGTTGCAAAAATAACTCTTATAAGACAAGGAACCTATCATACGGTAGATTCCAAGAACCGGAAATCCCGAAGACGGTACCCGTTGGAACAACAACAACCGCAATTAACGACCACAAATCGAAGGTCCTAAACACAGGATAATGAAAGTTACGGCACCATGGGGCGATGTGCTTCGTAGTCGTGAGAACCATGAGTAGCCAGCAAGAAGAGGAGCACAACCACGCAATGAAGCGAAAAAGACAGAGTAACAAACCCGAGACAAGAGAGTCTACGGACTGTAATGTTTGATATTACCAATAACGGTTACAAACCGACTAAGGAATTAGTCGAGGTTGGATTAATACCCAACCTATACGCCAAGAGGCCGTAATAACCGAACAACATAGTTCAGATGACAATGAAAGTATTCATAAAACATACACCTATAGGACTACCACGTGGTTCCTAAGGATAAGTCAAGTCTCGATAACCACAGTGAAGGTGTGAGACACCCGGATTGACAACAACCATGTCAAGAACACTGAGAAACGACTCAGGAGATCGATCACCAAGATCAAAAGATCAAAGGAAGATCTAATAAGACCACCAAATATGGATGAAACGATAACGTAACCGGTATACGTTAACCAAAAAACAACCTACCCGCGCACTTACCCAGGGCAAGTGCAGCAGAGGCAAGACGGTTGGAAGACTTCTAATGACCAACGAGTGCCTACTAAGTACCACCATGAAGGTTGAAGTAAATATAGAATCACGAATCCTAAGAAATTGAAACAATGAAACCTTGGAGAGGCCTAACGGTCTGACCATTGTATTAAGAACATACCAGTCCGCGAGAGGCTAGACTTGGTCAAGACCTCAGACATGGCAACGCCATGAGGAATTTCTTTTAACACCGGATTGTTATTTCAAAACCTAAAATTTTCTTTCAAAACCACAAACCCTTCTTTTAAACTTCGGATTTTTAAAACCAAATCAACAGAATTATGGTGAGTATCATAGAATGATACAAGAGGAGTTGACAATAGAATACTTCACCTAGGCGTGTGACGAGCACTACGAGTGTACCCAAATACGGGATGTGGGACGACCACACTCCGAAGGAGCTTGTGGGCCTGACAGATAGTCAGGTAAGTGGTAACGTACCAACAAGGTACCCCACGTATGTATACATGTAGTGTACAAAACACGGGAAGTAGTCAACTCCGTTCTACGGATCATAAGTAAATTCAAACCAGAACAGTTGGATACCTTAAATGAGCAAAGGAAACTCAGATAAGCTTACAAGCTAAAGGAGTCAAGAACTCACTCCAGGAGAACCATTAAGAGTTAAGAAGTGTGAGAAGCACTAACAATTGAGTAAAGACATTGGATATGTCTCAAGAAATCTTAAAGCAAATATGGGATAGCCGGGATGAATACCCAGTCTAAACCCGGTAAGGCAAATGCCTAACACGAACACTCCAATGTTCGATGGACAAGATGACATACCAGAGTGATCTTATAAGGTACCGGAAAATACCATTCATCACCGAAGAGAATATCAAACCAGCTATAACATAAGGAAAAACACCAATGGTCTACCCTAAGAACGGGAGACCTTATAACCCTCAACGGGATAACTCAGATCCAGAACCGCAAGGTAGGATAACAAACTGGACATATTCGTAAATGTCAGCCAGATGCAATAGCATAATCAATAACCCCCAGGAGCAATCCATAAAGGGTATCAAGTCAACACAGTTGAACAAATGTCGTGATAAAGACACCACAATTGGAACGAACATTCGGTTAGAACACCGAAGGGATCCCACTTGTCAGGGGATACCCCAATTAATAAATGGTACCGATCAATACCAAGATACTTAAAGGGTCTCCAACAAATGGAAGCTTGATGCGACGATCTTATCGTGGAGCCCAATATCATCTCCAAACCCAGTGATGGCTTACGGAGAGGTAACCACTTGAGAACAGCCTTTGATGAGCAGAGCTCTAGGCAATATGGCTAGTATGCCATGAAACTATTACAATACATAATTCAACGGTTGCAAAACCCATTATGAACCATATGGGAAGTGGTCAAGGACGACACCAATAAAAAGTTAATAACCAATGAGCAAGGATGCCCGTCATAAATGTGAGACCGCGAGAGCGGTGAACACACAGATCCCAAGAAGAGGATACCATCAATAAATGTCTGAAAGTATATCCCTTTCAGAACTACTAAGGTAGTGAAGCTTGAGCATACAATTATTGCCAAGCGATGTAAAATAAGCTTCAATAAGCAATTGTTGACAACCAAGGAGTAACCGGTTCAGAAGGAACACGATATGTGGGAACGTAAAGTATAAGTAAATAACACTCAAGGAGCACAAGAACACAAGTATAGTTGTAACGCCCCTATTTACAATGGATACAGCGGAATATAAAATCTCTACTGGCGTTTACAGACCATCGGGTTCCAAACACCCGGCACCAAACCTCACCAATTACAACTTATAAAATTACAAAGCTACAGTCTGAACTCGAGAAACACAACATAAACATAACTACAAGTGAAATAGAATAACTCTCCATAATTCCTAATTCCCAACCCAATCACTCATACTCTTCGTGGCCACCTGTGTAAACAATTTCGTACCTACAAGATGAAACCAAGCAGCCCACCCCGAGAGGGGTGAGTCAGTTCCCTGGAATGGAACTGGTACGATTCTCCAAAACAATAAATTAAAACATAATTCTTCAAATAAAACAGTAACATGGAAACAAACTCTCAGAAGTAAACAGAAGGAAAAACACTTCAAATAATCAAGTTATAGAGAAAAAGAACACGACAAAGATAGAGACAAAGAACTTAAAAACCAAGTCAATCACTTAAGAAGTCACACCATATAGTTAGTAGGCATCCATTGTTGATGTTAGAACCAATTCTGGTTAAGAAGAGAAAGACTCAGGTAGTCACAAAGGACTAGGAATGAAAAGATAGATCCAAGAACCAACAACTCAAGAGTGGAATGAAACCAATTGGGAGAGATGACCCCCACCGCCAGATATAAATGTCCATATGGACGAGGGATATACAGCCCCCTGCTGTCAGATATAAATGTCCTGGTGGACGAGGGATATACAGCCCCCTGCTGTCAGATATAAATGTCCTTGTGGACGAGGGATATATAGCCCCCTGCTGTCAGATATAAATGTCCTTGTGGACGAGGGATATATAGCCCCCTGCTGTCAGATATAAATGTCCTTGTGGACGAGGGATATACAGCCCCCTGCTGTTACCAGTGAAGACGCGCGCACGTCACAACAAAAGACTCAGCTCATGGATGAAACAATATCCAGAGTCAAAGGAAGAATTACCAAGATTGTCCTTTTCCATATTCCCACTAGATCACTAACTGCACCAGAGCAATACCAAAACACTCAGTCCTACAGAGTGCAGAAGCGTAAACCCTAGGCAGTTAATGTCTAATGAAACAACCAAATAGAAGGAACCAATAACCATGTAAGCTTCACATTCAAGGCTCAGTTAGTCACATCAAGCTGAGTTAGCCACACAAACATTTTCCTTTTGAAATCCATTCAAGCTCAGTTAGCGTTTTCCAAAACATTCCATAAAGTCTGTTAGCAAAAGTATCTGAGTACGAGAAATCGTACCTGATTAACGCTATAGCAGTTCTAGTAGACTCGTGCAAACATTCAACAACACTCTGAGGAACATTAAAGATAGTCTATCATCAATAACTTGTAGCCTAAGTTAAACTTAAATAAATTCCTCTCTCTTATTTCTAAATCCCAATTATCTTGTAAGCCCTCACTTAAATGTTACGTATAACCGTTGACTTATTTTAGAAGGTTGTAAGATCAAGGAATGTATTTTATTAACACTTGTTAATTGTTCCACTCTTATCCACTTTACTAATACTTAACCGTAATTCTCACATTCAAGACTTTTGAGACCTTTATATCATAAGTGCATTTTATATTACTCAATTAATCTTAGAATCTCAATAATAATTCTTAAGCTCAATACCTTTATTCTTACTTTAGGATAAACATCGTATTATGACCTATGATGGGTTTATCTTATAATACTATACTATCATTTCACAATGTAATGATTATGTATTTTACCAATATCTACTAGATAATCCATTATGATTAAGTTTTCCCCTTAACTTAATTAAGATCTACATCCTGTATATTGGAATCATAGTGTTGTAGATGCATTTTATTATAACTTAATTGAGTTACTAAACTCATTTATCTTATGTTTAGTTCAGAATGACTTTTATTAAAACCATCTAATAATCTTATCATAAGATGTTAAATTGCTTCTCATCTTGAATAACTATATTATAGTTAACTTAGATTTATCGAACTCTTACATTTAGTATTCCCAAGGTATATTATTTACTTTATCATTAACTATATGATAAGACGTTTTAAGATAACCTTTTATGTATCCTTGCTTACATTTAATTTCCTAAATGTTTTATTTTTACACACATTCCCTCCATAGACTATGTATAATCCTTTTATACTAAACCTCAATAAACTTAAGTCTTAAATATGTTTTAAATTATTTACAAAACCTAAGGTTTCAAAGGAATAACGTAATAAATTATTTTCCTTTATTATGTTTTAGGATAAACATTATATCTTAACATAAGGTAAAATTTATCTAAGAATTAAATCCCCATTCATAAGTGAAATTGTCAATTATTTAATAAGATCATCTATTCTGAAAATTTTCACATTTTATATTCAAATAACATATCAATATTTCCCATTACCGTAAAGTATATCAATATAATATCTTATGTAACTTAGTTCCGTCCGATTAAAGGTTTAAAGTTTTAAATATCTAATTTATATTTACAAACCCTTTTACAAGTTCTAGCTATTAACTACAACACTTATTTATAAACTCACATTCTAAATATTGGTAGTTAATGTTATAAATGTATTTTATATGGCTTATCAACTTCTAAGAAACTTAAAGATTATTATCTAGATAAATTTCCTAATCATAGTTTAATATAGTTTTACATCACAATCCTTTTAATGATTTTATCCTAAAACATTAAGTTATTATTCAATACTATATATGTTAAGAAATGATTAAATCTAGACTTATAAATCCACTTCACATTTAGATAAAAGTATTTCATTTACTTTATTATTGATTATGTTATAAGATCTATTTGTGTAACATTTTGTGAAATCTAATTACAAATTTTCCTAAGTGTTAACTTATTAATTACTTAACCCAATTATATATTTACATTATAGTCATTGACTAATACTATACATGTATTTTAATACGGTTTATATAAATCTTAGAAATTCAAAGGTAACTCTTTAAACTTAATTTCATAACCATAATTCAATACCACCTCATATAATATTCTTTTAGTAGTATTATGTATAGGCTTAGTTTAAATTATTAATTCCTTCATATTCTATTTTCTATGAGGTATTTTATTTTTTATTTTTTTTTATTTTTTTATAAACATATATTAGGATTTATTCAAGACATTCTTTATGTAGTTTTATTGAATTAAATTATTTATATTAACTTGTACACACATCTACACATAATATATGATTTATAAGGTAAAGTATTTTCCTTAGTTTCAATTCAGTATATTAACTTCCACATTATATAATTAATAAAAATGTAGACTAATTTAACTCCTTGATTTAACCTAAGTTACTATTTTATTTTATATATATATATATATATATATATATATATATATATATATATATATATATATGTACATGTATTTAATTTTTACCTCACTTAAAAGTTGATACCTAAAAATATTTATTAACATTCGGTTTTAAATGTTAGTTTAGTCTTATTATATTATTTCCAACCTATAAAGTTTATTCATAAGTCATACTTTAATTTTCGTTACATTAAAAACGTTACATTATAAGGTAACTTATGAAAATTTTCAGAAACACAATTTTTAGGCCTATCTCCTCTTGTCTAAAAATCCTCAAATTTAATATATAAACACTATGATATTTTAGACATATTATAAAATTTTTATTTCATAAAAATATCTTTTAAAGTTATCTAAATAATTCCATAATTTTCAGAACTTACAAAAATTTTAATTTGCATTTAAAAACTCAAAACCCATATTGATTTACATCAAAATAAACTAGATTTTATAAGGAATCTATGGTTAAAATTTCAAGTCAAAATACATTCGGGAAGATCATTAAATAAATTCGACAAGTTAGGGTTTAATTCTGGAATTAATAGAACTCAAAACAACTTAATCTACCCATGTTTTAATCTTGGCCGTCCGTTCCTATAACCTACGATCGGACGGCTCACGTTTGTCGAGTTCTTCAGCGAACTCAACCCAGAACCCCAGTACTAAATCGTCGATTTCTCTCAACTCACAGAGCCAAATTGACTGATTTTTGTTTCATTGGATTCGAAATTCAAATACGGTTCTAATGGTACCATTTTTGTTAATTATAATGCAAGGATAAGGGATTTCGAATCTGGGTTCGTCAACTTAGGGTTCTACCGATTTCCGATTTGAATTTTGACAAAGTCTCTCTATATGATGCATTATAGGTTAAATTGGTTGGGGGATTAGTTCGAGAATGAAAAATCGAACAAGATTGTAGGAGGAATTGATCGGAAACCTACCAGAGAAGCGCCGGTGAGGGAAATTCAAAATCGGTTTCTGGAAAACTGTTATTTCATGTGCAGTTCGAGTAGCCTACTTCACGGATCAACTCGTGCTAATTGAGAGAGATTCAATCCACAAAACCTATGTAATTTTAAAGTAGACATGTAACTCTAAACATTGGTGGAAGAATCATGGAAAAGAATAACTAGGGAGAAAGTTACAGATCCACAAAGATCTGAGTTTACCATGTCGTTTCTGGAAAAATTCTGGGCAAAAACCCGACATGATCGAGTAGGTAACTTTAGACGCTTATATCTTCCGCACGATTGAGAATCAGCCTTGGTCATTAACATGAAAGTTTTAGAGGGATTAGAGATCTACACAACGAGCTATAGAACGTGGATTTTCGTTCACAAACGAAGAAGTTATGATCAAACGAAGTTTACCAGATTTCAGCAAAATCTGGAAATCAGGGTTTCGGTTTCGCTGGGTGGCTACTTTGGATTGAATTTTCGGTCGATGTAGAATGATTTAGATGGTGTATGAGTAATGGTTGGAAAGAGGGATTATAGGAGAAGAGAATGAAGAAGACGGCACTGGAAAACTCTCAAAGACGAGTGAGATATCGGTGTTTAAAGTTAGGGCAAAAACACTGATGGAGGTTAAGACACTTAGCGAATTTTATGCTAAGTACCGGCGCGCTGTGTGAGCTTGACACGTGGCAGTTTCCAAATTTTTGACTCTAAACTTCATTCTATCATAACTTTGGCTAGGATGATCCGTTTTTGACGTTCTTTTTATCGATCTTCATGGTTTTCCATAAACTATTTATTGGTACAGGTTTCATGGGCTGGTTTGACCATTCTCAAAAAGTCAACCCTAGCAAGGCTTAATAAGCTTTAAGGTTTCTTGGATTTTATATTGATTTTTATGATTCAAATCAATGGTCCAAGTATTTCTAAAATCTTTATAACATATTTAGAGTGTCTAGAAATTTTTCCAAGATTTATTGACTTATAAATCTTGTTATTAAATTCACAATACCATATAATAAATTAATTTAAATTGTATTATTATTTAGGACTCAATCAAAGAAATCCCCTAAATAATTTTTAAATAATACCATATAATAATTTAATGTTTAATAATATTATTAAGGGTTTTAATAAAAGAAATCCCCTAAAGTAATTTAGATTAATTTAGGGGTATTTCAATAGTATATTCAGTAAACAGCCAAATGAATGGCGAACCATTATATGACTGGCAGGAACACATGAGCAAAAGCTAAGTGATAGCAATTGCCATGGAAACCAAAGTTGGAAATAAACACGAACATGGGGCGCAACAAGCGACCAGTCTGTGTTAGTAACCACACAATGACACGGAGTTGTTAAATACGAGATGGGAGGCAGAAATGATCATTCCCATTGCGATCACATGAGAGATTTACTGCCAAGGGTTTACGCCTCTGCACTCTGTAGGACTGAGTGTTTTGGTATTGCACTTGTGCAGTTAATGATCTAGTGGGATAGCTAGGAATATGGAGATGTAAATTGTGGTAATCCTTCCTTTCACCAACGAACATAGCATAAGCCAGTTAAGCAAAAGCTTAGAAACAAACCGTGCGGCCTAAGGCCAAAGAAGCACGAAGAGTGTGAAACATATCAATAATCACAAGATGTGAATTCCTTCGGAATAAAGGTGAAAGGAGACTTATGAAAGTCACAAGGACCGACGCATAGAAATGCAAGGTCGTACAAGTAAGGAACACTTGTACCAAACAAAATAGTGAGTAGAAATCAGAAGCCACTGACAACAAAGGAAGCACTACAACTATGTAGTGGCTCAACCTCAACCGACAATAAGTCGGAGGAACCCAGTGAATAATCATGGGAGTACGAACAGTATGTACAATAGATTTCCAAAGAGCTGGTTATAAATCTAAAACTCATTCAGTTCGCGTATGGTAAGAAATACCACGCTTGCTTGATAAACCTCATTCCCAAGATAAAAAGGGATAGGAAGGGAGATGTATAACACATCAAGAATAACGAGAAGGGCGATCAAACCCAAGTTATTAGGGTCACGCAGCAGAAGCTAGTGGGCCCAGAATTCTAAGTGAATTACACCTAGTGAATAAAAGGTTAATCATCAATGCCTTAAAGCCATTTAGGCTAGAACCGAACCCGGTTGAGAGTTGAACAACTCCGATGAAAATTCTTGACATAGGGACTAACCAGTAATATGGCTAATACCCATTGTTCAAGGAACATTGTATAATAGACCGCATGGAAGCTGAACCACTCCATGACGGCTGAATGCCTTCGACCAATGTTCAACATTGACACTTGGTAGATTACGTGGGTGTAATCCCTTTTAAGGGGGGTAGAGCGAAAACCGCGAAGTGCAAGTTTTACGTGACAAGTGCGTAAACTACAATGCGCATAGCGCAAAAGTATTTGTTTTGATGATTGATACTTATGTTATATAAACATTTGTATTCACTCATCGTGTAATTGTGGTTATTTGGGAAATAAGAAGTGGAAAGGTGTAGAGAAACTCCAGGGGAATGAGAACCCCGATTGGTAATAGTATGAGAAATGAGTACGTATGGGAGACTTGAGGAGTATAAATCGGTATGGAACCGATGTTTTTGATGAGTGTAAATCGGTATGAAACCGATGTATTTGATGTGTATAAATTGGAGGATAGAAAATTAATTGGATATTATACCCTTGAATTTCTTAAAGTATAGTAGTTGGAGATGATGTAGTAATAATTGATGAGACGATTAGTAAGTAAGTGAGTGAATTCTATAAATTGGAAGATGTATGTGTGTGATTATGACTAGCAAGATTAAAAAGATAGAAAACGAAATAATGTTTGACGATTTGTCTGTTTGAATGGAGGTGGGAGGTGGAACTTGATTTGCTAGCGATCAAGGGAAACCAAACACCAAATTGGGGTGGAAGGATAGTTCAACACCAATGCTGATCACAAAGGGGTTGAAGGACTCTTGAAGCTCCCTATAAGTGGTCACAGTAATAACACTAGTGATAGGTATAATCATCATAAATGGAACTTGGGAGATGTATGCAAGTTTTCAAAATGAATTCCCAAAACTAATTTGGTACAATGTTTTCTTCAAACTTGAGAATGAGGATCGGTTTTGAAACCGCTCCCACGAGCACTAGTGGATCTTCCATGACTAGGCACGGGTATCCGGTTGAAACCATGGAGGTGAAGCTAGTTTTGAGTCAGTGGAAGTGATGATTAGTTTTGAAACCGCTATCACCCGCCGTGGTTGTGGCCTTTAGTCTTGAAGACAGGTAGAACGGTGGGCGTGTGTTTTGTATTTTTCCCAGGGCACTGGGGCAGCGTAGTCCCGAAGTCAGTATGAGTAAGTAAGTATGAGTAAAGTGCCTGAGGATCTCTATATATGCAATGAATTTGATCAGAACCAAAGGACCGCGGCCAGAAAGCGTAAGTGCCATTAGTCATGACGGCCGTGAACCAAAAAGCGTAAGTGTTCAAACGTGACCGGTACCTGAGGATCGCTCGACATGGGAGAGGATGGTACCTCATTTATCTGCGGCCGGACCCCATGGAGGGCTTGTAACGGATATTTTTTATTGTTATGCATGCAGTGACATGCTGTTTGGATGTGTAGTATACATCGAGTCATACATTTGGAGTCTGACAAGTTATATGTAGAGGTCATAACCTTAGCATAGAGTACTTAGAAATGAGAAAACGCTTAAAAAGCGAAAAACGCTAAAATAAGCGTTATATAACCATAAGAGGTACGAGACCTCGGTTAGAGTATTATGTGGATTCCTAAGGCTTATTCATGTCTAATTAGTATACGGGAATGATTCCCGAAGAAAACGGACCCAAATAATGTGTTAAAACGCTAATAAAGCTTTAGCGCACGTTTTTCGAGAAAACCCAAAAACGTGACTTTGAGTGGTCAAACGAACCCGTAAAAATTATAGTTCATTAAATAACTATAAATAAACATTAATGGAAGCTTAATAACCACTAAAATTAAAGAAACGAGAAAATTCCGGAAAACGGGTCCGGTTAGTGAATAGTGCTAAAACCGGGCAAATTATCGAGCGTTTTCTGTAAAAAAAAATGAAAAACGCTCTAGCATGTATTACTGTGTGGGGCCAGTTTTTAAGAGTTAATTAACTCCCCACACCACACACACACACACACACACACACACACACACACACAACAACCCACACACACCACACACACACACACCACACACACACACACACACACACCCACCCACACACACACACCACACACACACACACACACACACCACACCACACACACACACACACCCACACACACACACACACACACACACACACACACACACACACACACACACACACACACACACACACACACACACACACACACACACACCACACACCACACACACACACACACACACACCACACACACACAACACACAACAACACACACCACACACACACACACCCACCACACACACCACACACACACACACACACAACACACACACACACACACCACACACACCACACACCACCCCACACACACACACACACACACACACACCCACACACACACACACACCACACACACCCACACACACACACACTAGACTAGCTAATTAAATAAGTCAAAAAGTAATAAAGCAAAAAGTAAAAAGTAACATATACCCCCACCCACACTCTCTCTCCTCTCATTCTTTCCTTTCCCCTACGTGAAGCCCCCTCTCCTTCCTCTCTTTTCTGATTCTTCTTCTTCCTCACGGTAATATGAAGCTCCTCAAGAACTCCCATGGCTACTCCACTCTCTCTCTTCATGCCCAAGCTCCATTTAAGCTCCAAACCAAAAATAAATTACATATTTGAACTCCTCTCATCATCCTCTATCTTTCTATCTTTTCAAAATCTCAAAATGAGGAAGTTTATCTCCATGGTTTTGCCCATTTGAAGAGAAAATGGTACCAAATCAAAGCTTGGAGCCTCATCTTCCCATTAAGGTAAAAATTTCAAAGAAAAACTCACTCTTCCTCCATTCCTTTGTTGGACGATTTTAGCCTCTAATGGAGCTCTGTTTTTCTCTCTCTTTTGAGCATCATTCCAACCTTCCAATGGTGGTGGGATGATGGGATCACCTTCTTGAATCAAGGGGTTAAAACCCCTCTTAAAAGACTCCAAAGGTAAACCCTAGATTTGGTGTTTTTAAGCATTTCAATGAATTAGTATTACTCCAAGGGTTAGTATTTTAATTACACTTATTTTGTATTCCTTGGATGATGGGAATGGAGTTTGGCAACTCCATTGCCCACTTGACCGAATTGGAAAAGAGGAAGAGCAAGAGGAGATTGGAAAAAGAAAGAAGGAATTATGAGCTCAAGGTAAGAAAAACCTTCTTAATGCTAATTTTAATGCATTAGAATGTTGGGAATGGGTAAACTAATGAATGAACCCAAAACTGGAATGGAAATGTATTTGAATGAATTAGAGGGAATTGTAAATTGTTGTGTGAAGTAAGGGCCTTAGAGCCAAGTGAATTGTGTATAAATGTTGGTATGGTTATTGGATGAAATTTTGAGGAATTGTGTGTGCTGGTAGGATCCCTTGTGGATTTGGCTAGATTAGGATTGATTTTGGTGAGAATGAATGGATTTGGGTATGCTAGGTTTATAGGCAAACTATGGCAAAATTTTAGTAGGAAATAATCTTTTTTGGATGACTTAGTGAATGGGAGAACAAGGTGTGTATTGGGTTGAGTAGAGATATTTAGTAACCATGGAATGGTAGTTGGAGGATGAGAATAAAGTGTGTAAAAATCTGTAGCAAAACAGTGTTTTAGTGTGTAGAAATTCTAGGAAGAAGTTAGTGTGCATAACCTTGGAAAGGAAAAGATGGACTTGGGTATAGACAGTGCATTTATCTAGGAATGAATTAGAATGGTCAAAAGGGGTGAGAACAAGAGGTAGGCTGTCAAGAGAAGTTTAGAAATGCACTAGAGTGCATAAGTGCAAAAATGAGTATTGAAGTTTGTAGAAATTGATTAAGGAGTTGGGTAAATAATTTGAGTAATGATTTGAGGAGGTTTAGAGCATGATTAAGAGTGTTTTAAGGTGGTTAGACATGTTAGGAAGCATGTGGAAGGTTAAGGAAGAAATTGGGAGAAGATTGGAGTTGAAACCAAGTCAAAATAAGCATTCTGCCTTCGACCTACCCAGAGACTGGGTCGGTCGGTGGGTCGGTCGGACTGGAATCACTTTCTGACTTCGACCTACCCAGAGGTCTGTGTCGGTCGGTGGGTCGGTCGGACCCAGACAAAAAAAAAATTAAAATTAATTAGATATATATGTATACACATGTATATATATGTACATACATATAAATATGTATAAGTGAGGCATTAGTGCTAGAAGTAATGAAGGTAAGAAAGTAAGCACCCAAGAGCAAAGCTAAAGAATAACGGGATAACGACGTTAAGTACGGGAGTATTAGTTTTACATACGTAGTACCTTATTTTAATGGAAATGTTTGGAACGTTATCAGTGGAACGAGTGTGAACCAAGGAACGGGAGGTCACACGGTAAAGTTAAACCCCGGTGTAAGGTATGATTTTCTCATGCCCTGTATGCTAACCGAGCTACGTTGATTTGTGTGCTTGTATGCCGGCTAATCAAGATTAAAGCATGAAAATGGTTTATTGCCTTTCATTGTATGTCTTGTTGTATGATGTATGAGCTAACCCTTCTTGAATGATTGTGTGGCCTAGCTTAGCGTATAAACCGACTCATAGATGAGTCTTATTGAATAGTGACCCGTAGTAAGGGTCGTGATGCGAATTAACGAAAACGTGGAAATGCACCAAAACTAACGAACCAAGAAACGGTAACGTAAACCAATGAACTCACTAGAATGTGAGAGAGTGTACGGGACTAGTAACCTCCCGATAACGGTAAGAGAACCGAAATGAATTATCCACGAAACAATAAATAGTGGAAGTATATATATATAGTAGCCTCTATTAGAGGAATTGATAATGGTGCAAGACATAAATCTTGGGAGTAGTAACGAATGATGAGGGATCTCTAAACCCCTTAGAAAATTAGTCGACCCACAATGAGAGGACCCGACTAAGGTAAGTAATGTCCCGAACATGAGAGTATTCGATACGTTGGGGAAACCCTTAAATCTGAGAATACTAGACGTTGGTAATTCCCTAAGCTAATAGAGGAAGATACTTCTAGGCTAATCCATGAGATTGTAAGATACTTCGAGAGGGGAGTGTTGGGAATTTGAGGAGTCCGGTAAAAACGACATTTGAGTATTTGTGGAGCTAAGTGTATAGCTCCGCTTGTATTTGTAAGCCCGATGGCGAGTCTTGAGTATGACTCTGCCCGGAGGCTATGAGTAAGTATTGAGTACTGAGTACGTATGAGTAAGTATTGAGTATTGAGTATGTATGTGTAAGTTTTGGGTATTGAGCAATGAGTATGTACAAGTATAGTAATGAATATGGAGTAAGGAATGTGTACGAGTAAGGTAATGAGCATCGAGTGATGAGTATTTACGAGTAGAGTAATGAGTATCGAGTAAGGATGTAAGTATGAGTAAAGTAATGAGCACCGAGTGATGAGTAGGTATGAGTATAGTGATGAGTGACGAGTAAGGAGTAAATACGAGTAGAGTAATGAATATTTGAACAAAGCACGAACAGAGTAATGAGTAAGGTAATGAGGGAGTAACTAACACGAACGGTTGACTGACGAATTGTCTTCCCTAGTAAGTAGTGAACCTTATACATGTGTGTAAGTGTTGATGCTTGTATGGTCGTAGTATTAGTATGTATGTATGCATGTAAAACGAACTCCATGTATATCCGACCAAAAGTAGTCGGCGTACCCCGGTTAGCACGCGGGGTATGCGAATTTCATATGCAACAATTTGCTGAGCCCCTAGGGGCACCATTTTTATTTTTACAGGTATTTGAAGTTGACCACCATTCGAGAGTGTAGGACGGGGTGCTGTATAAGCATGGGTAGTTGAGTGATAAGAATTGTATTTGTAATGTACTACGAATTTGTAAGTCCAAAACGTATCGGTAGTTTGAGGATTGTAGTAGACTCGGTATAGTATTGTATTGGAGTTTGTATTTGAATTATGATTTGGGTATGAAATGGAAAGTAATATAATGTGTAGAGTACTCGGTATATTCAAGTCATCAGACCGATAGTATGTAGTAGTGTAGCTGGCCTTGTTAGTCACGTGGGTGACTAACGGCATTGTACACCCGCCACTGTGTATGTAATATCCGCTGCGAAGGTAAGTATTTGTACAATAATGACGGGATTAGCGGTAGGGGTGTTACACATAATCCTAAAATGTTGATTTATAAAAGCAGCCTAAAATGAATGGAAATTAAAAATCATACTAAACATTTTCACTAAATACTTAATATCCATATATAGCTAAGATGTCAATATAAATGTAAGACCAATTAGCAAAGATAACCTAAATACAAGCCTATGCCACATCAAGGAAAATAACATGACATGAGATTAAATAAGAATACTTAAGATCATAAATTTGAAACATTAACGACTGCAATGATAATAATTTCTTAAATAAGTTGAGCAAGTATTTGTATTTACCATAGAACAACCGATAAGTGAGAAAATATTGACTTTGTAGAGTTTATTTCATCTATTTTTTGTAATGCTTTGAGCAATTTTTCTCACTTATCACATGTTTTACCTTTGGTTTGTGTTTAAATGATAATTGATGCAATTTATGTATTAAATTTAAATGCATGAAAAGGACTTGGAATTGCATAATTTATCTCATGAGGATCATAATGCAATAAAGGGAGCAAAACATAGTCCGATCGAAGAGTTAGGTGCTATTTGAGTTGTGTTCGGACATGTATGTTCGGACAAAGGTCGAAAGCAACAACATAAATGTCAAGACATGTGTCCAGACATGATGATCAGGACATATGACGAGTGTCACACCGTGCTGCAGATTTAAAGAGAGGAGGAGAAATAATATGACAATTCATCATTTTCACATCATTGGCTCATTATTACTTTCACAATTTGTGGCTGCACTTTATTCAGGAGATCAACACACCAAATATATACACACACATATATTATCAATCACGATATTCACATTGACGTGGCACATGTCACTGATGATTTTACTAATCTTGATCGATCTAAGGAAGGGTATGATTGCATTCATGGGACTTTCTCAACAGATGTTAGAGCGCATGGTTTTGGTGATACATGGAGAAGGTGGCTAAAGGAATGTGTCATGACGTTAAAAATATTGTCGCTAGTCATTGGTTTCCCCGATGACCTTTCTCTCCTAGGCGAGGATTGTGTCAGGGTGATCCACTTTCACCGTCACTATTTGTCATTGCAGCTGAAGCGTTGAATTGGCTAATTCAAGAGGCAATAGAGCAACAACATTCTCGGGCATAAGAATTGGCTCAAGGCAAGTAAGGCTAAACTCATTTACATTTTGCTGATGATGTGATGTTGTTTAGTGAAGTAAATAGGGGTGAGCTTGTCCGACTGCATCGTATATTAATCTCTTTGCTGAATGACTAGTTTTCCGATTGAATTTGAACAAATCTGTGGCATATTTCGTTAATGCTACTTTGGAGGAAAAATAGATGGTGGAGAACATTTTTAGTTACAGGGTTGGATCTTTTCCAGCTGTGTACCTGGGATGCCCTCTAGGGGAAAACACGAGGAAAGTAAGTACATAGGAGCCAGTTATTCACAAGGTGGAGATAAAGATGGCAGCATGGAAGTCATCATGGTTATCTAAGGCTGGTTGTGCAGTGCTAATCCATTCGGTTCTTGAGTCTATTCCTCTCTCCTATGCTAGTCTGTTTGTGATTCCTTTGAAGGTGAAGAAGAGATTATTAACATTACAACGACAATTTTCTAGGGGACAAACAAAAAGAAGTTCCTAAATTTTGTATCATGGGAGAGGATGTCTAAACCTAAGGAGAATGGTGGTCTTGGCTTTTCAGATTTGCATTCGAGAAACTTGGCCTTCTTGGCAAAATGGCACTACAAGTTTGCATGCAATCAGACATGTCTTTGAAGGAGAATTGTGCAGTCAATCTACCGCATTAGAGAAGGAATGCATACTGGGGAGATAAGTGGTGAGAATAAATTCAAGGGGATACGGTCTTCGAATAAAAAACACACGTGCGAAAATTATTTTGGAGGAGAAGATCTGTATAACAATACAGAGTGGTGCAAATACATTGTTTTGGTATGATAGGTGGAGTACGGCTGGAGTCCTTAAGGATCGTTTCCAGGTTGTTTGATTTGAGTACGCAGCGGAGTGTATGGTTTCTGATATTGGTGAATGGAGTGAGGGTGGCTGGGCATGGAAGTTGAATTGAAGGCGCAACCTATTCAATTACGAGGAGGATTTGGTGGCACAACTTCATGCAACCATGACATGCTCACCTACATCCATGACGTATACAGATGAGTGCCGCTTGAATCAAGCGTAAGCTCTTGATCTCTAAGGATATCACCTCATCCTTACTTGCTTCTAGTGTATCTGGTCCAAGTGAAGTGGAAGGTATAAACTTCAAACTCATGTGAATTGAGATGATATTGTGGTTTACTCTTATAAGGAGCTGGAGACCAAATAGTTCCTATTCGAAAGGAGCATAATACCATTGGGCCAGCCATGTGCCCATGGTGCATAAGGGCTATGGAAACAATTGAACACTTGTTATTCCTATGCCCGAAAATGAGGGTGTTATGGGACGATATCCTAAGGTGGTGGAATGTGTCCTTCTCGTTCAATGCCTACAATAGCCAAGATCTATATGGATTGTTCGTTCGCGTGTCTATATCTACGAAAGGTAAGAGGGTGTGGCGTTCTACCTTTGTGTTATGGTGTCTATTATATATGGATGCATCGGAATGACGTGGTTTTTCGAAGTGAAGCCCTGAATATCCCCCTTGTTGTGATGTAAACTAAACTTGGAGTTTTGAGGTGGACAAGGGTGTGGTGGAAGGAGTTCCCTCTTACCTGTGGAAATTTCATAGGGGTATTTTTCTTTGAAAGATTATTTGTAGAAGTATTGCAGTTGCTTGTTGTAAGAAGGATGTAATGGCCAGTAACAATATGCCATTAACGAGCTGCTATTTGTTGTGCTTTGTTGATAATAAGTCTATAGGGCTGTAATTGGATGGGGGTACTCTTTTTCCTCCTTAGGTTTTTTTTCCAACCGGGTTTTGCCTAAGGAGGTTTTTATGAGGCCCATCTCACACCCACCCACCTGGTTTAACCAGGAAAATATGATTAATAAAAAGGCTTTAAGCCAGAATTATCAAAAAAAATTAATCTTGTATGGTCATGATGGCGGCTACAGTTTAAAGGATATATTTCACACTGCACATGAGGGCGAAATGAATATTTTTCAATCGTGAATGTTCTCATGTATGGGGCTGGGACACATTGATGTGGCACAAAGGCGGCGGTTGATTACAAAGATAAACCAAGGAGTTTTATTAAGAAGATAGGGAACTGACTATATAAAGAGGAGTTAGGTATGACCACACCTCTTATGTTGTTCACGCCTTCTACGCCTCCAATAGAGGCATGGCCTCTCTCTCACCACACCCTCACAAATCCCCATGATTAGCACTCCACACCTCTTAGAAGGGATCAACACAGAGACAGGTGACAACGAAAGGCGAAACAGGGATATTCTCATTGGAGTTTTCTCTTTCCTTTTCTATCAAATTTATTCAGTGTATTCTTTCTATGTTTTTCCAATTTTTATTAGTTTAATGTTAGAGTAGTTAGACAAGCTCCTCGGATTGGGGTTGCAAAATGCAGTGCTGAGATAAAGATCTAGACATAGGAAGTTAAACCAGATTAACGACTAGAAGCATGGTTTGCCTATAGGTTAATCTGTCTTCAATAGGAACTGGTTATAATGCAATTGTCTTGAATAGACTTGGGCATGGTTTGTGGTTTTTGCAAGAACCTTATTGGTGGGAAAATCATTCACCTGCAATGGAGCAAGAACCTTTCTAGAGCTTTCAGGAGCCATCCCAAAGTGATTTTGATGAGATGAAGTATGATGGAGGAGATCCTGCAACTGCGTAGAAGTATTGCAGTTGAAAGCCCAGTTATATCCACTGAGATTCCTGTGCAACAGCATACTCATCAGCAATCCTTCCAGTTTATACAGGGGCCAGACGAATTCCTCCCGAGTCAGGCGAGCCGTTAGATAAGATTCTAGCAGTGACTCCAAGGAGCAGAGACCGATTCAAGCCAGATATTTGTGAAGTTAAGGAGTTTGATGAATATAATGAGCGACAGATCAGGGGTGCATTATCTGTTGAAGAGTTGGATCGATTGTTTGAGATTATCAATTCCCTCCCCCTCTAACTCCGATTCAAACAGAGCATGTAGTATTTGAAGATGTATTGCCCGAGCATGTCTATGAACCAGTGAAGGCACTAGATGCGGTTGATTTCACCAAAGATGAAGAAATTGAAGCTTTCTCTTAACTGTCTTCCAGCAGGATTGTCCTATTGTGCCTCACCAACTGAAAGAGGATGTTTGCATCCTTAATCCGAGGAGAAAGCATCACCACCAGTTTGACATCAACTTCATCCTCACCTTTTGGAGGCTCACCAACAGAAGAAGGATGTTTACATTCTTCAATTGAGGAAAAAAAAGCCATGACCACCTGGTCTCTAGTTAGAGATTTGCTACCATAATATCTCCTCAAATATCAGGTTTTGTGGAGTATTTTTTTCCTATTTTATTTGTTGAGGTAACGCTTTGTTTTGATTAAGGTGGTTTAAAAATGGCTGCTTTTCACTTTGTTTCCCAAAGAAACCATTGAAAACTTTTATTTTTTGATTCGGGATAACGAAGAGGAAGTCTAGCCAAAACTTAAAAGATAGACAGCTAACTAGGAGGCAACCCAGCATCGTCGATGTTGTAAGAAGTTTAATTTCTCTTTGTTTTGTTTTTCTTATTATCCAGCATTGTTTTAGTTTATTTAAATTTTGTATTAATTTCTTTCTTAGTTTATTTTATCTTTCTTTTACTCAAAAGTGGCGGTTGTGCCCGTGCTACTAATGCAACACTTCTAGCGTAATGTGGTATTCTTCCGGTGTGTGTACACGTGCAATATTTTCCATATCCTTATTTCTCCAATGTTAGACACTTGCTTGGACGCAAGTGTGAGAAATGTTTCTACCCCGTGGTTCGAACTAAAGTTTTTTTTTATAGTTACGGTAGTGGGTAGGTTTCTAACCCAGTAACCTTTGGTTCCTGCATACCACCCCTCTACCGACCAAGCCATAGGGGCTTGGCCCGTGGTTCGAACTTAAGTGTGAGGAAGGGAACCTTCTTCAATCTAAAGATATCAGGGAAGTTTTGGCTTCTCTTAATTTTTGTTTGTGTTTCGGCCTGTGATGATTATAACGCTTCTTTCATATGTTAATTTGTGGTATCCCGAATGAAATCCTTCATGGGTGTGGCATATTTTGAAAGGTCTTTTTCTTGATTTTTATTTGTGAACAATTAGCACGTTGCTCCTCTTAAGTGTGAGGAAGTATAGTTCTTTCCCAAAAAATATGCCAGTTACTTAATGTCACACTAGTATTTGATTGTTCTCTTGCTATGATGGATAAGCTTCTTTGAGTGCAATAAATGTTGAATTTTTGGTGACAATACTTGTGGAAGTTAAGAAATTGAGTTTGATGACAATTTCATGAAATTTCTTTGCTTAAAGTTGTCTTATTATATCGATTTTCTAAAATAATTCTATTTTCATTGAAATATGGTGGTTTAGCTGATTGTGGAACTAGAATGGTTTAACTTGGTGACCTTGGGAATGATGTTAAAATGTTGGAATGAAAGGATAAGGCAAGATACTCCTCTGATCATGAATTCTCTGAACTGAAACACGCCTCTTATATCTGGTTATTAAGTCATCGGGGGGTGCTTTATCACCTATCTACCTAAGGTCTGGGATCTACGATAGTTGGCCCAACACTACTACAAGGATATAGAGAAAAAGTTTGGGTAACAGAATAACTTTATAGTTTGCAATAAATCATTTGTTTTGTATATATATTTTCTTGAAACAAGAATTTTTGCAAGTGGAAAAAATTGCAGTTTTTGTTTATGATTATGAGTGTGTGGTGTTGAAAGGTAATACGGAATAAGGCATTACTTCACTCCCTTTGTCATCCAAAGGTAAATGAAAGAAATTGGTAGAGGTCCCGAGCTAATATATGTTTAGTTTCTACAATCTAACTTCTTCATGCTTTCATTTAATTAGTCTTTTTCACTCTTTGAAAAAACTTACAGTTGAGAGAATAATTATTATTTTGATTACCATTTTGCTTGATTTCCTTCTACATTTGTTTGATACTGAAGCTTGTTACTGCGGTCTTAGAGATAGTTTTGTTCCTTATTTGCTTGAGGACTAGCAAAAGCTAAGTGTAAGGAAGTTTGATAAATGTGAAATATATAGACTTTTAGGGGTTTATTTCATCTATTATTCGTAGTGCTTTGGGCAATTTTCTCACTTACCACGTGTTTTTTCCTTTGGTTTGTGTTTAAATGCTAATTAATGCATTTTATGAGTCAAATTCATGAAAAAGATTTGGAATTACATATACTTTATCTTATGAGGATCACAACGCAACAAACGGGGAGCAAAACGTAGTCCGAACGAAGAATTTAGGCCCTATTTAAGTTGTGTAACATGTATGTTTCGACAAAGGTCGAAAGCAACAACATAAATGTCAAGACATGTGTCCAGACACATGACGAGAGTCACACCGCACTGCAGATTTGAAGAGAGGAGGAGAATTAATGTGAAAATCATCATATCATTTTCACATCATTGGCTCATCATTTGCATATCATTACCTCATCTTTGGCTCATTATTACTCTTAAAATTGGTGGCTACACTTTATTCAGGAGATCAACACACCAAATATACACACACATATATTATCAATCACGATCTTCACATTGACGTGGCACATGTCACAAATGATTTTATTATTTAATCTTGTATGGTCATGATGGCACCTACAATTTAAAGTATATATTTCACACCGCACATGAGGACAAAATGAATATTTTTCAATCATGAATGATCTCATGTATGGGGCTGGTACACATTGATGTGGCACAAAAGGTGGATGATTATAAAGATAAAACGAGGAGTTTTATTAAGAAGAGAGGGATCTGGATACATAAGAGGAGTTAGGTATGACCACACCTCTCATGCTATTCACACCATGGTTCTGCGCCTCCAACAGAAGCCTGGCCTTTCTCTCACAACAGCCACACAGATCCTCCATTATTAGCATTCTACACTTCTGACAAGGGATTAACATAGAAAAATGTGACAATGGACGGCGGAACGGGATCTTCTCACTGGAGTTTTCTCTTTCTTTTTCTATACAATTTGTTTAATGTGTTCTTTCTTTGTATTTCCAATTTTTATTAGTTTAATGTTAGAGTAGTTAGACAAGCTCCCCGGTTGGGGTTGCAAACTGAATCTTTATATTTATTTACAATCTTTTAAATAATTTATTATCGCAATAGTTTAATTCTAATCCTCATGCATTTTAATTCTCTGATCAATTATTAAAGTGATGATTGTAGTTCTCTAATCAAAATGTGGTGCTGAAATGAAGATCCAGACATAGAAAGTTAAATCGGATTAACGCCTAGAAGCATGGTTTGCCTATAGATTAATCTGTCTTCAATAGGAATTGGTTATAATGCAATTGCCTTGAATCGACCTAGGCATGGTTTGCGGTTTGTTGTTTTAGCCAGTTAGGGTTCATTGTACAGGGGCCGACCAATGAATTAAGTATGATTCCTTAGTTTATTGCAGAATTAGAGAAGAGTTTATTATTAAATTTTAAAAGAGAAGGTTTGTAAAATAATCCGGGGTGCTTCCTAGGATTTAAAGTTTCAACCTTTATTTCTTAATTTAAGTTCTTCAATTGTTTTATTGTGTTCCTATTTGTTTAATAATTTTAGTCTTTAATTAGATTAATAAATTTCTTCCAAAAAGTGACATTTCTTGTTTCTAGTTTAGTTTAGCATTCTCGGTTAACTTAATAAATTGTCAATTAATTGAACGAGGTCTTTGAGTTTGACAATCCCACTTAATCACTATTTCACAAAATGATATGTACACTGCCTATGTGGTAGAGATATATTCACATATTTTTTACTGCTACAATAACACATGTAGATAGATTTTACAAAGTTAAAGTTATCAAGTATAAAGAATATTTTTTAAACCACAAATGTAACAATATTAGCATTTTTGTGAAATACTAGTATACAAGGATATTATAGTACATTCGCCGTTCTAATTAGATGATGTTTTAGGTGTTGTCATTTTTTTCAAAATATAACATGTGGCGTTTTCAACCACTTACTGATAAGCCGGGAATTTACATATTTGTTTATCCATTATGATATTTATGCTAAATTTGGTTGCTTAGTGAATAATTATGTTAAACGTTATGATTATTCCTCACATGTGGCTTTTATGTTTAAGTGGGTAAAAATGCTAAAGAAAAGATCAAGAAATACATGTCAAGAGCTTACGGCTTAAGACAGACCTTTCTGGTGTATTTCAGTATTGGTCTGGGTATGTGTCCAGATTCATTAGTTTAGGATTGTTGGAAGATCACTTTAATTATTTTTATTTCTAGTTTAATTAATTTCACATTCAACCCCCCCCCCCCCCCCAATTTTTCGTTATTTGATTTCTTTAATTAGTTAGCTAGATTTAGATAAATACTTAAACTAGACACCGCCTTCTTTGGTTCGATAACCTAGAGAATACTTATAAAGAAAACTTGTTACGATAGATTGGTACGCTTGTCGTATATGTTTTAACCCGTACACTTACTTTTCACATTTACCATTTGTTTTTCTTCTTACACCTACAACTCTCATATCTCCCATAGAAAGGGTAAAATAGTCAAAAATTATCTCCTTAATGTTTATGCGTTGTGCTAGAAAATCATCTATTAAGGTCCCGTTCGGCAAGGGCCTCTATAATAGAGTCTCACTTAAAGCTACCTTTATTTTTTTGTAAATTTCTATCACTTTCTGGAGTTGATGTTCAACAACTACCTTTACAGTAAAGGACATCTTTTTATTTTTTAGATTACTGAAACACCCTTTTCCTTCCTCTGCAACTGTTTTTTTTTTGCGGTTGCCAAGGTGCCACCATGCTTCTGATGATGTGTTGCCTTGCAACAAAATCAATGGAAACTACTAATACCCCGTTGGGTTTAGTTGGTGATTGGGACTGAACTTAGTAGAGAGAACCACAGTTCGATCCCCCACAATGGCTATTGGGAGGAGACTGAAACCTATCCACCCAAGCTGATCCCCGATCCGGTGGTCCAATAGGGCAAACCGGGTGGTAGACAAAAAAAAATCAGCGGACTTTGTTGAAGAGAAAAATAATGGAGGTATTTACGTGTAAAGGCTAGGGGTGACAATTTTTACCCAATCCCCGAAACCCGACTCGTAAATAATGGTTATAGATTAAGATTATTGATCCATTTAATTTTTGGGTAAGTTATGGTTACCCATTCCATTTTTGGGCGGGTATGGGTTACCCATTAAATTTTTGGGTTAGGTATGGGTTAAAAGTCCTAACCCAAATTCAACGTGACCCGTTTACTTTATTTAATTAAATAATAAAAATAGATAATATGTAATATGTTACTTGGATATGTATTAAATCTATAACTATTAGTATAATTGTAAGTAAATGCTACCAATTCTTTGCCCTACAATTTTTATTTAATCCAAAATCAACACATTCTCTAGGCCACCATTCACTCTTTGATTTAAACCCTAAATAAATGTCCTTCATTCTTGCAACTTTGCACAAACTCCACCATTAACAACAAACACATTTTCACCCGCACAAATACAGATAGGGTTAAGATTATACGGAACGGAGAGGGTGGCGAAGGCGCCACGGTACTGTGTGGCGACCACTCCACGTGGCTGGCTGTGGTTGGAAGAAATAAAAGAACGCTGAAAAAAAACTCGTCTGCTCACGCTCCTCTTCAAACAAAACGTTAGCAAACGTGTTGATCAGATTTCAACTAAAACAACTCCTCTGCTCGCGCGCCTCTTCAAACACAAACGCTAGCAAACGTGTTGGAATCATCACACCATTCGTGAAGTAAATCACAGAACGCAAGCCAAGCATCGCATCACCGATGAGATCGCTTTCAATCTTAGCTCACCTAATAACAGAGCAAAATCATCACGCCACAATCGCACCAAATTGATCAACGACGATCGATTTTTGCTCACTTATCCACAAACGCGATCAATTTCTCAAGCTAGCATTGGAGCACAGTTCCAACCAATGACGATGATTCAGCAGTGATCGATTAATCAGCCAAGTATCGGATCATACTTTCGAATTGCAAATGACGATGATTCAGAAGTGATGATACGCATTATTAGCTGCCGATAGGAAAAACCTAGACATACAACACTGTCAATGAGCTTCAATACAGTAGTGGAGACTGATGGTATTGCATTGACGATGAGCACTAACGATGAAGAAAATCAACTCTCTCAAATCAGAGTTGAATCTGATGGTATTATACTGTTGCAAAATGGGTTGGTTTAGTAACAGAAGTTTATATGCTCAGTTCACTTTTGGTAAAGCTTACTATAGATTATGTTGTGTTAGTGTAAAGTAAATCATGTTAATATATGTTTCCGCAGTGTTTTTACAATGAATCAAATGCTTTAATAACATGCATTGTTAGTGTAGTATAAGTGAATCATTGTCTGCTATAATATTATCTTTCATATTATAATTTTTTAAATGTGAGACTCTGTTTTAGTGCAATGTTGAATCTTATGCAAGTTAAATCTGAATCATCATTGTTATATAAGTGAAGAATATTCTAGTATGTTTATATTAGAAGTATTGTTTAATAATAGCGTAGCAGTATAAAAAATTTTGGTACTGTAGTGTCACAATTGTGAATTTAATGATAGATTATAATGAATCATTAGTTGTATTAAAGTGAATTATTCTCTGCTATAGGAGTAAGTCAATTCATTGAAGCAGAAAATTCAGAGTTGATAGGCAAAGTGGTAACTAGTGAAGAAGAAGCATATCAACTATACAACAATTACGCATACAAGAAAGGGTTCGGTATACGTTGCAAAGAAAAAAAAAAGAGAGTAGATGGTAGCATTGTTTTAAGAACATATGTTTGCTGCCAAGAAGGAAAAAAATGTAAGCAAGCACAAAACAGATTGTTCTCAAAACTGATTCAAGGACAGAATGCAAGGCAATGATAGGTTTCAAAGTCGAGGACCAAAACACAAAACGGACTGTTACAAGTCACAAAATGGAACATTCTCATCCATTTTCTGCTCCAAGTGAAGTGAAGTATTTCAGATCTCACAGAAGGGTACCAACTGATACAATCTAACATGTATCAATCATGAAAAAAAGTGGAATATCGGTTGCTGATTCATACAGATTTTTGAGAACAGAAGCGGGTGGGACTTCAAATGTAGGGTTTCTACAGAAAGATCTCTATGATGCAATGCAGACTGTTAGAACTACATTTGTGGGAAGTGATTCAAACAACCTGCTTGAAATTTTTAAGTCAAGAAGAGAGAAGGAATTGGATTTTTACTATGATTTCCGGTTGGATGAAGATGGGAGATTGTGCAGCTTTTTCTGGAGGAATGGTACAATGAAAGAAGATTACAAGTTGTGGGGAGATCTTCTGGTACATGATACTACATATCGTACAAATAAATACGATATGATATGTGCACCGTTTGTGGGATGAACTGTCATGGAAAAAATGTTATGTTCGGATGTGGCTTTCTGTTGAATGAAAAGATTGAATCTTTTTGTGGTTGTTTGATACATTTCTGAAGTCTATGGATTTCATTCAACCACAAACAGTTATGACAGACCAATGTGCTTCTATGGATAATGCAATCTCGAAGGTATTTACAAATTCAAATCATAGATTGTGTGTATGGCATATCATGGAGAATGCGAAAAAACATATTAGTCACCTGATCATCGGAGAGAAGGATTCAACAACAAGTTTCAGTACATTTTGAAGTATTGTGAAACAGAAGTTGAGTTCAACCATGTCTGGTCGAGGTAAGGGAAGAAATTAAAAGAGAGTTGTTGATTATGTTGTTTCTAATTGATTGTTATCTTTTAATATTCAGTGAATCATATATGAAACTAAAGTGAACCATAAGTGTCATATAAATGAATTATTGTCTGCTATAAAGTTATAGTTTGAAATAATATAGTTTAAGTGAATCATTATTGTCTGCTATGAAGTTATAGTGAACACTGAATTATTAATGTAGTTAAAGTGAATCATTAGAGATATCAAAATGAAGTAACGTCTGCTATACAGTTTTAGTTTCTGATATGAGCACGTTTGTTAATGGTAGGCCAGTATGAGTTTGTGTAGTTACTATAATTTAAATGCAAAAAATAATAACAACTTGATCTTTAAAATATTGCAGGCTTATAGAAGAGTATCAGTGTGCACAAAATTCATGGCTTAACAAGTTGTATCAAACACGGGAGAAATGGTGCAGAGCATTCTCAAAGAATTATTTTTCTGGTGGTGCATTGTCCTCTCAGAGGAGTGAAAGTACAAATCACTCACTTTCTAGGAGGATGAAGAAGACCTCAACACTTACTGAGTTCTACGAAACTTTCTGTAATGTGATTTCAGAATGGCGTGAAATTAAACAATATGATGATTGGAGGTGCTCCAACAGCAAGCCAGACATGATAGCCCAAAATGTGAAACTTCTATCAGCAGCAAGAGAGGTATACACACATGAAGCTTATAAAATCTTTCAAGATGAGTTTTTGAAAAGTCTAGCATTGCAGCAAGAAAAATACAACGAAGATCAGGACAATGTGGTTTACACTATATGGCAAACAGAGAGTGCAGAAATAAAGCATATGGTGACATTGAAGAAGGTTGATTCAAGTGTTTGCTGCACATGTAAACTGATAATTGAGGTAGGAATCCTTTGCTCACATTGCATACGCATACTACACTTGAGGTGTGTACAAGAGCTGAGAGAAGACTATGTGCTTGATAGATGGAAAATAAAGCTTCAACAGAGAAGAACCAAACAGAAGATGGATGTAATCCAAATTCAGAAGCAACACCAAATTGGAGAGCGATGATGCGCAGAAAATTTGATTACATTCTTGCTGCTACTGAAAACAACATGGAGACAAGAGGTTTGTGTGAGAATGCTGTTCGAAACTTGCAAGAAGAAGTGGAAACAATGCTGTCTACACAAAATGTTCAAACTGGTGATTCAAGCACCATTCAAGCAAGGACGATAGTCCTTGATCCGCAAGGTTCAAGAACAAAAGGGAGAAAACCCAAAAGGATGAAAAGCACAACAGAGAAGATATACAATAGGAGCAAAAGAAGAAACAAGAATGCAGTAAGAACATATCTACAAAACAAAAGTTCAATTAAATCGATGATGCATGTTGATGAAGAAGCACAATCTGTTGGAGTCTCATTTGCACATCCGGTAAATGAGGGTGGAACACTTACAAGAATAATTCCAGATTTAGAGAGTACAGAATTTTTTTTGTAAACACTTCAGATTCATTTAGTTGATAACATGGTATGATACACAGTACATTAGAAGGTTCATATTGTTGATACTGTTGATTCCATTTTATAAATAAAAGATTCACATGTTGAACATATGTTATACACAATGGATTGTCCAAATGTGTTTTAGATAGTTATGTGTATGTTTGGGTATAAATCGTGACAATAATGTTGATTGACAAAGTATGTGTTTCTTGTACGATAATTGGATTGATTCATTTTATAGGATGTAAAGATTCATTCAAAGAAACATCTAATTCACTTTCCAGAAAAATGGTTCATTTTTTTTGTCAACAAAATGATTCACCTTCAAAACAAGTGATTCAATTACAAATAATAAAGATAAAATGTGTAATAAACAGAAAAATAACAATTGTAAACTTTCATAACAAATTGACAAAATCAAACCTTTCAATTCACTTTTCAGAATGGTTCAATTTTTTAGAACCAGTGATACAATAAGAAACAAAAAAAGATTCATAAAGATCTGAACAAGGATCTTCTTTTTCATACTTATAATAAGAGTTTCATAACAGATTCTAAAACACACTTCACCCCCAACAGTTTCATGGCAGCTCCAAAGGTTGTAAAACAGTCTCATAGCAGATACACCGAAGCTTCTAACATCCAACCATTCTTACACTTCTAAAAAGAGGCACTACTTTTTCATAACACAATCTAAAACATAACCCTTCTTCAAGTTATTCTTATGAACAAGAATCTGCACAGCATACTCCATCCTCAGACGATCCAAAGGCTCTTTCTACAAAAAAGATAAACATAACAGATTTTTAGAAACAAAAGAACAACATAAAAAACACATAGAAAATCAGATAAAAAAGATAAAAACTAAGATTAAAGAGCTGAATGCTCACAGATCTTTTGGCAAGTTTGGAACTAGAACTCTTCCAATTAAAACCTTGCCCTAAGTAAGTTTCCATATGTCTGAGCATGTATATGGCAGAGCAGTTCTCAAAAGCTGAAGACCTCCAAGACATTGGCAAGATGTAGTAGTCAAAATCATTGAAGAGTTTATATCGCTCATCACAGAGCGTCTCCAACATTGATGAAAATGCAGAAACCTGAAACAATAAAAACATGAGTTAGAAAACAGTAAAAGAGTTAAAACAATATTTAGAAAATCTTTTTAAGCATTACAAATAATTTTTTAAAAAGCTTACCACAGAATCAATACAATCCCCATATCTTTCTTCGATCGATGTCTTGGAGTCACTATTGTCAATTATGTCTATGCTTAAAGTGATGAAATTAATCACAATAAGAAAATAATGACAATCAACAGCATAAGGAATAAAAAACAGTTTTACTCCAGACAACTTTTCTAAGTCTGTTGCACAAATGTCAAGCAGTTGTTTGCTCATTCTATTAACACAGACATCTTCAGGGGAAGGAACACCATCAACTCCAGCACTCAACGGTACGTACTACAACAGCAAGAGAACATAATCAGAAAACTGCAGATTTATGAAACAAAAACTGAACCGCAAGTATTAAAAAAGAATCTAAAAGCATGTAAATATATAATTTTCTATATACAGAAACACTTACACAGCTCTCCAATGTAAAAAAAACCCTCTCTGGACCAGCAGGGCTGTATCTAGCATTGTCCGAATTGAAGAGCAGCACATATTTATCAATAACTACTTGGTCTGGCTCAACATCACCGACCAGAGTAAGGAAACTCTTGCGAGTGATAGAATGCAGTTCATCTTGAAACAAAACTTGACTGAAAAACATATAAAAAGTAAATAAGAAACAAAGAAATAAAGAAAAAAACAAAAACAAGAAAAGTGAATAAATGTACTAATACCTGTCATCAGCACCAGACTGTATTAGTTTGATCAATTTCGGATGAAGAGGTGAGACACTTTGTTTATTTATGTCCACCGGTCGAGCTCCAAAAATGAGAGACATCGTTGTTTCGGCAGAAATTGATGGACCAGGAATGAGGCAAGGGGTACTGGACAAATAATTTGATTTGGACGCTTCTCAGTTTTTTTTCCTCCTTTTTTAATTGGACAGATTTAGTAGACTTTTGGTCAACAAAAGCCACTTTTTTGGAGGATTTGATTGGTAGCTTCGACCGTTTCATAGGTCGAGAACTCTCAATCAGGCTGGTATTACCAGCAGCAGTCCTTTTGGATAATCTCAGAGAGCGTTTCACAGGAGCAGCTTGAAAATCATCATCATCATTAGAAATTCCAGGAACTGTTGTCAAAAAAAGTTCCAGACTATTTAAAATATGTGAATCACTTATATAATAGAAATGAATCAAAGAAGTTATTAAAATGAATATTCTTCTGCAATTAACTTAATTTAATTCTGCAAATAAAGAAAGCTTTATATTAATAAAATATGAAGTCTTACTAGTGTTATCAGGTCCTTTACATGTCTTAACATCATCCTCAACTTCCACATGTTCATCAACTACAACATCCTCACGAACCGCAACATCTTCATCAACTTCCAGATGTTCATCAACTACAACATCCTCACCAACCGCAACTTCTTCATCAACACCAACTAATACATGTGTAGATTGTCATGTTATTAAGGAATAAGTGAATCATTTTAATAATAGAAACGAATCACAACAGTAATAAAAATGAATCATTTTCAGTATTCTAAAAAATTAAAAATGATATTGTTACATAAAAGTGAATCAATAGTATAATAGAAATGAAACAAGAATGATGTCATAATGAAACATTGTAAGAATTATAAATCATAATTATTTAAATTTAAAACTCACAACCTTTATCATGTACAACATTGGACACTTCTTTAACAACTTCAGAAGATGGACCAACAGCATCAGAACCATCCATTTCACCAGAACGAATAACTTCACATTTGAAGATTGTCATAACAAATTAAAAAATGAATCGGTAATATATCAGAAATGAATAAATCATGTATAAAAAATGAATTATTATAAGAATCTAAAAGTTTTGATTTTTTTAAAACAAAAAACAAATCCCACCAGGCTTGGGATGTACAACCGTGTCCGATTCTTTGTCAACTTCAACAGATTGAGAAACATAATCAGAAACACCCTCTCCAACAGAAGGAATATCTATATTAAAACATTGACATCACAAAATAAATCAAATGAATCAGTTATATATCAAAAATGAATCGGTGTAGTTAAAAAAATGAACTATTACATGAAACTAAATTATTTTCTAAAAAATGTAAAAAATACAAGACTCAACAAGTTTACCAGGAACATCATTGGGCATATCCGTGACAGCATCATTAGGTGGTACAACATCATCAGAATCATCTTCTTCAAATGAAGAAAATATTGTTATATGTAAATATTGAGACAACAAAACAAGGAAATGAATCAGAAGAATATCATAACAGAATCGAACATCTTATTAAAGTGAACCATATAATGAGATTAAAATGGTATTAAGTCTGTTACAAAATGAAGTCTTACCTTTAAATGGTTCAGATTCAGAATCGTCACCAAGAGTCTTTTCAAATGACTCAAAGCTACTCATCATGCAGGCAAGAGCTAAACTAATTTCATTGTTTTTCAATGGAGAAGTCACCAAGCCTTCAGATTTGGCTTTGAGAGTCAACGTTGAAAGTCTTGAAAGGGATGAAGCTACAGCGTTTGCACATTCGCATATTTGAGTCACAATATCCTTGAAACATACAAAGAAAACAAAAAGTTAAGAGCATTTAAGCTTAAAAAAGAATCTGTCATAAATAAAACAAGGAATTAAAAAAACAGAAATAAAACATTACCGATGAAGACGAAGAACCAGCTTCAGCTTTACGAGGTTCACCTTTTGAAAAGTTTTTGCTGAACTTTGGAATTTGATCCAGCTCATCAACAGAAAGAGGGGGTTCAATCTTACCCCGCCCAAAACCACCAGCAAGAGACTCTAACTTGACCCTTTCATAATATCGCTTCTGATCCCAACATAACAGCGAAGGAAAATCCTAACCCCCGGATTACCCCCTAATGACGTACGATCAAGATAAATCAAATTTAACAACAACAAAGAACCCGTAAAATATTTACCCTCCGCTTGAGATTTATCCCAACTCATCATTGCTTGATTGAGTTTGCACTTCACAAACTCACACCAATTCATTTGCTTACATAAACTCAAATCCATTAGTGAATACAGAACTTTCCAATTGCAGTGGCCAGTTTGGTGTGAACTGACCAAGCATGAAAGAGCAAAACAGACAAAATTTCTTTTGAATTCCTCACCCCTAAAACTATGCACCCTCTCAGCCATCTGTTTGATAGTGGGACCTTTCCACTTCACATTCCAAACATCTCGCCAAAAACAATAAAATCATTAAAAGCATCATCACAGAACTGACTAGTCGCCTCAGTGACTGTCAAAGCACCCCGAGGAAGACCAAGACAAGAATAGATAGCATCAGTAGAGACATCAATTTTCTGACCATCCACCATCCAAAGACAACACTGAGCCCAGTCATAATTGTTTAACAACCAGAAATTCAAAGACCCATGCAAACGTTTGAGCCTCAGATGAAGAAGAAACCAAATCCTATTTCCTCTACAAGTACCATCTGCTCATTATCAATATTCTGTATGACATGAATCATGTTTTTCATAGCCATACGTGTAGAGACTCTACATAAACCAGATTCTTCATCAGAATGATCAGAAAGTACATCCTCTTTAACTTGCCTTTTTCTTTTCGGAAGTTTAACAGAATCATGAACAGCCTCAGAAGGACCAACATCACACACCTTCTCTTTTCCTTTTCTTCTTTTTGCTTGTCTGAATGATAAAAAACTATTAGTTATGTAACCAAAATCTGTATTGAAACATAAAAAATAACAGAACAATATGATTCAAATACATAAAATAAAAAAGCACATAAAAAACAAGCTAATTTACCTCGTTATAACAGGCTCAGTTTCTTCAACAACCTTCTCTGGAGGCACAAAATCAGAAAGTTTGGTTGGTTTCTGTTTTTCACCTCGGCAAGGTTTAGAAACAACGTCAACAACCTTCTCTTTTCCTTTCCTAGATTTTGGTGGCCTGTATAATTAAAAAAAACCCTTAATTTTGTGAACCAACCAACGTATTAATATGAACCAACATTATGACTAAAATGAATAAACAAATAATAAAATACAAGTAAAATGAAATAACAAATATTGAATAGGAATATAAAATGTTCAGAAAAAACTTACTCAGTTCTAACAGAAGCAGTAGCATCTGTGGAAACGGGTTTGGTTGCTCTGCATAAAAAATACAAACTATCAGAGAAGCAACAGAAGTATTAAAATGAATAAACAACATGAATAATATGAATCAAATAACAGTGAAACATAAAAAAGAACAGAATCAGAAACTACCTTCGTATAATAGCATCAATCTCTTGGGTAGACAAGTCGTCAACAGCCTTATTTTTGTTAGATTTGGACTTGCCCATTTCTACACCTCAAACACATAACACGCATTACAAACCACAAACAGATGCATTTCATACAAAAATGCAAGCAAGATCTGTACAGATAACAAAATAAAAACTAGATAAAGCTAGATTGACAACAAAAATGGAGCAAAAATAGCTCAAATCACCAAAACAAACACACAAAAACGATAATGAAAGCTGTAATAACAGACCTATGGGTAAAGAGAATGAGATCGTAGGGCTTACGGCAACGACAAGATAAAGAGACTTGCAAATGGATTTTCCGGTTGACGAAATGCAGTTAGGGTTACGGCAACGAGAAAGATACAGAGAAAGGATGAGCAGTAGATTATAATTTGTAGTTGGAGGAAACTCTGCGGTGCTAAAAAAGAAACAACACAAACTCACAAGAGAAGGTGATGAAGAGAAAAATGGAGTTGAGAGTTACCGAAGGATGAGCGATTTCGAACTGAAGCAAATGGGGTGAGCACGGCGAGGATCTTCTGTTGCTGGAGCTTCGACGGTGAAGAACGAAAACGCAGAAAAAATCAGAAGAGAAGATGCATGGGAGAGTTGAGGGTTTGGGTTTCACTTCAGGGGAGCAGCAACGTGAGTTGTGGAATTAGGGAGCAGAGATGCGTAGTATCGGGGAGCAGGAAAACGACGGGAAAAAAGAGAGGGAGAATAGAAGCTTCAATACAGAAAATTACAAATATAACCTCAGACACAATTACAAATATACCCATCGCCACATTACAATATGGCGCCTTCTCCATCTTCGAAAATCGCGTTAGAAATAGTCACGTGGACTATTGCTTTGTTCTCCTGCGGTCAATCCTTCCGTCCATTCTGGATGTGCATGGATATGTTGCAGCATTTTTAGGTCATGGCTCACGTGAATGAGTGCGGTGCAGCATTAATATAATATATATATATATATATGATATATATATATATATATAACCTCTATATGTTGTAATCGCGAATGTAAATTTAGGATGTTTTCCTGCATTTATAAATTAAATATATCAGCTCTCATTTAAATATCAATATAAAAAACATAAAAAAAGTATGAAAATAAGACAATTCATTACAAATATTAAATCAATAAAACCCATAAAAGTATATATAATATATTTCACGCTTATAAGGCGCACGAGAATGGTAGAATAAAAACGACAGTCATCGTCTAACCGTCTTTTATTATGGTTTTAAAAGACTGTTGTACCAAACCGTCGTTTAATTACTAGGAGGCGTGATATATATAGAATATAAACGACGATTTAGCTTAACTGTAGTTTAAAGGGGAGTAGCGGGGTAAAAATCAGCACTTTAAATGACGTTTAGTGAAAACCGTCTTTAAAGAGTTCCACGCGCCCACCAAAGGACTATTTAAGACAGGTTTTTTTAAAACCGCCTCTTATAACCCGCATTTTAAATATATTTTTCTACTAGAGTTCGTCATCACAGATCAATTTTTAGAGAAATCGAGAATTGTCAGTCGGCTGGGTTGATGGTAGTGGAATCATTGGGTGGGGCTGATGTATTTGGATGGTTTGGGGCTCTTGGTTCATTTTTTAGGAGGATCTGGGGTTTCGTTGTTCAAAACCAGAGATAGAGGAGGAATCCAAATCGAGGAGGGGAGATTGAAGAATGTATAATACATGTGCGAGAATGATAAAGAAGGCACATAAAACACTGAATCATTCTTCTGTATTCATTGATTGTTGGCGGCTGTGTACAGTATGATATTTATAATGGGTTTCTTTAGACATCAAACGTTGTGTACTGGGACTTTACACTTAAACAGACATGTATAAACAATTTACTGCTATTATAATGTATCGTGGGCTGGACTTGGACTGGGCTTGGGCTGGTCAATGATGGCTTTGTTATGCCCCTGCGTTTGAAACTCACCAGACGGAGTTACGAACGAAGATCTGAAACTTGTATTGAGGAGAGGCTTTTGTAAGTATGTCGGCAGCCTGTCCCTGTATGGATAAATGAATTGTCAACGCCTTGTTAGCCACCTGGTTCTCTAAAAAATGGAAATCCAAAGCTATGTGCTTTGCCCTTGAGTGAAAGACAGGATTTGAGGCAAGATGAGTAGCCCGAGATGTCCCACCACAAAATCAAGAGTGCTTCAAGATATCCCTAATCTGCCATTAGTTGTTGTATCCAAATCACCTCACAAGTTGCATGCGCAAGAGCCCGATATTCGGCTCGTGGAGATCTGGCCACCGTCGGCTGTTTTTTGGACTGCCATGAGAGGAGGTTGCGGCCCAGATAACACAGAATCCGGTTGTTGAGCGGCGGTCATCAGCGCAACCAGCCCAGTCGACATCAGCAAAGCCGAGATCTGAAGAGAGGAGGCGTCGAGATAAAGAAACGCAATGGCGAGTCGCATTCAGGTATCGTAAGACTCTCTTGAGCCCTTTCCAATGATTTTCTGTCAGTTTATGCATATATTGCATAACTTGTTGACAAAATAGTTTGATGTCTGGTCTAGTTAACTATAGATACTGTAGTCCCCTCGCAAGCTTCGAAATAGGGTTACGTCTAAGAATGGGGGAGAATCAGTAGATAGAATGTGAGGTGGCAAAAGGGAGTGAACCACAGCCCGGACGTGAGAGTTTCGCCCGAGAGACAAGACCATAGGTATACTGCTCTTGGGATAGGTACAATCCCTGGGGTGTTCGCTGGACTTAGACCCTAGAAAAAAATTGAGCGCACCAAGATCTTAACAGGAAAGTGTGTTTGGAGACGAGTGATGAATTGAGAAATAATTTGGATTGAATCCCAGTGAAACTATATCGTCAACATAGATTAAGCTAGAAGATGCTCACTTCCCATGGAATAGATGAAAAGCGAGGAATCCTGAGAACCTCTAAAACCCATTGAAATGAGAGTAAAACTTAGTTAGAGAATCAAGCGCGTGGGGCTGTTTAAACCAATAAATAGACTTATGAAGTCTACATACATGATTAGGATAAGAGGATAGGCAAATGGGTGGCTGAGTCATAAAACTTCCTCCTCCAAATCACCTTGCAAGAAGGCATTTTGAATATCTATTTGATGTAAGGCACCCAAGAGTACAGCAAGGTGAGAACCAGTCTAATTGTTGTGGGTTTTAACAACGGGGCTGAAGGTTTCATGAAAATCCAAACTTCCATTGAGTGAACCCTTGGCCACCAGACGAGCCTTTCGTCTCCAATTGTACCATATTAGATTTCCATTTTGTTCTCAGCACCCACTTAGCTTCTAGCACGTTTGCAGGCTTGGGTACAAGAGTCCATGTTTTAGTTTTGAGAGTGCATAACAAAACTCTATATAGCCGCCTCCATTTAGGATATAGAGGGCATGTTGGAGTGGGGTCATTGGAATTTCAGTGAGGCGGTTTGGAGATGGGCTGAAGGCCATGGTTGTACCATCATGCCTAACTGAGGCATGTGGATATTATCCCTAGCACGAGTAATCATAGGTGTGGATTTGGAGGTGGTGATGGAGAGCGAAGAGGAATTGGGGCTGGGTGCTTGGTTTGTTATTTGTGGAGGAGAGGGAGAGAAGTTGGGGTTTTGACTGCTCGGTGGCATTTGTGGAGGGAAAATAGAGGAGAGGAGAGAGGTAGATAGGTCAGGCTTGTGTTTGGTGTAGGTAAAGAGGAAAGGGGTATGATGGAGAAGGATATCTGATGTAGAGGTGGTTGATGCTGGTAACTGTTGAAATGGGAAAACAAGTTCATTAAACAGAACTCACGAGACATAATTACCTTGTCAGTGAGGGGATTAAACAAAGATAACCAGTGCTATTGGTGTTGTAACCCATCATGATACACTGAGAGGAACGAAAGGCAAACTTATGAGTGTTAAAGGGCCGCATGTTGGGCCATCAGGCAGAATCTAATTAGATTAATCTGGTGCATGACCATGAAGGACTTCATATGAGCTTAGCATCCCTAGGAAGTGGAGGGAGTGTGGTTGATAAAATGAGTGGCTGTGAGAAAAGCAAACCCCCAGAATTATTGAGGAACATAGGAATGAGCTAATAGTGCTAAGCCTTTGTCAACTATTTGACGATGTCTGGTCTCCACAGTGCCATTTTGGGCATGGGAATAAGGACAAGTAACTCGATGCAATATGCCCTTTTTCCTTGAGTAACTTAGATAATGACTAAAACTCGCCACCACCATCACTTTGCACAGCTTGAATAGTGCAGTGAAATTGAGTGTCAACATAGGCAATAAAATCAGTAACACTTTGAGCACGTCAGATTTGAGAGGGATAGTAAAAATCCAATATACTTAGTGCAGGAATCAACAAGAGACAGATAATAATGGCCACCATTTGTAGTTAATAGAGGTGATGGGCCCCAAACATCAGCAAAAATAAGCTCAAAAGGTTTAGTGTAACTTGTATGGCTATCAGGATGAGGAAGAGAATGCAGTTTCCCTTTGTAACAACCCACACAATGTTCTAGAGAACAGTAGTAGAAGTAACAAGGAGCTGATATTTATTAATTGTGTACTTTATCACCCTTGATGAAGGGTGGCCAAGTCTAAGATGCCATATGTTGTTGGAGGTCTTGCGGGAAGCAGAAACGTGAGGATAATGTCTATGCTGAAAGACAACAAATGAGGATGAAAGAGTTGGCAAGTGGTAAATCCCATCCTTAGTTCCTCCACTTAGAAGAACCCTCTCGTGTGAAGATCCTTGATCAAAAAATAAGAAGGGTGAAACTAAAAAAAGACAGAATTGTCTACAGCAAACTGCCTTACTGATAACAAATTCTTAGTTAAGGAGGGCACGTAGGATATATGTGACAGTTTATAAGAGGTATCTGCATAGTTTAGTTGTCCAGAACCATGTGAATGTATAGAGAGGCCTTTACCATTGCCAAGTATAATCTCATCAGTCCCAGTGTATGGCTGATTCTCCAGGTTCAGATTTGCAAACTGGTGAGTGAAGTTGTCAGTTGCAGCAGTGTCTGGGTACCAGCCAGCATCAGGTAATACAGCAGTTGTGTAATTAGCATTAAAGGTGCGCGGTGGTGGTGGTTGATAAGCATGGTTGAAGCGAAAGTAGCAAATATCTGCAGTGTGACCTGGTTTGTGGCATACTTGGCACATGGGTCTGGTGTCTGGACGACCGGTAAAGGTAGTGGTAGAGTAGGATGAGTTGTTTCTTCCACCAGATCTGTTACTGTTGTTGCCCCCACGTTGTCCACCTCTGTCTGAATTACTCTTTCCCCCTCTGTAAGATTTGTTTGTGGATCGATTATAGGATGTGGAATCAACAGATGTGGTGTTAGCTGTCATGGTTAGGGCAGTTTTTTGTGGATTGGTGAGAGATTCATGGCTTAAGAGAGAGCTATATATTTGTTGAGAGGTTAAGGGATCTGGTCTCATAGTTAAGCTAGTCTGGACAGATTCATATTCTGGACCAAGGCCAGAAATGATATAGGAACATAGTTGAAAATCTATGAGGGGTTCACCTGCAGCAGATAAAGCATTTGCCAGAGATTTCATTTTCTTGAAATATTCTGTTATAGTGTCACTGCCTTTTTGCATGTTTCCACGTTACACACGAATCTGCATTGCTCTAGCAGCAGATTCAGCTGCAAACATCTCTTTAACCATGATCCATGTGTCTGTAGCGTTTTCACATTCTACTATAGTGCCAATAATCGACTCTGATAGGGAAGTGTTAATTACCGACATGACCATCTGGTCATATTGCTCCCATTTTGCTATTCTGCCTGATTCTCTGTTGGTTTTGGGTTTGAACCGTCGATCCAGCCAAATAATCCATGGCCTTTTAAGTATGGTTCAACTTGTTTTTTCCAGGTGGGATAGTTCTCAGAAGTGAGCTTAATAAAGTTTGATAGAGGGGAGATCAGAGAAGGCATAGAGATGGAGCTTGAACCTGTACCCGATATATTTCCTGCGCTGGTGGAGGACGAGTCTGATTCTGTTGACACCATGAAGAACCAGAAGCAGCAGCAGAAAGGAGCACGTAGCTCTGATACCATATGAAAACTCACATACATGTGCGAGAATAACAAAGGAGGCACAGAAAACATTGAATCAATTCATTCTGTATTCATTGATTGTCTGCGGTTGTGTACAGTATGTATATTTATAGTAGGGTTTTCTTTAGACATCAAAACGCTGTGTACTGGGACTTTACACTTAAACAGACTGTATAAACAATTTACTGCTATTCTAATGTATCGTGGGATGGACTTGGACTGGGCTTGGGCTGGTCAATGATCTGTGCTTTGTTAGATTGAAGGGGGAACTTGATCAAAGGTGGAGTGCTGGTGCTGGAATATTTTGGGCGTTTGTTTTTTTGGGAATTAAAGTGAGTGACAGCTACCGTTGCTTCTATCTAGGGTTTTTTGTTAGTTGGTTTTTTATAGAGCAAGAGTTTTGGAAGGGTAAGACTAGGTAAAAAAGAGTGTCAAAAAATGCCATTACCAGAAGATCTCTCATGTCAATGCACACGAATTCTTAGCTACATGCTATTGTAGCTATCTATAGCTACATTTAGGGAAAGTTTTGTAATTTAGCTAAGTTGGAAGTGACAAACGTTCAAACGGAGGGAGTGAGCACGTGCGCTGCATTAGTTTTTTCATTTTGCATTTTTTATTTTTTTTAAAAATTATTTTTTTCTTTCTTTATCACAAAAAAATTAAATAGTTGTTACGTTTAATATATAAGTCCAAAATGAAAAAAAATTATATCATTGTTCATCTAAATTTGAGCTCTTCGAAACAAGACCAATCATGATATGTTTTGACAATTTTTTAAAAAAATATTTTTTAACACACTAAATGATAATATGATTCATTAATTTTGTATTATGATTCATTAAAATTGATATTATGATTCGTTAAGCAATAAATGGTGAATTCAACGTTTTTAACTTTCCTAGGGTGGTTTTGGGGTGTTTTGGGGTAGGGTAATCTATTTGGAATTTGTTATGTACTTTATATTGTAGCAACTAACTCAACAGGTTTTTAGGGTTTACCCGCCACTACAAACCCTAAAAATGTCTTTGACATTTTTTAGCTTTCTTGTGGTGGGTTTTAGGGTGTGTGGGGTTAGGGTAATCTATTTGGAAGCCGTTATATACTTTAATGTGAGAATGTACATATTTTAATGTGAGAATGTACATGCTTTAATGTGACGATGTACATGTTCAAATGTGAGAATGTACATGTACAATTATGAGAATGTATATGTTTTAATGAACATTTTACATATTTGTATGACCGTTGTACAAATGTTCTTCCTTATAAGTACAAGTTTTAATCTAAGGATGTACATATTTAATTATTCGTACAGGTTTATATGACTATCTATATGTTTTTAATATACTTGTTTTTAAGTGGATGTACATGTTTGTGAACATTTGTACATGTTTGTATGACCATCTGTACAAATTTTCTTTTACGTTCTGTGCTCCATACATGTAAAATTTTTTTTTAAAGTTGTCAAAATATATTTATGACTGGTCTTGTTTTGAAGATCTTGAATTTAGGTGAACAATGATATAATTTTTTTAATTTTAGACTTAGAATTAAAAATTACAATAATTTAAAGGTTTTGTGATAAAAAGGTAGAACAATCTTAAAAAAAGAAAAAAAAAACAAAAACAAAGCGTAGGCGCGCCGGGGGCGCTTTAAATTAAAAAAGGATGAAGCGCGCCAAGGATGCATCCATAGCCCAGACACTCTGTTATCAAAATGTGAGAAGTGAAGTATAAGCTGCAGTTCAATTTGAATAAATTCTTTTAAAAACACTCATGAAAACTCGACGTAAATTAAGATGTTTTATTAGTAAAAAGATGTATTTCAAAATAAACAAGATGAAAATAAATAAATAAAAAGGAAAGAAACAAGTGAACAATAATAATAATAACAACAAGGATGATTATAAATAAAGGTGGACGTGAATAAATTAAAGATACGTAAAAGTAAATGAGATAAAAATATATGAAATAACTAAATTGAAAACAAGGGAAAACAGATAGATAAATTTTTTGATAATTGAGGGCACAAGGCCTGAATATAGGCAATAGCCTAGAGGCCGCTCAAACGACCAACAGAACACAGCTATAACAAAGAAGGAAACACCGCACACATACCTCTCTAGACAGTCAAACAAACTGCAGAACACTCTTTACTATCTCGCTTTGGCTCTAGCCTTGCTTCTAGTTGTAGCCTTACTGATACGAGAGAACTTACTAAAACCCATTAAACCTTTCTTAGACCCCACACTCTTTCTAGCACTACATCTAGAGATGGAGCGCGACTCGCTAGCTGCATCGGCTTCAACCTCAACCTTAGACTCTTGACTTCATTGTCGTGGACTAGCTCTGTGCTCCCGAATGATTTCTTCAAAATTATTAAGGGCAAGACCTTCATCACGCACTTGGCATCCAAGCTTCTTCGCCAGTAAAAGCATTTGCCTTGCTTCCTCTTTGACAAAGTCCTCCTCGGGGCATCCCGTCGGCTGAGAAAGTCCACCACCCGGCTCAAAGCCAGGGGGAAACTCCGGCTCTTCGAACAAGCTCCTAAGAGCTTCACCATCCCCTTCTACATCAGCCTGATCCAACACAAAATCCGGTATCAAATTCTCTGCATCATCTGATGTACATCCAAGGTCCAACTCAAACCCTAACACCTCTCGAGTATCCCTCTTGTCACTCCGTTGACTTTCTTCTTCCGACCCCGTCCAACCTTATCTTAGCAACTCATCCGCAATAGGGTCAGGAGCTAACTCTTTAGTCACCACCGGCTGACGAATAGAGACAGGCGCACGACCCTTAGCCGTCATAGCATCGGTCTGAGGGCCACAAGTAGGGGCACATGGTAGGGTCGGCCCGCTTTGGCCATGACCAGCCTGGCCGTAGCCAAAAGAGGCATCCCACCCATACCTGTCGCAAAGGAATTAGGCCACTCACTTCCCCATCCATACCCATGGCCCCACATCCCAGACTGGTCCAGGTAATAGAACAGCGCCCCAGCCCAGTAACCATTATACGGGTAAGTCCAGCCCAAGTAACAATTATACCACTGCCCCCCGGCCCCATAAGTGACATCGCTTGGGCCCCCTGCCTCTACGGATCTATTACCCACGCCTGTCTCGGGAATACCTTTGTCGGACCTTGAACAATCTGTCCGCTCAACTGTTCCCGACAACGTCCACCCCACACCTGTTTCACACCCCTTGGAACTGTTCATCACAATTCGAAAATCGGCGCGACCTTTTGACTCTCCCCCGACCTCACCGCGGTCAATCACGAAGCTAATCATCACGCCGTCCACCACCACTTCGAGATTGTCACCGATCTCGACCCTTCTAACACCACTACTCCCAGATTGGAGTAGCCTGCCCCGGTTGTCTTCCTGCCTCGAGATGACACCGGCACGACCAGAATCTGGACCGCCACCGCCAACCATGTCCCCAACAACAGAGCTACCCGCAACTGGTGGAGCCACCACCGGCCCCTTCCTCCACTCTACATCTTGACGGACCGCCTACAGCCAACACTCTGAAATGGAAACTTAGTCCGGCGTGCGAAAATCCTATGGCCCAGAAAAAGCCTACCATTAGCTTTAACAATCGCCTCCTCCACCAGCGAAGCATTAGCCATTCGCACCAACGCGAACGCCAGACGGGAAAACTTGTGCTTCTTCCTCGAGATGAAGATGTCCTCAACACCATTATCCATCCTTAGGAACCATCGGATAGCTCGGGAGTCGACCTGGTAGCTGAGGTTGTCTAGAAACAGCGTACAACCAAGTCCATCCGAAGCAGAGCTACCTTCGCCACCTTCTCCTTTCTCGCCTAGGGATCGCGATCCAGAATCCCTGGCTGAGGAATCGCCTCTTTGTCGGTGCGCCCAACTGCTACCGCGTCCAACTCCGCCCTCGATCACCGATGTCGGTGCGCCCAACTACGAGAATATCTTCCTCGTCGCGACTCCGTCCTCGAACGTTGATGCAGGTGCTGTCTGGAGCATCGGGACTGCCAGGACAGGGACACGTCGCTTCGCCTTCGATGTCTCGACCGCCGCCTCCTACGACGTGAGCTGCTCGGGATTCCGACTGGAACTGCGGCTCGACCACCTCTCACCAGCTCGCGGCCTTTTCGGCTTCCTATCCCTCTCCAACTCTCGCTCTCTCATGGTTAACTATTTATCGGTATATTGTTATTTGTAATTGTCTGCTAGCTATTGCTAGATCTCCACAACATACAAGTCATTGAATTCTAAAAAAAATCAGATAGATAAATAAAACAGATTAAATAAAAAAAAGATGATAAAATAAATAAAAATAGACGGATTTAAAATTGTATTGTTGTTGGAAATTCATTTGTTTTTCTAAAATGTTTAGAAATGGATTTAAAATTTTCATTATAAAACTATTGTTTCATTAACGTATTTTGAGATAGAAAAACGAAGACCATCTTACTTATTTGTTTTTCCAAATTTTAAAACAAGGTGAAAATTATTGGTATCTACACAACCAACTTTTATCCATCTTGTCTACTTTACCAAACTGGGACATCCGTTAAGTGTAGAATCGCAATGGATTATACATAAACAGTGATTCTGTTATACGCATACGACGAGTTATGTGTGGGTGCCAAAAGAAATGTGAAATACACTATTTTGAATTGTTAATAACCAAGCCAACTAGAATAAAACGTATGACAAAACTCATTTTCCATATTAAAAATTGACTACTTCCTAATAGTTCCTCCTAGATCATGTATGACCGGGGTGTCGTGAAATTTTTATCATCCCCGACTATCAAGAAAGGAATCTTTTTTATTATTTTATTTGAAAAAAGAAGTCAACATTATCCTTCCTAGCAACAAACTTCTTTGTCACTTGTGCAGCTGGATCATCATTAATCAACACCAGGGTATACCGAACACGCAGTCTTTTTAGCGATCATAGCACACCAAACTTTCAACCTTTTGTAATTCAAACTAGGTGTTGATGCTATTTTGATCGACAAACTCAATATAATACTGAAGATCTTTACGTGCTTAGTCTTGAACTGAAAACCGGAGAAAAAGATAAATATCTATTTAGATTTACTTTAGTCATTAAAATAAAGAAAATCTTTAAATAGATATTCTTGTAGTTTTAGATTATAAATTGAAAGAGAAAGGTTAGGTTAGCATAAGCGGTGAAGAGAGCAATATTGGAATAACAAAATCGAAAGTAGCGCTTTACATTGCTAGGTAAAGACTACGAGATGAGTGATTTCCAAGAAGAACAAAAGCACAGAAAGTGGGAGTTATAGTTCTTAGTGACATTGTTAGAATTATAATTCTAACGTGGTTAGAGAAGCTAAGTTCTCGTGTGATTGTTGAGAAGGATTTCTCAATGTGAGGGTTCTGTATCTAGTGTGATACATGAGATTTATATATTGTATCTAGTGTGATACGTGAGATTAATTCTATATTCAATAACGTGTTTTTAGCACTTCTACTCTTCGTCCTCTCAGTTCGGAACTCACCTGGTAGGAACTTTCAATTAGTATTAGAGCAAGGTTCCCCTTATTGTAGAAAATAATCTTCAGGGGAGATCGAAGATGAGTTCCTACGTACTGAGTAAAACTTCAAAAGCTCACAAAATTCAACTACACCAGTTGGTGTGAGCAGATGGAAGACCAGTTGATTTCGATTGACTTTAACTATGGCACTTAGTGACAGAAGGAGATCTTAAACCCAATATCGAAGAAAATGGAGTTTCCAAAGAAAAATAAGGGCTAGCTGGAACGAGAATGACAACAAGATGATTAGCAAAAATAGACAAACACATAGAATTATTATGTCGTCACTGTCAGACTCAGACCAATAGAAGGTGATGGGATTACGTACTGCCAAGGAAGTATGGGAATTCCTCAAAACAGCATATGCTAGAACTGATTCTGTCAAAAAGGCGAAAGGAAAACAACTCAAAAGACAGTTCGAAAATTTTAAGATGATGGAAGAGAAGACAATCTCACAAACACTAGAAAGATTTGGTAAGATACTGTGTGAGCTCAAGACTATAGGAGAGATGATCCCTAACAATGTTGTTAATGAGAGATTTCTCGATAGTTTATGTAAAGAATGGCTAAATTTCACCACTCTCCTGGAATTTACAAAAGATTTGTCCAAGTTAACTTTTGAAGAGTTGGGTTCAAAGCTGACAGTCTATGAAGGCAAGATGAGAGGAGAGCTAGTGAGTTGAAGTGTGAGTAAAGACATAGCCTTAAAGGCTAAGAAGGTCTCAAATGAGACAGATGATGAGGAATTAAATGAGGATGAGGAGATTACCATGACTCCAAATGGAATTAGGAAAATATTCAGTGGTAGAAGAGGCTTAAGGTCAAGGTCGAATAAGTATAAATCCAAAAAGGAGCAAATTATATGTTTCCGAGGCAACAAACCAGGACATGTGGTTTAAAATTGTACTCTTAAACCAAAGGAGAGCTTTCGAGAGAAGGTTAAGAAATTCATTGAAGCTGCAGCAGCAGCAGCCCGGGACAAGATGTCTCAGACTCAGAGACAGAAGAAATGGCACAGGTATGTTGAATGCCGTAACTGAAGATGATGAGAAAATCAGTGTAATCTCGGATGAAAACTTCTGCATGATGGCAAGCGAAGGATGACAAGGAGTCATTGAAGGAGAAGAGGTAAGTCTTGAACTCATTAAAGATGCTTTTAATTCTTTGTCAAAGAAAGAGTTAGTTAATTTGTTGGCTACTGTTGTTGCTAAGGTTAAGATGTTATAAGAAAAACTGTAAGAGAAAGATCTTTCTAGAAATGATACTCCTGAGTTCAGAACTGAAAACAATTCACAGATAAAATTTATCAAACATTTGACTCAGAGGATTGCAGATTTGCCTAGTTGGGAACAATATGAGTTTAAGTATATTCAGGATAGGAATGAAAGTTTAATGAAAGAAAATGAAATCTTGTCAAATGCTCTGGTAAAGATTAAGAGAGAAAAAATATAACCTCACAAGAAAATCCCGTTTGGTATATTGGAAAGGTTAACTTGACACGCATGTTAACAGGGAAGAAAGGGTGTGATAAAATCCAAGAACATAGTTTGCCAGTGAAACCTTATAAATCAAAACCCAACAAAAATCAATACTTTTGTCAAATTTGTCATAAATACGGACAAAGTATAGGCTTTATAGGAAGTTAAGTTACAGAAGTACAAACTGGACACAGAGAAATTATTCTCAGTCAAGGACTCAATCTCAATCCAAGACTCACAAGTACTGGAACAACATCTCTGGTGTACAAAGAGTTAGGCACAAAAAGATCTGGGTACCAAAGACTAACAAGTTACCATTTGATCTCAGGGATTTGCAACCACACAACAGGATATTTGGTAATTAATGGACAGTGGTTGCTCCAGACACATGAGTGGAGATAAAATAAAGTTCAACACACTTGTTGAACATAGAGGAGGAAAGGTAACCTTTGGTAATAATGGTAAAGGGATAATAATTGGGATAGGTACAATTGGTGAAGAACATTACATTGAACAAGTTAGTCTTGTTAGCCATGATCTACTTAGTGTTTCTCAAGTCTGCGATAAGGTCCCTCAGAAGTAGTTTTTAACTCAGAAGGTATTATAATTCGTAACAAAGAAACACAAGAAGTGTTACTTCAAGGATGTAGAATTGGAAATCTCTACATGATTTACGTTAACAATCAGAAAAACTTAACATGTCTCACAGTTAAGGATGATGACAACTTAATTTGGCATCGAAGGTTGGGACATGCTCATCATTGGCAAATTAACAAGCTGAGAATAAAGGAATTGGTCAATGGACTTCCTCGGAAGAAACTTGATCATAATACGATCTGTGAAGATTGTGCCTTGAATAAACAAACCCAAGTTCCTCATACTTTAAAGAACATTGTCAGTAGCACTCAAACTTTATAGCTTCTTCACTTGGATGTAATGGGTCCTATGAGAGTGCAAAGGAGTTCTAGAAAGAGATATACTTGTTGTAGTCGATGATTACTCAAGATATGCGTGGACAATCTTACTTCATAGCAAGGATCAAACATTTGACAAAGCGAAGATCTTAGTAACTCAGCTTCAAACTCAGACAGAGAACAAAGTCAAGGGTATACGGACAGAGCAAGGAACGGAATTCTTAAATCAAAAGTTTGATTAGTTCTGTACTAACAAAGGTATAACACATACTTACTCAGCGGCAAGAACAACACAACAAAATGGTGTTGTGTAATGAAAGAATCGGACACTTCAAGAAATGGCTCGTACCATGTTGAATAGTAGTGGTATATCTCTAAGCTTTTGGGGTGAAGCCATAAATACAGCATGTTACATTCTTAACAGAGCACTAATACGTCCGATCTTGTCCAAAACACCCTATGAATTGTTCAAAAGGTGTAAACCATCAATATCTCACTTAAGAGTGTTTGGATGTAAATGTTATATCCTAAACCATGGGAAGGATGATCTGGGAAAGTTTGACAAAAGAAGTGACGAGGGTGTTTTTCTTGGATATTCTAAGAGTAGTAAGGCCTACCGAGTATTTTACAAACATACCTTGATAGTTGAAGAATTAGCCAATGTCAAATTTGATGAAAGCAACTTTGGATGAAGAATATCTCAAGAAGTAATGAATGATCTGTTGAACCTAGTGGACGGAGGAACAGAAGATCATGAAATCTCGGGAGGAGAATCTGAAGAAGAACAAGTTGCATTTGACAACCCGACAACATCAGCCCAGAACTAAAAAATGCAGCCTTCAAGATCGTTGGCTCCTGAACCTATTAGAGTACAAAATACATAAACAAGACATCATCTGACTACTAGAAATGCACCGGGCATAGTCATTGATAATATTTTGTCAGATCTGAACTCAAGTGTTCAAGCCAGATCTACTACCCAAAATTTCTGTGCATTCTTTGGATTTCTGTCTGTAATGGAGCCAAAGATAATAAAAGAGGCATTAAGAGATGAGGATTGGATCAATGTGATGCATGAGGAGCTAAATGAGTTGGTAAGGAATGATGTGTGGGAACTTGTTCCAAGACTAGAAAGTCAAAATGTCATAGGCACAAAGTGAGTCTTCGGGAACAAACTTGATGAAAGTGGACAAGTATCAAGAGACAAAGCTTGACTAGTTGCTAAAGGCTATAATCAACAAGAGAGGCTAGATTTTTATGAAACTTATGCTCTAGTAGCACGGATTGAAGCAATTCATTTCTCATAGCCTTTGCAGCATCTCATCGTTCACTCTATATCAAATGGACGTTTGTGCATTCTTAAATGGACACCTCAAAGAGGAAGTATATGTCTCTCAACCCCCCAGGTTTTGAAGACTCTGCCAGACCAGACCATGTTTATCGTTTGAAAAAAGGCATTATATGGATTGAAACAAGCACCTCGAGCTTTGTATGAGAGACTAACTGCTTTTCTCCTTGATCATCACTTTGTCCGAGGAAATGTAGATCGCACATTGTTCATTAAACAAAGTGGAGCTGATAAACTTCTAGTACAAATTTATGTAGATGATATAGTGTTTGGACTTGCCAGTTATAGACTAACACAAGAGTTTGCCTTGATGGTGACACAAGAATTTCAAATGAGCACATGGGTGAACTCACATTCTTCCTTGGACTGTAAATCAAACAAACTTTGAGAGGAATGTATATTAGTCAAACTAAATATACATTGGAGCTTCTATCAAAGTACAAATTTACTGAGAGTAAACCTATATCCACACCAATGTCAACCACCTTACGACTGGACTTGAGTATGAGACTGAAGGTGCAGATCCAAAGGTGTACAGAGGAATGATATGATCTCTTCTCTATCTCACTGCAAGTCGACCAGATATCATGCAAAGTGTATGCTTTTGTGCCCGATTTCAGTCCATTCCAAAACTGCCTCATGTCAAGGCCGTGAAAAGAATCTTCTGTTATCTGCAAGGAACCACAACGTTATGGCTTTTCTATACTGCTGGAACACTTCCTACCCTCACAGCTTATACTGATGCTGATTTTGGTGGATCTCTTAATGATCAAAAGAGTACCACTGGAATAGCACAGTTTCTGGGTTCAAATCTCATAGCATGGTCATCACGGAAACAAACATCTATCACTCTGTCCACAACTGAAGTAGAGTACGTTGCAGCAGCAGCAGCTTGTTGTGCATAAGTCTTGTGGTTACATCATCAACTAGAAGATTACGGTCTCTCGTTTATACCAATTATAATATATTGTGACAACACAAGTACAATCGAACTCACAAAGAATCTTGTTCACCACTCCCGTTTTTAACACATTGACATACGTCATCATTTTATTCAAGATCATGTGAACATGGAATCATTACTTACTACATTGCACCACAGACAAACAACTAGTTGACATATTTACCAAGCCTTTTCCCAGAGAAACCTTTGAAAAACTTAGGTTTGAGATAGGTATGATCGATACCATATGAGGTACAGTTTTTTTCTTTTTCATGACTTTCTTATTCTTTACTGTTTTGATCATGTTTAATTTATTTCTTTAGTCAGTTTTGAACTCAAGTTTTAAATAGTTTTTTTTCTTCTCTTTGTTTATTCTTGTTCATAGTTATTGGGTAATGGTGTTTCTTCCATTTTTTTTCCTGACAGACTTATATAATCAACGATTGGAAACAAGTTAGCATGGTCAAGTCCACACTCAAGTAGCACTTTATACCCTTGAGATCAGAACTCATATATGAGTGAGTAGTTTCATGATATTTTCTTTTTTTTAACAAGTAATCGAATACTAAGTAGCTCGGTCGTATCCAAAAGTCTGCATGGGTCGGAATTAAAGAATGAACAAGGTAAGAGACTCCTATGCTCACTTTGTCTCAACATAATTTGGCCTCGCTCATCTGGCTATTAAGTCTTAAAAGATGCTTTATCATCTAACTTCCTAAGGGTATCTACTATGGGCAAGTTGACCCAACTCCGTTACAGAGATGAGGAGAATAGTCAAGGTGCTGAGACCAACCTTACAAAAAGAGTGCCTTCAAAACAAATAAAACCAACATAAATAAAAGGTGCCTTCAGTTTTGTGTGAGTATGAGTCTGTGACAATGAAAGATAGAGTGGAATATGACTTTACTTCTTGCCCCTTGTCTTTTCAAAGGAAACATAAAAGGAAGATTGATGAAGATAAGAAATGGAATCGTGCTACTTAGTACTTCATTCTTTTATAAATCAATGTTTCTTGAACTTGTCCTGAAGTTATCTCATACTCCTCCTAAGATCTCCTTGAACTAAGACATTGACTGGGCTATCTTGTTCTATATCGCTGACTTATGTACCTCTCAGTCCATGACTGAAAAATAGGATTTGAAATTATCCATCCCATAACCGGAACATATGTATTTCAAGTTTATTGTTTTACTTTTCTTTCTTTTTTCTCTTCTTCTTTCTTTCTTCTCGCGATTTTTTTTCAAATCATTTCTATCCTATTTCTGCTTCAATACCTCTGTTACTCTAAACCCTTCATCTTCTCTCACACTAGTATCGTCATCCTGTTCCGGAACTGAAATCCAATTTGTAAATCCACCTTCAATTCTCTGATGGATTCCTTCGACCAGCAAATTCTTGAGGACGTACAACCTCTTGCTATCGAAAAACCCGATCATCTTGAAGACACTCCGTAAAACCCTGATGCCAGCTTAAAACCCTCACCTGAGGTTGAAGTCACTTCAAACCCTAAGGAAGACGTCGTACTCTATACAGACGATGAATCCTCTGCAACTCCGACGGTGACAAATCAACCATCACCTCCGCCTGCTGCTCCTGTTCGATGTCGTCTTCGAACACTGGCTAAGAAATCCACCGTCAGACCGGAACCCACCTCATCGACAAACTCCAAGCGCAAGACTACTGAGTCCTGCTCCAAAGAAACGATCATCCAAGAGACTGAAATCGGTGGGTAAATCGCTATCCAAGGCGAAAGCAAAGGAGTCTCAGCAAGAGAAGGCGCTCAATCCTGATCGTAAGTTCCCTTAAAAACCAATTTTTGGTCATGCTTTGCGGGAATCTTATATAATTCCTGGGAAACTTTTGGATTGTGACTGGTTGATCAAGAATTCATTAGAATTGTTAAGTGATATGCTAAAATTTCAAGGCTGGGAAAAACTGTTCAATTCTGAGAAAACGTACCACCCATAATATTTGTTTCCCTTTGTGGAAATATGGAATTTGTCTCTCCATTTTCAAGACAGAGAAGATGATCATCTCGTCGGCATGGCTTGCCATGATCTTGGAAGTCCCACTGGATGGGTTAGCTGAGTTTAATACTTAGAAGATAGAGGTTGCTTCTCAAACTGATGTTCATACTTATTTTGCTCTGCCCTTGCGAGTTCTAAACTGAAACATTATCCACAGCGAGATCTAGGAGTTCGCCCTCGTCTGCTTCATTTGATTTCATACCAATGTGTTTTTCCCAGATCAGATATGCGAGACAAGGTCACCCCTGTGGATCTAGCCGTAATGTGGTGCCTAGATAAGAAGATTCAGCTTTCCTTGCCCCGCATTATAATCTCAACCCTCTATTCCATACCCATTATGCCTGACCAAAGTTCTTCGTCATCTTGATATTCCTTTGGAAGATGCTTACTCTATCTCGGTTCAACCTTCTAACTACCTGGCTATGCAGACACTGTCCAAGATGGGACTCGAATGACTCAATCTGGTTGGCAGTTCAAGACAACAGTTCATCTTGAGTCCAGAACTGAGCAGGCACCTGCTCCAGACCTAGTTCTGCATAATCTTGTCCAGTCCTTAATTACCTTAGCAAGTGACATGGAAAAGCGCTTGATGGACAAGATAAGCCAGATTGAAGAGAAGTTAGAATCTTTACTTACTGCAACAAATTCTTCTTCGATCCCTTCAAAAAGTTCTAATGTTTGACAGGATTATATCCTACCCTCCCCTATTTACATAATGACAATTTATATTTTTTGTGATGCTAGACATCTTCTACTGTGTTTGTGTTTGATTCCCTTTTTGATGTGGCAAAAGGGGAAAAAGTCTAAGTCGGTTTGATATATTCTGGATATTGGTATGATAGATGGTTTGATGGATACAATCTGCTTTATTTCATCTGCTCTATTTCATTACAATTTTTTTTCTGATAGATATGATCTGATAGAACTTAAACTCTATTTCTTCTAAAAGAATTTTCTTTGAATCATCTAAGTGATTAAGATATAATATATAATGTTGAGTTCTAGACTAAGTACATGAAAGTACAGAATTCAGGGGGAACAAGTACGAAATTCAGGTGAACAATGAGAATCTAACGAAAGCTCAGAACACAAAAGAAGAAAAGAACTGACAAGAACTCAAGGGGAATCTATCTCAACTAAAGAAGAATTCATTTCAGTTCAAGACTCAAATAGTTTGCCGCATCAAAAAGGGGAAAACCGTTGATGCTATTTTGATCGGCAAACTCAGTATGATACTGAAGATCGTTACGTGCTCAGTCTTGAACTGAGCACCGGAGAAAAGATAAATATCTGACAAGTAGTTATTCTCGTAGTTTAGATTATTAATAGGAAAGGTTAGGTTAGCAGAAGCGCCAAAGAGAGCAATATTAGAATAACAAAAGCACAGAAAGTGAGAGTTATAGTTCTTAGTGACATTGTTAGAATTGTAATAAAATTCTAACGAGAGTGATTGTTGAGAAAGACTTCTCAACGTGAGATGCCCTTAGTTATATATTCAATAATCATGTTTTAAGCACTTCTACTCTTCGTCCTCTCAGTTCGGAACTCACCCATAGGAACTTTCACTAGGCCTTCCTTTTCTTCAATAAGAAATACAGGAAAGCCTTCCAGAGTATTCAAAAATTCTGCTGGGGTGTAATATGTTTTATCCTAAATCACCCAAAAAAAAACACAGTAGGATAAGATGTAGAATAATAGACGGGTTGGATTCTGCTTTTGAGAAGAACAAAGACTCGTCTTTTCTTCGTATTTTTGTTGCCCATGGACCATGAGACAGTATCTTCTTCCAGCATCAACTGCAGACCATGAGACAATATCTTCTTCCAGCATCAACTGCAGACCACAGAAATCAAGCACTTCAAACAGGATCAAATCACGGCAGTTTCATTACTTATGATAAGAGAACTATTCCAAGGTCTTTTTTTGACCGAAGGAAGACATGACTTACAAAGAAAATACAACACAACGATTAGAGAAGACAAAGATAATATTTTGTGCATTTGCAGGACGAGGAGCTACATTACCCAAAACACAAACATGAAATCGATCAACTTCCAGAATCACACTCGTCAATCGATCTAATACATCTCTTAGAAAGAACATACAACACAACGATAGAAGGTAAAAACAACCAAAGCATGAATGAGGATCTTACTTATTAGTTATGTTGTTGTTCCGGTAAAAATACAGCTCGAGAAAAATCACATCATCTCATATGAGCTTGTTGGGCCTCAGAGGGTCCTTTCTCCATTTCCTTCTGATCGATCTTAGCTTGACTGATCCCAGCACTGGATTCCGCTTCAACTTTATCAAGAACAGCCTGTTTGTAAGCAGCTCCCATCATCTGTATCTTTTGTTTTTCATTCTCTAGTTGCATATTGATGATATTCTCTGCCTCTTTGTCGAGTGGTTTAAAGTAGTCGTTTATTGCAGCTTCCTGAAGGAAGTATGTAAGGATACATCTCAGATATTCAAATGCATCATGCAAGCATAACCTAACATAAGTGAAGGATGACCACCTTCAACTGGGTGAAAATGACATCAAATTCAACAGAGATTAAGCGAAGAGCGCAATACAAATGCTAGAGGGTGTGAATAAGACAATGCACCTTAATCAAACAGAAAAGCTCACTTTTAGACATTTTATGATGAACAGAAAATCATAACAAGAATATTCCAAGATTCTTTTCATTCTCAAGTATAACAAATGAGTATAGTCTGCAACCTAAATTCACCACTGAAGCAGCTTGTGATGATGACAGAGTTTAGCAACGCACTCTATTGTTTCAAACTCCTCTTTGTGTTGGTCGAGATTATTTTATGTAACTAATCACAACTAGATGCACTTACTGTGTCCTCCAACTGCTTGTTCAGGTTATGCATTTCCTCGACCATCCGCCGAACCTCAGACAATATGATTTGTTCAGGAATCTTTCTCAAAGCTTCCTTTTCTTTTGAGCCTACAGAAGAAAAAGAAAAAAATCATGTACAATGCTATAACAGAAAGCTCCCAGGGAAGGAATATCAGACTCAGCACAGAATTATCATAGGCATGTTCATTCACAGCCATACCGTGCATGCAACCACATCATTTCTGCATCTTTTATGCGTTTATAGTTGTCTGCTATACTTATGATTTTTTTCATACAAACTATGCTTGGTGAATTTGGAATAGCAGTGGTTATTAGAGCACAATGTATCTACAAGCTGCAACTGTGATATTATAACTAGCAGCATGAGAAAGTTCTACACAAATCATAGAATTAATAAGTAATCCTTATAATATGAACAAAATAATTGTTAGCCAGTCTATCAAAGTTACTATTTGTGACTCAAAATGTAGACATCAAAACGACACTGGATGCCTCAGTGAACAAGTATCTAAGCAGACCTTCCTTCCCAGGATAGCCGAATGCCTGTTTGTAGCAATCATTCCAGAAGAAATTACATTCCACCTACCCGAAATTCCAGGAATCTCTTTCATCTTCCATTTCAATTGACAGCATTCCTCATACGACTAGAGTAACTGCAGTTTGTAATATAGTTGTCCATCCACTTGAACTTTTATTTCATGCCCGGACAATCTAAGAGATTAGATTTGACCTTTCCAAAGTTCTTTGTCAGCCAATAGAGGACACGACTTAGCCTTAAATCCGGGTTCATCATTCCTCCAGTCAAAGATTTCAGCCTAAGCAATCATACTCTCAGAATCACAGAACCTAGGGAGTTCACATGTCCAAGAAGGAACATACGAATTGAAAAAAATTAGATGATGAGTTATCTAAACAATCCCAGAAATCACTGGCCGTAAAGCATATCAACGAGAATCTGAGGCAGAGGAATCAAATTCGTACCAGTTCAACACAATTGAATCTGATTTTAAAATAACCGGAAACAATGAACAAAGTAAAGGAGCAGACTAAGCTAACCCAAGATTCCCGAGAGAATGAAAAACAGGAAAAATAGAATAGCAAAAGCAAGGTGAGAAAAGAAGGGCACCAAACCGCTTTCACGCGCTGTTCGAGCTGCAATCTGTAAGATCGAATACGTCGTTCTTCGTATCCAGAGAGCACCCGTACATAAAACATTGCTTTCCTTCCAAAATCTATCAGCTTGTTCATCTTCCCAGAGTCTTTCTCCCATGACCTATATGTTGTTCAGCTCGAGTTTTTCTTCTAAAAGACTATCGAACTCCTCTTTGGCCCCAAGCGAATTTCGAGTCTACAAGATCCGACCCACAACTAAGCGCGAGAAGACTGAAAGACAGGGAAAATTAACACGAGGTGGAGATGATTTTGCTCACTTTCCGGTTTCCAAGTTGATGTCTGAACAGAGTCTTGCTGATCAGTCCCCAGTCTCCCCCGTTGTTCTTCTGACGCTGTGGCCGTGTTCTGGTTCTGATGAGGGCGACGCAGTGCGATGGGAAGACTGAGGGAGAGGAAGATAAAACGCCAAGTTTTGCTCTTATTTCGGGCAAAATGACAAGTTACAATGGGTGTCAGCATTGGTTCAATTTCAATGCCAGCTTTGGGTCGACTTTGTTTATGAAAAAACCATTACTTTTTTTTACGAATGCCGCGTCGGTGAGTGTTGATTGGGACTGAATATAGTCGGGAGAACCACAGTTCAATACCCTGTAATGACTATTAGGGGAGGATTGAAACCTACCTATCTAGGATTGATATGTGATTTAAATGTAGTCCAATAACACGAGGCGGGTGGTAGAAAAAAAACGATATTTTTTAATTTCTTACACTATCAAGCTCATCAATTTTTTTAACAGATTCATAAAATATTCGGTTACACAAAGTCTTAGCGCCTCTTTTTAGTAACTTTAATTTCAATTAGTGAAGATAAAATAAAAAATGGTTTTTGTGGATTTTTGTTTTATATGTTACAAGTTAATATGCTTTCTTTCGAAAAAAAAGTAAGTTAATATGCTGGATTGTTTTTAACCGATAGTGTGATGTAGTTAAGTTAGGACCCAAAATGTTAACTTCGAAGTTTAAATCAATAAAAAAAATTCTTTCGACTGGAGCATTACGATTCAATATATAAGGTAACAATTACAAAATGCCATGATCAAACACAAACTACTGACTTTCTAACTTGGCTACACCACCACACACATCTAACCTGAGACTTACCACTTATTGAGATTCCATCATATCATTCAAAATCAAAAACCCTAAACATCATCATATGATTATCACCACCACTGTCCCATAACAAGTTATTATCCCATAGTCATTTGTTATCCCACAACCATTCAAAGGGATTTAAGAAACAGAGGAAACCTTAACTATGCATATGAACTTAAAGAGTACATTCATGCCAACAAACCCAAATAATCACGATCTACTGTCCTTAAACATCCTAGCCCTTACTAATCTAACTAATTCCATTGGGCTTCTTACCTCTCTCTACACCCAACTCTGATCCTCCTCTTCCTTGTGAAACTGTCAATGGCTTGTTCCTGCATCTTCATTGTTTGTATGTGGTTTGTCATTAGACACTTTACTGCTTTGTCTTCATCTCCCATGGCAGAAATCTTGCTGCTGCATGTAGATTAAGGCAATTATGCTAAAACTCTATTCCACACTCTTCTTCACAATCGCATTCCAATCAACCGATTGACTGAAAAAACTATCAATATGCTCATATTTTGCACCCGCTTGCCATTCATCATCGAGGCTCTAGTTGATCACCCATGGAATTGCACCCAATCCCCTAACAAAAACATTCATCGTTTCCCCAATTTTTTAGTTAGCAGAACTCCAGGTTCAGGTTATTTTTGTCTAGATAGATTCAACAATTTCTATAGTTCAACACGAGATATGAATTGGCTTGTTCTTTAAATTTCTTTTATGCACTAAACCTTGGTTACAGAAAAGCTCACCTATCAGAACATGCAATTTCTAATCTAGAAATTAGCAAAACACATTTAGGTGAATAAGCACAAAAATTATTAGCCCCTGAAGGTTAACCTAATCTATCCGATTTGATTCTCCAAAGTTTTTATATTAATTAGACCTTTCTACTACTCACCAACCAGCTCGTGATGAGATTTACAAAACAACTTAAATAATTCATGAGATTAAACAAGAAGCGCAAAGAATAACATTAATGCAAACAATCCATAAAGTTCTCGTATATAAACCACAGAGAACAAAGATAAATCATATCCAAATTACAAACAACTATCCCCTAGACTTAATCCTACTTAGCCTGGCATGTTTGCAACACACAGATAGAGAAAACAAATTGAGGATCCATCTAAAGATAATAGAAAAATCTCAAATTCGCTCGACGTCCAGATCTGGAGTTCGTGGTGGGTTGAGTTGAAGATGGTGGTGGAGCTCCCTTGTGCTGCTAGGGTTCTTGGTGTTGTCAAGTGCGGTTGTGGTGTTGTGCGAATTGGTTTGGATGTGAAGCGTGCGTGAGTTGATGTGTGTCCCTGATTGTGTTCTTTATCCTTGTTTTTATAAATAAATGTGCAAGACTAAGCCATGTCCGGCCCTATGTCTAGTTGGGACTCAGCCGGACAGCTCACCCGAACACTTGTAGCTAAGCATCACTTGTGGTCGTTGATATAAGCGACCTGGTCACGTGTCCGGGTGGGCTCAGCCAGACAAGTCACCTGAACACTTGTAGCCACTACAAAAAAACCACCTATTAGTGACACACAAAATGTGTCTGAAAAACCTTGAAAAGTGTCAGTATAGGACCAATTGGGATTTACCGACACAAAAAAAAAGTGTCAGTAGCACCGCAGTTACTAAAGGGTTTTACTAACACAAAATGGAAAAGTCGGTGAAAGGTTTTCATCTATACTGACACTTTGTCTTATGTCAGTGCACCTTTTTTTGACACATTGATCGGGTGTTAACATACACTTTAGGGACACTTATTATTGTGTCAGAGAATTCTATTGTGACATATGATGGTCATTCAATAGGAAATTTATTGACACTATCCGTGTGTTAGTAAATAGCTTTAATGACTAATAGCATAATTTGGTTAACACTCTTAAATGTCTGTAAATTATTCTTTTACCTTTTCGTTGTGATTAACAAGTGTCAATAAAAATCATATTAACATGTCATTACACATTATATATGTAATTTTCTCCATTTGGAAAAAACTATCTATTTATCCTTTATATCGTACGAGAGCATATTCCCTGAATACTTCAATTGAAAAGTATGTTTCAACTTTCAATACAATTAAACTCTAAAAAAACAAAGATCTGTTACAAAACCATAAAAAAGAATGATGGTCTTAATATTAACTTTGAGGTTTAAAGTATGTACAAAATCCCTTATACTCTAACTACATTAAAAATATAATAGTACTACACATTCATATCTAGCATCACCAGGAAACTAAAACTAATTGACAAAATCCATTTTTGGAGGATTTTTCATCCATGCTTCATCCAATCACCTCAATACTTCATGTCTATGAAGAACCTCCAATATTGTTTAGAAACACTTTAGAAAATGAGTATAAAACTATGAACAACTTTCTATACCAATCAGAAACTTAACAGCAGAGATAACTAAAATAAAATGACAACTTTCTACGCAAACCAGCAACTTAAACAACAACAATCAAACCAAACATCTGCTGATCAAGCAATTCAAGGTCCTTAATACCTTGATCTTCACTATGAACTAAAAAGTAGAGGAAATAATTTTCTTACCTTGGCCAACTCCTTCTGTTCAAAATAGCTGCTTGATTAACATTGGATACACTTCTATTTCACAAGAAAAAGTCATCAACAACAACACCATGATTGAAGATTGATAGAAATTGGTGAGAAAGGAAGATTTAGATGTACATGATACAGTAGATGGATTGAAAACATATATACAAGTTATTCGAATCAACTTACCTTAGAGTATATAAATAGCCCAATTTTTTCCGAACTCTGCATGAATAACCAAAAATAAATTAGTTTGACCCCTAGAAGATAGGACAAGAGAGGACTACCAGAGAAACAATTGTGCACAAAATCAACCATAGGTTACAAAATAATCACGTACTTTGTGTTCCTGAGAAAATATGGCTATGCAGAAACTGACTTAATCATGTGTGCAACAAAGAATAAAACGAGTAAGACAACCAAGGTCTCCCTACAATTATGTAGAGGTAAGAACATTTTTTAGTAATTGAATGAGAAAATTAGGATACTTCTGAGTCAGAACCAACAGCTAGGTGTATTTCATTAACTGCACTACTTCACCATCTCCTGAATCAAAAACCAACATAATCGAAAATAGACAATGGGTCTGGAAAATTCAGGACTGAAACGATTCATCCTTTATATATATAAGCGATTCATCAAAGAGCTAAACATAAGGTGATATATATATATATATAGGATATGAATAATGTGTAGTCTGAACAAAAGAATAACTTTTAAAATATTTAAAAAGGCCTCTGATTTCAATCACACTAAAACAATGACAATGGGTCTAGGAAATATATATGAGATAGAAAACAACATTCATTTCCATTCCAGTGTTGTCAATTAGATAGCAAACATCAAACAACATTCATTTGTTATTGAAGAAGACTTCTAATTTCAATCAAATAGCAAACAAGAAGGTGTTTCGGTTAGATATATGAGATAGCAAACATCATTCTTTTGCCATTGAAGAAGGCTTCTAATTTGAATAGAAAAGCAAACAATACTACATGAAGACTGTTATCACACCTACTGTCACAAACTCAATACATATACATATAACCTAGTAATACCCATAAGATTTTATCGGTTAAACAAACAACATCAAATAGCCACAAGTTAATAAATCTTTATTCTGCTGATGACAAAGCAGTACTCATCCTCACTCCTGCAGACATTGTCTAATCATATCATATTTATAGCTCTACTTGTACATCTATACATCTAATTTCCTACTTTTTTGGAAATACAGCTATCTGTTTGTACCTTCCGTTAATATTTCTACTTCTATGGAAGTGAATCACAACTAGCTAGTTAGTTAATTACCACATTAACCAAAATAGTAAGTAGTAGGAAGCACTAGTTATTAAGAATGTAGACTGAACAATTTACACTTCACATACAAAATATACCACAGAGGGAATCGCAGTACTACTTACATTTCAATACAGCAGCAGCCAAGATCAGCGAGTTGTCTCTGTATACAAAGAGAGAGAGAGATTCATTGAGTTGCTTCACATATGCACGATATAATAGAGTCACTCCCCTTGTAATTCTATGTAAACAATACAAAATTGATGAGATTGTACCGTAGAAGATAGAAGGACAAGTGGCGACTACCATAGAAACAACCCTAAGCACACAAAATTGGCTACATGTAAAAACATAATCAATCACATACCTAGGGTTCTTGACTAATGTCCGCATAGTGAAAAAACTGAAAGAGAAGAGTAAGTGGATGAAGAGACAAGGAACACATAGATGACCCTAAAATTGCATACCAATTAAATCAAAGCCTGTAATTGTTGTTTGCTGACCGCTTCTCTTTTTCTCTTCTTCTGCTTGCCAAGATTAATGTCGCGATTTTATTTCTTCCGTTTCACTGCTCGCCAAGAACAACTTGAACAAACAATAGACTAGATGTTGGGGATTTGAGTGGAAATTACTGTGGAAGAAGAGAGGAACCATCAGTTATCGGTAATTGGTTAGGGAGGAAGCAGGAAGTGTGAGAAGATGAGAATTGATCGTGAATTTAGAGTCGGGGAAGACTGTTGCCGCTAATTTGTTGAAGTTAGAATTTGGGTTAGCGCATTTTGTTCGCGGCGTTTTTAATAGGTTTTAGTGACATATTTTAAGGATATTTAGTATAGATAAGTTATATATAATGACTTACTTTTGTAAGAGTTAGTAAAGGTTTCAATTTTATAAATTTGTAATTGTGTAATGTCAGTATAGATCGGATTTATATTGACACATTAATAAAAAAGTCAGTATAAACCATCTAATTTTTAGAGACATTTAACATGTGTGAGTAAAGCATAGTTTTAGTGACACAAAATTATATGTTACAAAATGTGTGAGTCAGTAAATGTAGATTTTCTTGTAGTGAGCATTCAAAGAAGCACCTCAGAGACACATCTGGACACTTGCATCCGGATCTGCAGGGTCGAACATATGGTGTGTTCGGGTCAGGTGCACCGGACAGAGGGTCGGACAAAACTAAACTTCAACTTTTTTAAAACGTCTGATGATTCGGACGGCTTGTTCGAGGCCACAGACAGTAGATCCGGACACAATTACAATTCGGTTCTTCTCCTTACAAGGTTCCGAATTCTCCTAAGGTCGAGTCCTAAGTCATACAAACACTAAAACAAGACATTTTAAGGTATTTTCTCTTTGAGATATGGACTTCAATCAAGCACAAAAGTGGTGGGAAAGGCCGAAAGACATGAGGTTTTCAGTAGTAAGAAGTGTAACAAACAACGGTGCATCAAAGACAGATAAAGAGGAAAAACATAATATATATATAGTCTGGTAGTAGTGAGATTGAAAGACAAAACATAAGAAAAAATCCACACATGCAAAAGATTTTGCCATCAAAACCAGAAGAGAGAATAGAGAAATGAAAGAAAATAAGGAAACATTGTTAGAAAATAAAAGGGAAAAAGAAAGGGGAAAGAAGAGACTCATCAGCAAAAGGACCCATATTATCAACAAAATTCAAGAGGAACTACTTGAATGAAAGAAACAAAGATCACTATAGATAGGAAGACAAAAGAGAAACCTAGATAATGATAGAAACAAGAAGATGAAAAGGTGAAACTGAGAAAAGAAAAGCAACTTTCACAAAAAGATGTGATCGACAGGTATTACAGCCTAAGGGTTTGGTCTTTTATGATGGTTGAACTAGTTTCTCTCCGCACTCCTCTAGTTGTTGGGTTGAACATATTTGTTTAAAGATTTGTACATGATCAGGGTCATGTCCAAATAATAGTGTAAAACACAACACCCTTAGGCCCAGGGTTTGTTTTTATCAAACTTGCAATTTTTAGCTATTTTTACACTATCTTCAAGTATTGGCAATTAGTGTAAACAAGATCAAAATAAGAAAGCATTTCTTATAGCTAATATGTGTAATATGTACAAAAATCATAAATAAAATAAAAGTTGAAAGTAGTTATCTTGAATTGGTTTTGATGAATTTTCTATTCTAAAATCATAATGTAAAGTATATAATGATAGTAAAAATGTAGCACAACAAAACTAAAGAACTTTCTGGAAATATATATCTTCTGAATCATTCTCCAATGAAGAAATTTTTGGGTCAACACTTTTTATAGCATTTGTGGTAACATCCTAATTGATAATGCTATCTAATGTTTGGGATTAACGCTTTTTAATAGCTATTTAGACAGCTTTTGTGATTTCGCAATTTCTTCAATTTATATAATTTTTTATCAAATATCTTTTTGTTTAAAATACTAAAGACTAATGTTTTGATAGCCACAAAAACTATAACCTCGAGAAAACTACCCAAGCAAGCACTCAAATCCAATCTTTTAGCTATTTAGTTTTTTGTGATTTTACAATTTCTTGAATTCATATAATTTTCGACCAAGTCTCTTTATATTGAAAATTTTCAAAAATCTTAAATAATATGCTAGAACAATATTACCTTCACTCCACCAAGAGTATTTGGTTTGTTTTTTAGATGTTTTTCAATTTCAATATTTAAATATATAAGATAAAATAATTTTATAAAATTACAGTTCTCAAGATATAGTTATCAATAGCTTAACTTAAATTTATAAAATTATTTTCTTATATATTATTGAAGTCAAACAACATGTTCAAATAGTAGACATGACAAACTAGGTTGGAATAGTAAAATCAATAACCCATAAAAATAAATTACTTAGGGGGTGTTTGTTTTGGGGTAATCAGGAAAGGGAATCGAAATGATTCTCTTTCCTACTGTTTGTTTTGTCATTTTTTCTTATTTTCAGGAAAGGGAAAGAGAATGGGATTACCTCAAAATGCTCTATCTTGACTCCCCACCCCTACTAATGTATGGGATTCCCTTTCCCCAAGTACATATTGACCGGTGACATATAACCATTAACCAATGAGTTGATGGCTAATGACCATTGACTGTTGACCGGTGAATGTTGACCAGCAATTAGTGACCATTGACCGGCGGCCATTGACCAATTATTTGTTTCATTTTTCCAAGCTCAAACAAACAACCGAGAAAATCAAAAGAAATTCTTTTCCATTCATCTTCATTCCCTTTCCTGATTTCATTCAGTTTCCCCCACTCAAAACAAATGCCCCCTTAGTGTTTTTATTGTGCTTGTGGCTGGATTCACTAGACCACTTAGCAAGTAGACTAGAATATGAAAACTTTCTTTTTTATGATTTTTCTTCGGGATGACAATTTTTACCCATTTCGAAAATCCGACCCAAACCCAACCCGTAAATAACGGGTATGAGTGAAGATTATTAACCCATTTAATTTTTGGATTGGATATGAGTTACCTATTAATATATGGGTTGGGCATGAGTTAAAAGTCCTAACCCGAATTTAACCCAAATCGTCTACTTAATTTAATTAAAAACTGATAACTTTGTAAATATGTTACTTGGATATGTATTAGTTCTATAACTATTAGTATAATAAAAACAAAAGTACTATCACTTTTTTAGGCCCACACAAATAATTTTTTAATATCTAAATACATTTTATAGGTCATGTATATCCTTTATTCGCTCTTTGTTTGAAAACCTAAATAATATGTCATTCATTCATGCAACCACACAAACTCAACCATTCACACCATTTCATCCGCACAAATAGGGTTGTCAATTTTGGGTTTTTGGTCGGGTTGAATTCAACCCGAACCCTACCTGCTCGTGTTTCACCTCAACCCGAACCCGAAACGGGTTATGATTTGTCAACCCGAAATGACCTTACAACCTGAAATCAACCCAAATCAATAAAAAATAAAAATATACAAAATCACCCAAGACAACTTAACATAGCATATAAAACCATCAAACATAAATGGTTACATGATTAATATATTTAAGGTTATGTCGCATAACTATAACAATATATTTTCTTGTTATGTTCTTAAAATATTTTCGGGTTGCAAGTTGAAATCGGATTGGCAGGTCAAACCCAAAACCGACCCAGGTTTTTAGCAACCCAACCCGAACTGAAAATATTTTCGGGTTGAAAATTGCAACCCAAGCCCGTGTATTAGTGTCGGTTTCAGATTGGATTTTGGGTTCGTGTCAACATTGACAATCCTACGCACACAAATAACAGATAGATATCAGCTTAAAATATCGAGTCATTTAACAGAATGTTGACATTTGAAAAAAACGGCACAATAATTCAAAATAAATGACCATATGCATGCTTTTCAGGACAGCTGATCATTCTACAGGAAAAATAGAAGTATTTGTATTTAAATCGGTTAAACGAGTTAGGTCTGGGTTCACTAATTTTATATAGGTTGGATATAGGTTAAAATTTTATAACATGATTATTTTTAGATCGGGTATAAATCATACAATTTTAATCGGACTATATATAAATAAACTTCAAAGAAATGCCACAAAATACCAGTTTCTTTTTATCAAATGAAATGCATATCAAATTCAAGTCAAAAGGTAAATGTCTCTCAGATTCCATTCCTGAGATCAGGTTCGATTGTGGAAGCAGCTTTCTAGGCAGAGGTCTTGTTTATTATGACAGGTAATGATCGTCATTCACTGTCAATTATACAATTTCTCATCTATTTTATTCTACTCTATTTCAACAATTACATTTAACAATTTACAAAATCTTATAGGCTCCATTATTTTCCCTCTAATTTATTTTAACAACCGTATCCAATGTTACAGCAGACATTACAGTTGTAATGAAACCAACTGATTATAAACTATTCACTCAGTGCAAGGAAGGAACCATGTGAGAAAGTTTAAAAGGAGCGGAAGGTGGCTGGAAAAGAGACAACGCCCATTCAACAAACAAATTCTTTTAACCAAACAAATATTTTTACATGGAAAAGGAATATCTATTTACCCACCACTAAACTAAAAACATATCAGCAAGTTACTATAGACGAGTACAAACAGGGATAAGGGTACAGGCGGCACAGTTTTTATTTTCTCGGGTAAAGCAGTGCAATATTGCTCAATTGTTATTTAGGCAGATCTTCATCAACATTCCCTCCCTTTGTATATCTTTGGACAAATCTACCCACCTCACGGAGAGCAATTAAGAGCAAAGATTGAACATTGATGGTTCTCCCTAAAATAGGCCACGTCTTCAAAGTTGAGGGATCGACACAACAACACTTTAGGGATGAAAAATGTCAATCATGATTAGCCCAATGAATGTGGTCAAAAGCCAAACTATCGCAAGATCAACCTCATTAAAACCACTTTTCTGCAGATATCCGTCTCAACATCCAGAGATTGCTTCATCAATATCCATTTCCTGCGGGATGTGAATATCACACTCATTTCCAAAATCTCAACCCGCAAACTTCAGAGAGAATTATTATTTGAAAGCTTTGTAAACAAGCACAGATAAAATTAGAAAACATACCTGGTCACAAACGGGACAAGTTTCACTTCTCTCCATCCACTCAAGTATGCAAGCTAGGTGAAAATGATGACCGCATTTTGTTAGGAGTTGCGGGTTATCTTCATCATAATCTGCAAAGAAAGGAGCAGCAGTGATTATGTCATGACACGGTGTCCTAATAACAGTGTGTTTGAAACTCTTTCCTTGCCCATTGACAGCTACTAAGAGAACAGAAGCTGATTTCTCTCATCACTCGACTTTCTTCTCTGCCTCTCACACTTGTTTGGAAACATCATGACTTCAACAATTGAAGCCAAAGATCATCGAGGTCTGGAATTTAGTAGAAAGTTACCTTCAAGACAGATGGGACACTCTTCTATAACTAACACGATTGTTTCACCCGGTTTTTGAGGTCCTCCTCTGACTCCAGATCTAATGAAGATGAAAGCTCAAGATCATCAGATATCTTGCCACCTTCTGCTGCTTCGTTCATATCTTTCTCTAATCTCCCAGGTGGGGAGTTGTCATGATTAGTTTTCCCTGAAGAATCATCAGCATCAGCTAGTTGAATTGATGAATCGGGCTTCTCATGGTGAGTATCAGTGATAGAGGCTTCAGATGATTGTGTGTCATGCCTCAAACAAATGTCAAATGGGGCTGGAGGAGGAGGTGGCCTATAAGTATCAGCAATCAATGAAGTCTCGAGATCTGTGTGGACTAGAAGCCCTGTAGACAGACCAGAGGCCGGATCAGGATGAGTTGACAAGGGCTCTCGCTCCTCTGATGCTCTAGGATACTGCAGGAGGTTACATAATTTTTTACAGCTTCAATAAATTTCTTCTTTTTTTTATACAGCTGAAACTTTCTTATCAGTGCCACTCAACCAACCATGACACGAGACCACATGAAGGAAAAGAGAAAGCCTTAGTTTGCCTTTGACAACTTGACATACACAAAACACAAGTTGATGGATTACATTATGCAGCGAAGGTTCTAAGACAGAGGCATTTTAACCCAACAAGAAAGCTTGGTGTTTTACTAAATAAGAGTTTGCTATTAGCAGTTTACTGCTCCATGACTGTAGATGTACTCTCATTAGCTTCGACGTTTGTAACAAACTACTGATAGTATCATTGGTGACCTTTGAAGCTACAAGAACCCAACTCAGCCACGATTTTCTCTCTGTTTACCCCAACAGAACAATGGCAAACAATCATGTTGCTCTATATAATTGTTTACAGTATTGTAGGTTTTCCTACATGCATCATTCATCAACCTCATCACCTCACAAGCCATGAGTTCCATTATGCTGCCTCTGACATAGTTCTTAATTCAATACAGGTCATGCCTACGACCAAGCAAGTGAGAGTACCCAAGAGGAGTAGCATTACCCTCCCAGAAGTATAGATGTTCAATTTTGGCTGATAATAAGAAGTTGGTACGGAAGATGATTTCATAATTGAGTCAAAACAATTAAAAACTGCTATATATTGTAAGACAGTTTTGCAGTTTGCAAGCTTGACTTATGAAAAAATCAAGACAGGCAAAAAGGTTCAAGGAGTCTAGAGAACCATTTGTTAACTGAGGTTTGGAACCTAGATAAAGTGAAATTCTTTTTAAGACGAAAACAGCTTGTCCACCTAATGACGAGTGAATAAATGAGCATTTTTAGGGGCATATTTCATGTGTTTTATCAATGATTATAATGCTCATTCTCCACTTTAGCTAGGCTTCCATAAGTTTTGTGTTTTGTAGGAGTTCTTACACATTTCTTGTTTAAACATGAGAAAAATCTAACTAGGAGCAAAGTAGACAAAGGGAACAACGCTTAGGCGCAAACGGATCTCAAATCAGAGCTAAAATGAAGAAAATAGAGCAAAAACAATGTTGCAGAGGCCAACGTCCCAACAGGACCGGCCCACGGTCAGACTGCTCTGGGCAGTACTGGAAACTCGGATTTTCATTCGACCTCCAACCGACCCATAAGACCGACCCATTGGGTCGGTCGAGTGGGAGAATTCTGAAGGCTGAAAACGCTCGTTCTAGGGGCCGAAGACCTCTCCACCTCTGATTGACCCATTGGGTCAGTGGGTCAGTCAAGCTTAAGTCATGCACGTGTTTTCTTCTCCCAGATGCGACCGCCCAGTGGGTCAGCCGAACGGAAAATTTGTCCATAACTCGTGTTTTAAAAGCCAAGTGTTGGCATTTCACTACACCAACTTTGGAGGGCCGAGAATAGAAGAGGAACGAGGGGGAAAGAGAGCATTTAGGGGCTAGAAAGAGGAGAAGAAGAGGAAAAACTTCACCACCATTGAAGCCATCGAAGCTTTTCTTTAACCTCTCCCATGGCTATTTTTTTCCCTCTCTATTATTTATGCCCTAACGAAGGAGTAGCCTCCTTGTACCTAGGGATGAGAATTTTGCCCCCAAAATCCCTAAAACTTCATTGTTGAATCTTGAACTCTTTTAATGCTCTATTTCAGTTCTTATGCTTAATGAAAGATGATTATTGAGAATTTATGTTCTTAAGCTTGTCTACAATTGATTGTTTGGTTGGCCTAAGGTTTGCTTAATTTGTTATCTATGTAGGTTTCGAAAGTAGAATCCTAAACCGTGGGGACTAAATCAGTGATATTATCAAAGGGTAATGAGATAGATTTCATTGCAACTTAGAGAAACTTGTACTTAACTCTATCAAATGATTAGGTAATTGAACGGCCCGTAGGTTTCCGACTCAATTGGTTAGGACTAGTAGACTATGGTTTGGCTATTAGTTAACTAAGTGTTCCCGTTGTTTAGTTGTGAGTTCATGAGTTGACAATCGATAGTAAAGAGTGAAGAGGGCAAATATCCATCATGGAATATACCTATCATAGATTAGTTAGTTTAGTTTTATCATCTTTCTTTATGAGCCGTTTATCAACCAAAAACCACGAACACCCCCAAACATTTACTGCACTTATCTTTTTGTATATAGTTGTTTGTACATTACTAACCTGGTGAGAAGCTAGATAGCTGTCAAGTTCTTATGGATACGACACTTGTTGTACTAATCTAATTTGGTGCACTTGTCCATAGTTTACAAATTATATTTATATATTTTGCACAACACGTAAACTGATACAAGTCACAGAGTAAAATCCATTAACATCTCAATGCCAAATGTCATTACAGCAATTGGAAGATTAACCTCCCAACCGTAACTGTCTTAAGTAGTAGCAACACGGACCGTTGACCCTCTATCACAGCTGGCACAACTAACCAATTCCAGCTGTGTAACAGCTTTGTTAAGAGAACTAAAATTACCCACACATAGCATACACCAGACCAAACCTCTTCCTATCATGAACCATCTTGAGGCAGTGAATCTCGATACATATCCCTTACCCTTGCCACATTTTCTCATAATGATCAAATAATGAAAAGCAAGCAAATGACACTCCAATCAGAAAGAGGGACACTAAAGAGCAAAGGCTGAGATCCTTAGATATCTTTTCGATAACATACTTCTCACCCTTATCAATCCTTAGGTATCCGACCATAGGCAGCATCATTTGGCAACAGTGACTAACCAATTATGAGAGTTCTATGACTGGGTTAAATGAACCTATTATTACACTTTACCATAATGAGATTGGGGAAAAAAAAGGTAAAATGAGAAGACTACAAGGGTTAAATAAGAAACGAGCTTACTCATTCACCGGCCACAGTCGAAGTATTCCTATCAGCAAGGGAATAAATGAAGGATAAATTCTGGCGGTTTTAGGTTAAGTTATGCATGCCCATAGAAATTCTACAATCAAACTTGAAATTACCACGAACACACAGAGAATCATGAACATAGATTAATTGCAGCCAGGTGATAGAAACACAATTTCTTACATAGTAGTAAGTGGATGCGCTAGTCGGGTCAGCCCTTCTGGAAGAACAACAGCAGCATCCTCCCATTTCTTCTCACATTAGTAGGCCACCCACATGAAATTGATAGCACTTGATGCAGATATCGGTTGACCTAATTGATTGGAGAAAAAACCCACTGTTGTAAGATGGTGATAATGAAAGGAAACTATTGATTCATCTCTTCATTCAAAAAGCAGAAAGAATTGGGACGGGTAATTCAAAGACACCACAATACACTAGAAGAGATGGCTAAACTCCACCTCTGGCTAGAACTAGGAAAAGTCAACGATAGTCATGCGTTGAAGTAATAGTAATAATTACACTAGATAAAACCTAAATGAGAAGGTAAATTGGGTTCGTTTGGGGACAGCTGCTGGGGGCTACTGTTGGGTCCTGCTGCTGGAAATTAAGAAATGTCTGCTGATAGTTTTACAGAAGCTGTCAGCTGTTGGTTTTGGTGTTTGGTGGAACACCTGCTGATGGTTTTAAAAAGCAGAGACAGTTGTAAGGTCTTGCTGCTGAAAATTGAGAAGCTGTCAGCTGATGATTTTGCAGAAGCTGTCAACTGCTGATTTTGAGTGCTTGGTGGAAGCCTTGATTTTAGAAATTGAGAAGCTGTCTGCTGCTAGAAGCTGTTCCCCAAACGAGCTCAATAATTCGCCGACTTCAGGTGAGAAAGAAGCAGCTCGCGGCGGAAATCGAAGCCGGATAAAAAAGAATTCAGTTAACAAACAGTATAAGAACACTAAGAGTAGCATATGAGAAAGTAAACAAGTCAAAGTTTTAGCCCCAAGCTAGGGGTGCAATAGAAAAAGGCAGGAAAAAGAGTCGAACTATCCAGCTATAAGACTAAATCAGATCAATATGAAGACAGTACGCTAATTAATCAAATTTGATATCACAAAGTAGGAAACAGATTGACCAAGATTCACCTGAACAAGCGAAAAATCCAATTAGACCAAGCAGACTTCCTTTCGAGAAGAGAGACGGGGATCGCGCAGATTGGAGACTGTTCCTTCCAAACCCTTTGAAGTATCCTCGCTTTCTACAGTATAACCAGTTGGTGTTCTGAGTGGGATGGGTAAAATGATCGGAAAAAGAACGCGGGGCAGCAAGTGGAGAGATGGCGACCGTCCATATGATGAAAAAGTTATTCGCTGCTGCGATTTGAAGCCCGAGTCAAAGATGGGAGTAAGGTATCGATCATCTGACAACGAGAATGATAAAAAGGAACGAACAATTATTAATGTAGTGGCAGAGACTGGGCGATCCAACGTTGGAAAAAGGGGACATATTTCTATTTTTATAATGAAGCTTTAAGTAGAAGTGAGAAAACCGACTTCTACGAGAAAAACTGAAAAACATTTTTAATGTGAATTTTCAAACATCTTTATCTTTTCAAAATTAATATGAAATCTTAGACTTTCTTTCTATAAAATACTTTTTGTTAATTTTCAAACTTAACTTTTGTTAATTTTACAATATTTACCCGTTTTATCCTTATTTCATTTTACGAGATAACTATAGATTTGTGACCAGTTTCACAAGATATCCCTATCCCAAATCTTTTATCAGTTACCCATGTGACTTATAACGAGTAATTTTAGTCTATAAAACAAGAAAAACACATCAGCTACCAATGTCATAATCAAGTTACTTAGTCATTGTTGTTGTTGTTGAAGGTAGATGATACAGTTGTAGAAGAGAAGCTAAAGTTCTCGTCTCATCAACCAAAAACACATCATTGGGAAGAATGTACTACAAATACTTATATTGCAACTGATGGATAGATTGGGCAAAACCACAACTGATGCAACAAAATCCAGCAGCACAACAACTTCACATCCCCAACCAGTAGAGCTTAGAAGTAGTAAAGCATGAGTTGACGAAGATCAAGGAGGAAGTAAAGGATTTCAAGATGTAAATCCAATGGGGATGAGAGTAGGAATAATTATATGCATATTCTATGTATTGTTACTACTAAAAATGTAAACCAAATGCTAGTGTTGTAATCAAATCAAAAGTATAATATAGTTGTTATTTCTCAGCTTGATCATTTCACAACATTCCAGCAACTTACACATTAAGCTTGGGCATTCATAGTTCTAGTAACTTGCATTTTCAGCTTTCATTTGTAATAGAAAAAACAAAAAAAACATCAAACTTTACTCTCATTCACAAACAAGGTCGTCTTGACGATTTTCAGGGCCCTGTGTTAAAATCTAAAATGAAGCTCTTTTTGAATTATATTATGTACATAAAAAATACAAATTTAAAATATGTTTTATGAGGCCCCTTATAGCATTCCATTTAAGATAAATTTAAACATTTATATAATTTTCTCATGACAAAATATTAAGGGAACAAAATAAAAATTGGGCCCCCTATATTTAGGGGCCTTGTTTCGTCAACCAGCTTGCACGGGCAGAGAGTCAGCCCTGTTCACAACCCTCTTCAATAAAATTCAGCTGGGGTATGTCACACTTTCTCCACTTCACTATGTCCAATAAGAAATATGTATCTTCCCTACTTCACAATATGTCCAAAAAGATACTACTTTCCCACTTCACCATATATATGTCCAAAAAGAAACATATATCTTCCCCACTTCACAATATGTCTAGAAAGAGACTACTTTCCCACATCACAATATGTCCAAAAAGAAACTATCTCCCCATCAAAATGCAAGGTTGTACTACATATTAGAATCCAAAATGTCAGAAACCAAAATGAAATGAACCTGTTGTGGAGGGTGATTTTTCGGTATGAGGGGGGTCTATCTAAATATGGTCTGACTGAGAAGCCTAGATCCTAGAAAATGTCATTCTATGGAGGGTGAAAACCCGTTGTTCTGACATCCCTCAAATACCTACTACATCGTCTGTCTTTCCCAGAAAGCATAAAGGGGAGTGCAAGTGTGCACTACACCCGCTCTCGATGGGCCCCACGCGGACTTATGCCCTAAGGGCGGAAATTGACTAGAGTCGCCACCTAGTTTGACCTAAGGAACTAGGAAGGGAGGGAAAGGGTTCTAAGAACTGTTAATTGACTCTGTGATTTGCATATGGATTGGGCTTATCTGGTCATACCAAGATTCTGTGTGGGTTCGTACTGGGTTACACCCCTTAGAAGTGGCAACGACCACGACTTCGGATTGGTGCCCGAGGAAACTTCGGTCTCCAATTGTCAGGTTTTCCTTCTTTCAAAACCTTTTTGGAGAGATTCATTTAAAAGCCAAGGATATGATTAGGACAGAAGGAGAGAGAAAATGGTGGATGAGGCGAGCTTTTCTGCCAAGCTAGCGCCAAATGAAAGGATTGATGAATTCAAACGAGTATAGAATGAAGATTTGAGAAAAGTGTGAGGTTGAGTGAATGAATCAAGACTTAGAGTCTGATAGTTTGAAGTTTGTGGGAGCCGAAGAAGGTTTGAGCGTTTGAGAGATATGAGAGCCACCTCAGATGGGGAAAAGGGTTTTTTTGCTTGGAATGGGGTTGCACCCTAGATGGGCTGCCTACGTGTTATAACCCAAAGTTTATTGCATTTTATTTCGTCACAAGTGGCCTTATGTGGATGTATTCTGGATTCAGGACGTGGAAGTCTTTCTTAGTAAAGATAAGGACGAGATGGTCTTTCTTCTTTTTGATTCTTGGTAAGGGATTATTAAGTAATGAGTTATATTAATAATTCCCTAAATCACTTTTCTCATCACGCTTCCACGACTCTTCTCTCGATCAGTTTTGAAAACCGTCGAGACGCTCCTCCTTCCTTGCTCTCTATCTCTCTCTCAAGAATACGTTCTTCCAAGCGCTCAATCTGTGCAAGTGCTGCTGTGTGGAGTTTTGTCTGCTGCTGGGAATTCTTCATCGTTTTGCTGCTTCCTTCGTGTTCAGGTTGGTGTTCGATGATTAGTTTTGCAATCACATTGGGAACTTCTCCAATCCCTAATTTCTTTTCTCTGCAATCTGATTGTAATCAGTGGGTTCTCCGACGTCTGTGTCGATCTCTCCTTTGCTGTGGGTTGCTGCTGTGTCACGTCAATCATATTCAGGTGAGGGGTTCGATTCCGTTTCCGTTTCAGATTTGGTAGTCTAAACAGTTTCTGATTAAGGGTTGTACTTCTCTACGTTGTTACTCAGAGGTTCAGTGGCTGTTGATTGCATTTTTGGGTTTGCGCTGCTGCTGTTCGTTGTCTGATTGCGCTGTTCAGAATTGAGGGATTTGTCTCTGCTGTATACTGAGGTAGGTGGCTTTCGGATTCGATCCGTGTGTTCAGCCTTAGGGAGTTCAGATTCTGCAAATTAATTCAATGATTGCCTTGTGTTTGTGTGTAATTTGTGCCTGTTTTAATGCCATTCAATGGATTAAACCCCCAAGGTTGTTTTGTAAATGCGTGTGTTGATTTGAGTTGGTTTTGTGCCTCTGTTCGTGTTGAATTCGCTTCTGTCTTCTGAGTTTTTCGGCATGTCCGAACTTCCGTCCGACCTTGGACGTTCGGACATGCCCTTCTGCGCTTAAACTTTCTGAAGTTTTCGCTGTGTCCGAACTTCTGTCCGAGCTTTGAAGTTCGGACACAGCCTTCTGCATTCTCTGATTTTGGCTTCGACTTGTGTCCGAACATTGATGTCCGGACACAAGTTCAGACTCTACACGTTCTGGTTTCCGAAGATCGTCCAAACATCCGTCCGAACTTGGATGTTCGGACACCTCTGTCTCCTCTACTGTTTTAAAGTTCGACCTGTGTCCGAACTTCGTAGTTCGGACACATGTTCGGACATCTGTCTGATTTCGACTTCTGAGTCTCGACTTGTGTCCGAACATTGATGTCCGGACACAAGTTCGGACACTCTGTTTTGACAATAACTTGCTCGTTTGAGCTCCGTTTTGACTTCCGTTTGCGGGGTTGGATTCCCCTTCTGATTTCCAAGCCATCTATGTGCTTTCTGGTGCCTTTGGTGCACATATGCTTATCTGTATTTAAGCTTCTGTTTTGGGACCTAGTTATCTCTGTGTCTGAGCCTTTGGATGGCTGGTTTCGCTGTCTCGTAGCGCGCTATGTAGGATCCTTCTGTTCACGGGTGATGTTCCCCGTTCTGTTCACGGGTGTTTACACCTGTTCTGTTTACGAGTGAGGTTTCCTCGTTCTGTTCACGAGCTGGTTGCTCGTTCTGTCTGTATGTCGTGATCGCTAGTGTCCCACTCTGTTTTTGCTTTTGTCTACTTCTGACTCTGTTTAGTCCTCCATTGTATGGACTTCTGTTCTGTCTTCTTACCTATTATGGATTCCTTTGACTCCTTCTGATTTGTCAATATTCTGTAAAATGTTTTGAGCATGCTGGTTGATGAAGTTGGTCATCTACTGGGCATAGTTGTGTGCTCATTCCCCTGCTTTATCTAACATTGCAGATTGAGCGAGGGTCACTTTGCAGCTCTGGAGTTTAGTTCATTTTGATATTTGATTCGTTTGAGACCTTGTATTGAATTTGAGCCTTTGGGCCTCTTCTGTTAGCTTTTGCTTTGATATTCGTTTGGTGGGTTTTGTAATACTTTTGGGATGTTGCGACATCATTTTGATTATACTTTATTTAAGTATTCTGTTTTGGGCCTTATTTGCTTATTTGCGTTTGATATTAGCCTTGCGTTATTAAGTAATATACGCGGCGTGTAATACCCCTAACTCCTAGGCCGGTGTTTGGGGGTGTTACACTACGTACTCAACTCCCTGTTGAGATTAGACCTTACGTAGTCACAGTATTTGGGTTTTTGGAAGTTTTGATGTTTGATGTGTGGGATGTTATAGTCTGTGAGACGCTTGGGTCTATGAGACGTTTGAAATCTTAAGATATCAAAATCTATGAGACGCTCGCATCTGTGAGATGCTCTGGTTTGTGAGATATTCGAATCATTAGAATAACAAAGCCTGTGAGACGCTCGGGTGTGTGAGACATTCGAATGTGGGCGAAAATGGAATTGAATTGAAATTGAAGTTGAGTTGGAATTGAATGAATTTTTATTTGGAATTGAAATGAAATTGAATTTAGGAACGAATTTAATTGAATGAGAATTGAATTGAATTAAACTTTGAATGAATGAATGAAGTTTTTGAATCGAATTGGAATCTACAGTCGGGTTGAATTTAGGCTGAATTGAATTGATTTTGGATTTGGATTTGAATTTGAGATGGGATTGGATCGGTATTTGGATTGATCGTGTGCCAAATTTGAACTGATGGGCCAGGTTAGGGCCTTGGAACGTTAGGCCAGAATGGGCCTTGAAAGTGGGCTGAATTGGGCCTTGGGGTTGGGCCAAAACGGGCCTTGGAACGTGTGCCGAATTGGGCCTTGAAAATTTGACCGGAGTGGGCCTTGAAAAATGGACTGAAGTGGGTCTTAAAAATTGGGCCGAAAGTAGGCCTTGATAATTAGGCCGAAGTGGGCCTTGAAAGGTTGGTCGAAGTGGGCCTTGAAATGGGCCTCGAATTGGGTTTTGAACTGGGCCTTGAATTAGGCTTTGAAATGGGCCTTGGATCGGGCCTTGGATTGGGCCTTGGATCGGGCCTTAGATTGGGCCTTTGAGAATGAGCCGAATTGTCTTGGAAAGGGGGCCAAATTGGGCCTTGGAAATTGAGGTTGGAAGATGATTTGAATCTATGAGACAATTGGAGTTTGGGTGAAGTTTGTGTTTGGTCTTGAAAACTTTTGGAAGTATCTCAAATGTCTTGGGGGTTGAGGTGTGTTTGACGAGTGTAGGAAGAGTATTTGATATTGGGGTGTGGAGAGGTTTGATTTCGAACAACTCATGAAAAGTATCTGGTTTTGGGCCGAATTGGCCTATGGGCCTTATTTGAGATTGGGAAAATTCGGCCTTGCTTGGAATTGGGTCAGAAATTGGGCCTTATTTGAGTTATTTTGAGCTTTTGGGCTTTGGAAAATTTGGGGAGAAATGATGAATCAAATTGGGATGAATTTTGAGAAAGTGCTTTTATTAATATGTTATTATAATAAGATGTGGTTTGGGTCTAGGGATTACCCAGTTTATTAGGTGAGACCATGGCTCACCTAAATCTTAGGGTTCACCCTCTATCCTAAGGCTTGGTCCTAAAGACATAGTAACTAAGGCTTATGACATTAATAAGCAACAAGCAAGAGGCAGAAATCACAAATAACAAAGCAAATATCTCACATAGGGTGCAAACATTGGAGAAGCAAAATGAAGTGTAAAATTTGGTGATTGAACACTAGCGAAATCCTACAAGATTTCAAATTAATTTTGAACTCTATCATATGTAGAAAGGGGTAAGATAAGCGCTAGGACAACATAATACAAAGCCAGCTAGAGATAACATTCTAAAATTGTTCACATGCAGAGAATGAATTAAATTACAGAAATGAATAAATCCTAAGACTACCATCGAAAGTAAGAACAATAAACAAATTACAGATTAATACAAACATAGATAAAAAATCTTAAATAGAGAGCTGCTATGGGGGGTCGCATCGACGCCGCCTCACTTGAGCTGATAGGATCAACAAGAAGTGCACCAACCGTTACATGTGTTTGAAGCGGAGACCCGGTAGTCCAAGCCAAGATCCCGTTCCTTAGTCTTAGAGTAGTTTCCCGTTTCACGAGCATTATGTACATGACAAAAACATAACCAAAAGAGGCAAAATGCATTAGTCAAAGAACGGAAGAGGGTTGGGATGTGTGCAATGGGATCATACGACCCCTCTCAATGGGAGGAAAGGGGGCAATCTAATCATCTCCCACACCCCAACTGAGAACATAGAAAAGAGTTTCAAGCTGCCAGCGAATGCTATGAATTGTAAAATAAATCATGCATTGCGGTTGCTACTCAAATTAATTTGTCGTCTTAGATTATGACTCAAACCGAAGTGTAGTATCAAAGATGTGAAGTTGAGTCATGTGGGATCATACCTAGAAGGGTTTATATCACTTCCCTCTAAGATGAAGAATTAATAAGGACCAACCAGCCAACGAGTGATTTTGTCTTAACAATTATAACATTGGCAACTATAACTCAATTCATGTTCTTATCTAAGCGCAAGTGACAATGTCATGCTAGTTATCAACTTAATTTCCAAACCAAATATCCATGCGCAGAGGGTCAAGTTATGCTAAATGTCAAACGAATTTCCAAACCGAAACAATGCGCAAGGAGCAATCAAAATACCAAAGGCGCTCGGATTATAGTAAAAGAAAAGCCAAAAGTAGAATTTCCAAACCCATCGAAGTCTGCTATGAAGCCCAAAGTCCATCAACACGGTTGACTCTCAATATCCTAGCACAGCCATGCCCAATCGGTTGTACCTCAATCCAAATGAGAAACCAAATATAATGAGAGAGCCGAGCAATTAGCCCAATGAGCAATCATTAAATCAAACCGGGATCGCAAAGTTACGCCAGAGACACATGATGAGTCCAATTAAATCAAAGCCTAATTGGTACGTTAGTCGACCCTGGTAACGGTGGGATCCAACACCAAACGCAGAAAAACCAAATGGGTCTCACGAAACCCATATCAGCCACGATCAGCAAGGTAATGGACTAGCCATGAGTAGTATGGTCAAGTGTAGATGAACCAACTACAAATTAATTAACAGGCCTAAGTGCATTCTCCTGAAACTTTAAATCAATGTTAACCTCAACGATCAACGAGATTAAACAAATTGATATATGAACTGAAACGCCAGAAGAATCCCTCAAGACGGGATAAATTGCAACAGGACCAAAACTTCCCTTGAAATTGAAACCGACTAAATATATTTTTCAGGAACCCGATTCAGAGACGAAATGGGATTACTCGAACTCATATCGAACAACTTACGGGCGTCGATTAAACCCCAGCATAGGTAAGAAGAAAATCCACAAATCACATAAATGGTCCAGTTATAACCGAGAACGAGGTATTATTGTTAAGAGTATAGCAATGAGTTCAGCGGTTTCTCCCAGATATTCACAGGAACAAAGAAATTGAAATATTACCATCAGTTAGGTCAATCCAGAAACCAATCCTTCAGGGGAAAATGGCTCCACTACCATGTATTCAATCCAATGTTCACTCCAAGTGTGGTAAATCCACTATCCAAAAGCGGGCTGGTAGTGAGGCTGCTATGACCAGGTTTCAGACCCAGTATGGACGAGAAATGTTGAGGAGCAGAAGGAACCCCAATCGCGCGCGGTTGTCTGAGTTCCGAGTGAGGAACACTCTATGATCTCAGTGTGGAATTCTCTTCGGTTTTGAAGATTAGGGAGAAGAAAGAAGACGACCAAAGAAATATTAGAAAAGGGTTAGGATTCTTCTCAGTTTAAGATATGGAAAATTGGAATTGATTTCGGTGAAGGGAGATGTAGAGCATCGTTTTCTTTTGGTCTAATTTTTGTTTTTAGAAGATGGAGGTTGATCGAGAGACCAGGATCGAAGAAGGAGGCCATGGAGAATGGAAGGAGTCTTCTGTTTATTTTTCTTGCCCGAGAGAAATTGAGAGGATGGGTCTGGGGAATGTAGTACCTGAGTTGGGATTTTTATCCGTCGAAGATTCAATCGAGAAGAAGATGGAGAACTAGTGCGGCTGGCTATGTGTTTTCTTCTCGATTTCAGAGGGAAGCAGGAAGAATTAGAGGGTGGCAATGGAGATAGTATTTCTAGGGTTTTCTGGGTTTCTTCAGATTGACCAAGATGGAGGCGGGTCAAGAAGCAGCCGAGGGAATCGAAAACTCTGGTGAAGTAAAGGCTTGAGAGGATGAAGGTGGTGGAAAGAAGTTGATCGATATGGAGGTCCATCTAGTGGTGGCTGCGCCGATCGAAGAACCTGAGGGCACTAGGGTTTAGGTGATGGGTTGGGTTTTAATGTGGGCTTTTTGAAGCCATGGCTGAAAATAGAGTGGGTTTAAGGATTGGGCTAGGCCAGACTTCAACCAAGTGTGGATTGGGTTTGAAAGATGAAAATGAGTGTGTATAAATAGAAATGAAAATAAAAAAATACTAATGTTAATAGTAGAATAAAATAAAATATATGAAAAAGTGGATAGATGAATAAAAATAAAATAAAATAAAATAAATAGAATATAAACAAAACAAAATAAGATAGTGAAATAAGTGAATAAACAAAAAGGGACGACCTTGAAACTGGACTGTTGATGGAAATTCATTTTCGAAGAATTGTGTTTTTTTTGAAATGTTTTTTGAAAAAGATTATAAAATGATGGTTTCGTCTTTGCACGCACGCTAATATGTTTTGAAAAAGAAAGGCGACGACTCCTCTTATTATTTCGGAATTTGCTTTATGGGGTGAGAGTTTTTGGTGTCTACAGATGGCTCCCCTTGATTCAATTCTACAAGCCCTTGTAGAATTGGATCAAGGTTGACGGGGCACCAAAAATTCTCACAATGGTTTAGTGGTGCATAGGGATGCGACCGTGAGTGTATGAATACAATTGAAAGTACGAGGACTTATGACGAGCCTCAGTTAGACCTCTTAACATCTAACCCTGTGACTTATGATGAGCCTAGGATACTAACAATCAGATTTGGTTTTAGGGTGCACGAGGGCTTAGGAGTGCCTCAACTGGACCTCTTGATATCCAATCCTAGAGCTTATGACGGGCCTAGAATGCGATTGAGAGCACGAGGACTTAGGAGTGCCTCAACTAGACCTCTTGATATCTAGTCATAGGACTTATGACGAGCCTATGATACTAACAATTAGATAGATTTGGGTGCACGGGGACTTATGACGAGCCTCAACTAGACCTCTTGACATCTAGCTATAGGACTTATGACGAGCCTATAATGCAAATTGAAAGTACGAGGACTTATGACGAGCCTCAACTAGACCTCTTGATATCTAGTCATAGGACTTATGACGAGCCTATGATACTAACAATTGATAGATTTGGGTGCACGAGGACTTATGACGAGCCTCAACTAGACCTCTTGACATCTAGCTATAGGACTTATGACGAGCCTATAATGCAAATTGAAAGTACGAGGACTTATGACGAGCCTCAACTAGACCTCTTGATATCTAGTCATAGGACTTATGACGAGCCTATGATACTAACAATAAGGTTGGTTTTTGGTGCACAAGGACTTATGATGAGCCTCAACTAGACCTCTTGACATCTAGCTATAGGACTTATGACGAGCCTATAATGCAATTGAAAGTACGAGGACTTATGACGAGCCTCAACTAGACCTCTTAACATCTAGCTATAGGACTTATGACCAGCCTATAATACTTTTCATTGTGTACCGTACTAGTAGCGTAATAGCTGCCTAGCAGGTGGGTGTGAAACGATCTTGCACTAGTAGCGTAATAACTGCCTAGTGAAGGAAAAACTGACGGGACCGCACTAGTAGCGTAATAGCTGCCTAGTGGAGGAAAAATGGCGGGACCGCACTAGTAGCGTAATAGCTACCTAGTGGGTTATGAAATGAACGATCTCGCACTAGTAGCATAATAGCTGCCTAGTGGAGGAAAATGGCGGGACCGCACTAGTAGCGTAATAGCTGCCTAGCGGGTGTAAAATGAAAGGCGACCGTACTAATAGCGCAATAGCTGTCTAGTAGGTGTAAAACGAAAGGCGACCGTACTAGTAGCGCAATAGCTGTCTAGCAGGTGTAAAATGAAAGGCGACCGTACTAGTCGCAATAGCTGTCTAGCAGGTGTAAAATGAAAAATTCGACCGCACTAGTAGTGCAATAGCTGTCTAGCAGGTGTAAAACAAAAGGCGACAATACTAGTAGTGCAATAGCTGTCTAGCAGGTGTAAAACGAAAAATTCGACCGCACTAGTAGCGCAATAGCTGTCTAGCAGGTGTAAAATGAAAGGCGACCGTACTAGTAGCGCAATAGCTGTCTAGCAGGTGTAAAACGAAAAAAAATTGACCGCACTAGTAGCGCAATAGCTGTCTAGCGGGTGTAAAATGAAATGCGACCGCACTAGTAGCGCAATAGCTGCCTAGCGGGTGTGAAGATGCGTCAGATAGTGAGCAAATTTTGTGGGTATATGCAGATGATATGTGATGTGAGGTGATTAACCAATGTATTAATTGAATTAAACTCCCTGTTTGTGGATGTAGGTTTTTGTGTGAGCTGAAGGCTCCGAGGTTGCTTCAAAAGCTTTGAGATGACTCTGTGTGTAAATGGCTCCAGATTGCATCGATGGCTCTGCACGCACTGATGGCTCCGATATGCAGTGGTTCGGGTTACGTCGATGGCTCAGGTATGCACTGATGGCTCCGGTGTTGTCGACGGTCCGGGGTGGTTGGTGGGTTTTGATATGACAGTGAACTTGAGAATGGTCGATGGTCTTGATGCGGTTGTTGAAGTTCGAGGTGACTGATCAGTTGGCTCCATCTGATGGATTTGCTGTGGGTGAACTTGTTATCATTCTGAATTGCCAAACATGGTTGGATGTCTTCGGTGCAGCTCTGATCATGGCTCCGGGATAGACCTGGCAATTTTGACCCAACCCGAAACCCAACCCGAACCCAACCCATATTTTTGCGGGTTAGGGTCTTGATTATTGACCCATCTATTTTTGGGTTGGGTTAGGGTAATAAGCTAATTTTGTGGGTTGGGTTAGGGTAGAGATCATAACCCATGACCCAACCCGAAACCCGAAAATATATTTGTTAATAATTAATTCACAATAATATATATATTATTTTCAGATGAAACTATACCTTAGCCTTAAGTCCAAGTGCAGTTGGACTATCACACCTTTAATAATATCACATACTTTTAACTAAACAAACGGCCTAACCAGCTGCATATCAAACAAAGGGCCCAACCAGACCTTAACATAATGTTGAAAACTCAAATACTCTCGTCTTGTGGACTCACATCCATTTTTCTTCTCTACGTCATTGTTCATGTCTATGTCGCTCTTCATCTCTGCCCAAGGTTTTTTTTTCTTATTCTTACTATCATAGTTGTTCTTGAGAACATATGCATGTTTAGATATTCTAGAATAGTGAACAAAAGTAGGTGATATGTATTTTTTGTAAGTATGATCTTGATTATAGGCCTCTTAGTGAATTCTGAAGCCAACAATACGGATAGCGTGCTGCATAGAAGTTTCTCAACTGTTGGTAACGATTAAGTGATTGTGATTTTACTTTTCTCAGGCATGAGCACTCATTTTAAACAGGTGTAATTATTTTTAAAACTATTAGTCATAGTTTGAGGTTTTGAGCTCTCAATTTATAAATTATTTCTAACTTTAGAATATCTGTCTTTAGTATATTTCTCTAATGCATAATGAAGATTTTCATTTTTGTTCCCTCTTTATTAAGGGCACTAGGATCATGTGCATATCTAGATAGGATTCCTCCCCAACAATGGTAGAGCTTTATGCTCATATTGATAAATATAAACTTATGGAAAAAGTACGTGTTATTCTATTCATGGGAAATTGGATTAGTACTTTTACATTCTTTTTTTTTTTGCATAACATGAAATTCGTTTAAAGTTGGGTCGATCAAGCAAGATTACTTCTCTTCCTTTTGTTTCATCCTAATTAGTTAGCACTGGATGTTTTTGGATTTTTTTTTTATTAAAGTCTACTCCTAATCCGTCTAAATTATTGTATGATTTAAAAAATGGGTTGGGGGGGTTGGGTTAGGGTTGAAGAATTTTAAACGGGTTGGGTTAGGGTCATGATTTTCTGACCCATCCATTTTTGGGTTGGGCATGGGTTGATGATATTTGAAATGGGTTGGGTTAGGGTTGATATCAACCCGACCCAGCGACCCAAATTGCCAGGTCTACTCCGGGATAACTCCGTCATAATTCGTGACCCCATTGTGAGTAACGGCTCTGAGATGGTTGGTGGGTTTCGATTTGAGTGAAGATTATTGGGATAGTTGGTGGGTTTCGATTTTGATTGAGATTATCGGAATGGTTAGTGGGATTCGATTTGGATTGGATTTTGAGTCGAATGGTGGGTTGATGTGATTAGTGGATTTTGATGTGGTTGATGTTTTTTGTGGTGATGAATGGCTTCGGTGTGGCTCCGGAATAGCTTCAATGTGACTCCGGGGGGAAGAAGAGGGAGTTTTTTTTTCTTTGAGGTGGTCGCACCCTGGACGGGCTGCCTACGTACTCAATTCCATATTGAGATCAGACCATGCGTAGTTCGATACTCTGTGAGCAAGGGTCTTGGTGACGAAATAGCTTCGACAGGGATTTGAAGTGGCTTCTGTATTGTTCTTAAACTGTTGGGATGGCTCGCGTGTAGCTTTGAGGGTGGTCTCAATGTCTGAGGATGACTCCTATATGGCTCCAGCTTGGCTTTGGGAGTGGTGTCGACAAGGCTCGAGCATGATGCTGGATGGCTCCGAAGATCGTCGTATGGCTTCGGATGGCCTCGGTTTTGATTTCTTTTGATTTTGAGTTGAGCTTCGATAGCGGAAATGAAGTCGACCTTCCACGAGACTAGGCATGGTTCTTACCAGTCGGATGTTGAAAATGAAGTGGTTATGATGCATGCAAATGCTAACTGCTAGAAGAGATGCAAAATGCATATGCAGTTTTTTTTTTGAAGAGAAGATAGATTCTATCTCTATTACTATGAGGTTTACTAATATAAGACATCTTCGGTTCGGTCTTGAGTGATTGCTGAACTAGAATGTGTGAATCATTTTCCTCTCATGGAGGGATGCGGGTTAATCTCTTGTGAGTATGGTCATGTGTGCTAATGTCGTGATGATACTCTTGATGCTTAGAGCAGTATTTTCCTGAGAATTTCTTTTCGAGGTTATGAACTTTCCGTTCCTCACAAATTCCTCACCAATGGGGTAGGCTGATTGTGATTTGGTGGTTTAATCGAAGAGTCACTCGCACTCTAAGAACCTTGTGAGGTAAGGTTGCGCTCATTCGCTCATGGTCCCATTGGTATGACGGGACATGCAGGTAACAAGTACGAAGCTTATGATTCATGTTTCAGATCTGGTACTTTCAGTTAACGCTCATTAACTCATGAGTTAGAGGTCTTTATTGGGTTGTAACGGGGCTGAGGGGTATGATGTATGTCACATGGGACTGGAGGATTTGTTTAGGAATTGTGGAGCTTTTGTGCAATAGAAGACATGTTTCGCCTTTGCCATGGGTGAAATGATTAGACGGGTTTTGATAACCCCTTATCGGTTACGTTGGGACATCATTGGTCCTTTTGGTTTGGATTTCTCCCTCTTGTCTCTTCTGGCGTACGATTTGAACTTTCTTCTCATTTTTGTGTTATTGAAATTGCATTTGGCTCATCAACTTTCTCAAGCATTCTCTGCTTTGTATTTTGGCTTTCAGCTTTGGAGTTGCATTGACTCATCGATCTTTTGAACATTTTCGGTGTTTGGCTTTGGAGTTGCATTGACTCGCTGATTTCTTCAAACATTCTTATTTGTTGTTTTAGTGAAAGATGGTGGGGGAGAGACCATGGCTCCGGCTCCTTTGAGATCCTCTATTGCAAGGGCAAGTAAGTATATGTACGTGGGTTGGCATGTTGTGGAGTTTCTGAAGAAAGAGTTTTTTCATGAAAGGCTCAGTGGGGCTCACTAAGGGGTTGTGTAAAGGGCAGTCAAAGCTTTTTGGTTTTGTGGGGATTTTTATTCCTAAGTGCCTCGTCATCCTCATTAGTCAATGATTGTTTTCTTACTATTCTCGGATCTTTGCATGAATCACAGTTCTTATCTTGTTATTGACATTGATCTCGCTATTTATTGCGCCTCTCCATGTACTGAAGGAATGCACATGTCGCTCGTGGTTTTACCTCTATGGACTTTCTCTCCCTTCCCTCATCACTCAGGGGATTGTCTAGTACTTTCATTTGAAATTCAAGGGAAAATACCGCTCTTCGCACACTAACTCACTTGGTTTGTGGTGCTGATTTTGATTAGACCCTTGTATTCATTGACGGGTCAAGAGTTTAGTGAATCAAACATTCGATTCAACCGATCTCTCAAGAGTTTTCCAAAGATATCGTTCCGATATGGAAGTATGCAAATGCAACTATCTACCATGCAGTATTGTGGTAATATGGAATTACAATATGTACGATGCATGAAGTATTGGTAATGAAAATGACCGATTTCGGATTTTGGTTGAATGTTTTTTTTGTTTGTTTTTTCTTGGATGCAATGCATGATCGGTAAGGTTTCGCCTAGTCTCGCTTGAGTCGGTCCCAGTTGATAGTCCACGAAGCTCATCCCGTCACGATTGGCCCTAAAGGTGGTCGACTTGTCGGGGTTATTGTCGGAGAAGTAAATCTCGAGTGAGGTCGGGTTGGCGATTGGCTCCTGGATTTTGGACTTTTAGGGAGTGGCAACTTCCGCATGGTGGCCCCATAATACGACAATGACTACATTTTTTGGGGGTTTTGGAGGTATGATGATTTTTTTTTTGAATTTTTGATGTATGATTTTTTTTTTTGATTTTCGGATGTGTGCATTTTTTTTGTGTTTTTGGATGTATGATTTTTTTTGGTTTTTTGGATATATGCATCTTTTTTGATTATTCTCTTTTGTTGGTGTTGGTCTTTATGTACATGGTATGCCGAATGGGAAGATGCTTGAAATCTTGGTATTTCTTGCTATCGCTTCGAAGGTCACACTTTCACTCGTGGGCAAGCGCGGTTAATCACCTGCAAATACAGTCATTATAACAGAAAAAAGAATATGACAAATGTGAATGTTAGCATGCTTTGAAAAAATGGGATGAATGCTTGTGTGTGATGTGTTGGGAATGCAACATGTGATTATGCAATTTTTTGAGATGTGCGTGATTCATGCATGGTTAATGAATGTGAAGTGACCAAAAATGGGAAGAAGTAAGTCGTGTGTGCTGAAAGAAATCAAGTTTTTAGAAAAACAGTTTTGAAAACGCGTGTTTTCGAAGTGGTGTGTTTTCTCAATATGAATTTTGACGCTCGATCATTCGCAAATAAGTAGGGAGAGGGGAACCCTATACACATAATGATCTAAACAATTTCAAAAGGGGGTGCATAACCTATACACGCAGTCTATTCAGAAATTGACAAGAGAGAAAATGATAGGGGAAAACCTATACATCAATTCTAAAAGTCATTAAATGGGGGAGTTTGAGCTAAACTTCTTCTGAACTCTTCTGCTCTGTCTTCGGGCTTCTGACTGACTGTTCATTCGTCTTCGGGCTCTGATTGGCCGTTCGCTCGAGTTCGGGCATTTGACTGGTTGCTCGCTCGAGTTCAGGTTGTTGCAGCGAAGCCGTACCGCGATAGAACGGTTGGTGTTCTTCTGACTTTCAATAGTTTGGACTCGAACAGTTGTTGTTAGTCTTCATGTCGCTTGACTCGGGTTGGTGCGGCTCTGATTTTTGGCTCAAACCGCGTTGTCGATCTTCATGTGCTCCTCTTGCTCTGACGAGGAAAATGAGGGACGTTTTTTGAGAAAGGAAAAGTGAATGATCGAGCACAAAATCATTGTGAAAATTCACCACTTTTGTGAAAACACGAAATGACTAGTACGCTCCACGGTAGTGACCGCTGCTCTTGAAGGTGGGTTGAACTTCAAAAATAGCGGGTCGCAACATGGGGACTAAATCATTTATTTTGAAAAACATTTGTGAAAATCAACCTGAAAACTGTTTTCAAAAACAAGTTTGAGATAATATTCGTGAAAAAAGTTGTTTGAAATTGTTTGTAAAAAGCAGGTTTTTGAAATCTGTTTTTGGAAATAGTTTTTGAAATAACATTTGTGAGAAACTGATTGAAAATCATTTGAAAGTAATAGATTTTTGAAATCTGGTTTTTACAAACCGTTGGACAAAGTTTATTTTTTGAAAGAATTTGGTTGAAAATGATTTTGAACACCGCTTTGGAAATAACAATTTTGAAATCACTCAGATGGACGGCTTTGAAGATATTTCATTAGAGCGTTCGACATGATTCGTTTTCTGATTTTTCAAGTGTTTAAATCGTGATCACATAATTTAAGAACAAAAATATAAATCGTGGCTGGTTTTATGTGAGCTGAGTGCGAATGATTGGGATAATCACCTTCCAGGTCAATCAGTGCTCCCGTACCACTGGGGGAACCGTCGTCCCTTCACTGTTCATCTCTCGGTATTTATCTCTGTTACACCTTGTGGGGCACGTCATCAAGAAAGTCCGGAGTGCTTAAGTTCGAAAGGTCAGGATACCCGAAGTGATACAGTCACACGAGCCACGGCCGGGGATTATAACAACATACTCACTTTTTGGGAAACTCGGGAAGTACTGCATGGGAACGGGTCTCCCATCTTCTGCACAATAAGGTGTGTCTAAAGTCCAAATTATTCACTAACTACGCTGTTCCATGTATGGGTATCCGGTAAATACGGGATCCTCTATGGATTTGTAGCGTGACATTGGGCTTTAAAGACACCCGTGGTGCAAAGGACACCTTGAGAACTGAGCCCATGCAATCTTCAAGGTAAGGCAGATGGGCAGTCAGACAGGCGGCATACAAAGGAGTGACTACCCATAAAACCCGTCCTAGACATCGGATCAGGCAGCTGGACACTGAAAGCTCATGGCTCACTATATGCTGGCTTAGACTCGGGTAACGGAAGGTATTTTTTGGATCATGAGCCTGTAGGGCGTAGGTCGATGACCATCTTGCCCCGTGGGTTTTAGCCATTTATATAAATGACCCAGCTCATAGGGAATCAACCATGGACCGGTTGGGATCCCGTGACTCGTGGATAAATCAGGTGACACAGAGGAATGCATGTCCTAAGCTACCCTCCCATGCACCCCACAATCGCATAGCATGTAAGTAAAGAAGAGCAGTTAGCACCAACCTATTTGCTAAGAGTTTTGTCTTGACGATGATTCCAAATTGGTTGCTTATTAACCTAGAAGGAAGTTAGCTTCATTCAATCCTAAGTGTCTCTTTCTAATCGTGAGCTAATCATTAACCCAATGTTGTGATTGTTTGTTGAGGATCTAACAAATCCTATCTGTCCTCATCAGGCACACTCTAAGTGTGGAGTAGAGCAGTCCTAGTGGTTTGAAATGAATCTCTTGAAGGTTTTGAAAGAAGTGGGGAAGTCCCGACAATTTTGAATGGAGTTCAGTCTTCCTTGAGTTTGAGAAAAACTTACTCAAGTTTTCCCCAGCAGAGTCGTCATTCTGTGGAGGGTGATTTTTCGGTATGAGGGGGGTCTATCTAAATATGGTCTGACTGAGAAGCCTAGATCCTAGAAAATGTCATTCTGTGGAGGGTGAAAACCCGTTGTTCTGACATCCCTCAAATACCTACTACATCGTCCGTCTTTCCCAGAAAGCATAAAGGGGAGTGCAAGTGTGCACTACACCCTCTCTCGATGGGCCCCACGCGGACTTATGCCCTAAGGGCGGAAATTGACTAGAGTCGCCACCTAGTTTGACCTAAGGAACTAGGAAGGGAGGGAAAGGGTTCTAAGAACCGTTAATTGACTCTGTGATTTGCATATGGATTGGGCTTATCTGGTCATACCAAAGATTCTATGTGGGTTCGTACTGGGTTACACCCCTTAGAAGTGGCAACGACCACGACTTCGGATTGGTGCCGAGGAAACCTCGGTCTCCAATTGTCAGGTTTTCCTTCTTTCAAAACCTTTTTGGAGAGATTCGTTTAAAAGCCAAGGATAGATTAGGACAGAAGGAGAGAAAATGAGTGGATGGGGCGAGCTTTTCTGCCAAGCTAGCGCCAAATGAAAGGATTGATGAATTCGAACGAGTATAGAATGAAGATTTGAGAAAAGTGTGAGGTTGAGTGAATGAATCAAGACTTAGAGTCTGATAGTTTGAAGTTTGTGGGAGCCGAAGAAGGTTTGAGCGTTTTGAGAGATATGAGAGCCACCTCAGATGGGGAAAAGGGTTTTTTTGCTTGGAATGGGGTCACACCCTAGATGGGCTGCCTACGTACTCAACTCCCTGTTGAGATCAGACCTTACGTAGTTCACGGTATTTGGGTTTTGGAAGTTTTGATGTTTGATGTGTGGGATGTTATAGTCTGTGAGACACGGGTCTATGAGACGTTTGAAATCTTAAGATGTCGAAATCTATGAGACGCTCGCATCTGTGAGACACTCGGGTCTGTGAGATGCTCTGGTCTATGAGATATTCGAATCATTAGAATAACAAAGCCTGTGAGACGCTCGGGTCTGTGAGACATTCGAATGTGGGCGAAAATGGAATTGAATTGAAATGAAGTTGAGTTGGAATTGAATGAATTTTTATTTGGAATTGAAATGAAATTGAATTTGGGAACGAATTTAATTGAATGAGAATTGAATTGAATTAAACTTTTGAATGAATGAATGATTGAATGAAGTTTTTGAATCGAATTGGAATTTACAAGTCGGGTTGAATTTAGGCTGAATTGAATTGATTTTGGATTTGGATTTGGATTTATTTGAGATGGGATTGGATCGTATTTGGATTGATCGTGTGCCAAATTTGAACTGATGGGCCAGGTTAGGGCCTTGGAACGTTAGGCCGGAATGGGCCTTGAAAGTGGGCTGAATGGGCCTTGGGATGTTGGGCCAAAATGGGCCTTGGAACGTGTGCCAATTGGGCCTTGAAAATTTGACCGAAGTGGGCCTGAAAATTTGACCGAAGTGGGCCTTGAAAAATGGACTGAAGTGGGTCTTAAAAATTGGGCCGAAAGTAGGCCTTGATAATTAGGCCGAAGTGGGCCTTGAAAAATGGACCGAAGTGGGCCTTGAAAGGTTGGTCGAAGTGGGCCTTGAAATGGGCCTCGAATTGGGTTTTGAACCGGGCCTTGAATTGGGCTTTGAAATGGGCCTTGGATCGGGCCTTGGATTGGGCCTTTGAGAATGAGCCGAATTGTCTTGGAAAGGGGGCCAAATTGGCCTTGGAAATTGAGGTTGGAAGATGATTTGAATCTATGAGACAATTGGAGTTTGGGTGAAGTTTGTGTTTGGTCTTGAAACTTTTGGAAGTATCTCAAATGTCTTGGGGGTTAGGTGTGTTTGACGAGTGTAGGAAGAGTATTTGATATTGGGGTGTGGAGAGGTTTGATTTCGAACAACTCATGAAAAGTATCTGGTTTTGGGCCGAATTGGCCTATGGGCCTTATTTGAGATTGGGAAAATTAGCCTTGCTTGGAATTGGGTCAGAAATTGGGCCTTATTTGAGTTATTTTGAGCTTTTGGGCTTTGAAAATTTGGGGAGAAATGATGAATCAAATTGGGATGAATTTTGAGAAAGTGCTTTTATTAATATATGTTATTATAATAAGATGTGGTTTGGGTCTAGGGATTACCCAGTTTATTAGGTGGGACCATGGCTCACCTAAATCTTAGGGTTCACCCTCTATCCTAAGGCTTGGTCCTAAAGACATAGTAACTAAGGCTTATGACATTAATAAGCAACAAGCAAGGGACATAAATCACAAAATAACAAAGCAAATATCTCACATAGGGTGCAAACATTGAGAAGCAAAATGAAGTGTAAAAATTTGGTGATTGAACACTAGCGAAAATCCTACAAGATTTCAAATTAATTTCGAACTCTAATCAATATGTAGAAAGGGGTAAGATAAGCGCTAGGACAACATAATACAAAACCAGCTAGAGATAACATTCTAAAATTTTCACATGCAGAGAATGAATTAAATTACAGAAATGAATAAATCCTAAGACTACCATCGAAAGTAAGAACAATAAACAAATTACAGATTAATACAAACATAGATAAAAAATCTTAAATAGAGAGCTGCTATGGGGGTCGCATCGACGCCGCCTCACTTGAGCTGATAGGATCAACAAGAAGTGCACCAACCGTTACATGTGTTTGAAGCGGAGACCCGGTAGTCCAAGCCAAGATCCCGTTCCTTAGTCTTAGAGTAGTTTCCCGTTTCACGAGCATTATGTACATGACAAAAACATAACCAAAAGAGGCAAAATGCGTTAGTCAAAGAACGGAAGAGGGTTGGGATGTGTGCATTGGGATCATACGGCCCCTCTCAATGGGAGGAAAGGGGGCAATCTAATCATCTCCCACACCCCAACCGAGAACATAAAAAAGTGTTTCAAGCTGCCAGCGAATGCTATGAATTGTAAAATAAATCATGCATTGCGGTTGCTACTCAAATTAATTTGTCGTCTTAGATTATGACTCAAACCGAAGTGTAGTATCAAAGATGTGAAGTTGTGAGTCATGTGGGATCATACCTAGAAGGGTTTATATCACTTCCCTCTAAGATGAAGAATTAATAAGGACCAACCAGCCAACGAGTGATTTTGTCTTAACAATTATAACATTGGCAACTATAACTCAATTCATGTTCTTATCTAAGCGCAAGTGACAATGTCATGCTAGTTATCAACTTAATTTCCAAACCAAATATCCATGCGCAGAGGGACAAGTTATGCTAAATGTCAAACGACTTTCCAAACCAAAACAATGCGCAAGGAGCAATCAAAATACCAAAGGCGCTCGGATTATAGTAAAAGAAAAGCCAAAAGTAGAATTTCCAAACCCATCGAAGTCTGCTATGAAGCCCAAAGTCCATCAACACGGTTGACTCTCAATATCCTAGCGCAACCATGCCCATTCGGTTGTACCTCAAACCAAATGAGAAACCAAATAATAATGAGAGAGCCGAGCAATTAGCCCAATGAGCAATCATTAAATCAAACCGAGATCACAAAGTTACGCCAGAGACACATGATGAGTCCAATTAAATCAAAGCCCAAATTGGTATGTTAGTCGACCCTGGTAACGGTGGGATCCAACACCAAACGCAGAAAAACCAAATGGGTCTCACGGTACCCATATCCGCCACGATCAGCAAGGTAATGGACTAGCCACGAGTAGTACGGTCAAGTGTAGATGAACCAACTACAAATTAATTAACAAGCCTAAGTGCATTCTCCTGAAACTTTAAATCAATGTTAACCTCAACGATCAACGAGATTAAACAAATTGATATATGAATTGAAACGCCAGAAGAATCCCTCAAGACGGGATAAATTGCAAACAGGACCAAAACTTCCCTTGAAATCGAAACCGACTAAATGTATTTTTCAGGAACCCAATTCAGAGACAAAATGGGATTACTCGAACTCATATCGAACAACTTACGGGCGTCGATTAAACCCCAGCATAAGTAAGAAGAAAATCCACAAATCACTTAAATGGTCCAGTTATAACCGAGAACGAGGTATTATTGTTAAGAGTATAGCAATGAGTTCAGCGGTTTCTCCCAGATATTCACAGGAACAAAGAAATTGAAATATTACCATCAGTTAGGTCAATCCAGAAACCAATCCTTCAGGGGAAAATGGCTCCACTACCATGTATTCAATCCAATGTTCACTCCAAGTGTGGTAAATCCACTATCCAAAAGCGGGCTGGTAGTGAGGCTGCTATGACCAGGTTTCAGACCCAGTATGGACGAGAAATGTTGAGGAGCAGAAGGAACCCCAATCGCGCGCGGTTGTCTGAGTTCCGAGTGAGGAACACTCTGTGATCTCAGTGTGGAATTCTCTTCGGTTTTGAAGATTAGGGAGAAGAAAGAAGATGACCGAAGAAATATTAGAAAAGGGTTAGGATTCTTCTCGGTTTAAGATATGGAAAATTGGAATTGATTTCGGTGAAGGGAGATGTAGAGCATCGTTTTCTTTTGGTCTGATTTTTGTTTTTAGAAGATGGAGGTTGATCGAGAGACCAGGATCGAAGAAGGAGGCCATAGAGAATGGAAGGAGTCTTCTGTTTATTTTTCTTGCCCGAGAGAAATTGAGAGGATGGGTCTGGGGAATGTAGTACCTGAGTTGGATTTTTATCCGTCGAAGATTCAATCGAGAAGAAGATGGAGAACTAGTGCGGCTGGCTCAGTGTTTTCTTCTCATTTCAGAGGGAAGCAGGAAGAATTAGAAGGTGGCAATGGAGATAGGATTTCTAGGGTTTTCTGGGTTTCTTTAGATCGACCAAGATGGAGGCGGGTCAAGAAGCAGCCGATGGAATCGAAAACTCTGGTGAAGTAAAGGCGTGAGAGGATGAAGGTGGTGGAAATAAGTTGATCGATATGGAGGTCCATCTGGTGGTGGCTGCCGATCGAAGAACCTGAGGGCACTAGGGTTTAGGTGATGTGTTGGGTTTTGATGTGGGCTTTTTGAAGCCATGGGCTGAAAATAGAGTGGGTTTAAGGATTGGGCTAGGCCAGACTTCAACCAAGTGTGGATTGGGTTTGAAAGATGAAAATGAGTGTGTATAAATAGAAATGAAAATAAAAAATACTAATGTTAATAGTAGAATAAAATAAAAAGTGAATAAACAAAAAGGGACGACCTTGAAACTGGACTGTTGATGGAAATTCATTTTCGAAGAATTGTGTTTTTTATTTTGAATTTTTTTTTGAAAAAGATTATAAAATGATGGTTTCGTCTTTGCACGCACGCTAATATGTTTTGAAAAAGAAAGGCGACGACCCCTTTTATTATTTCGGAATTTGCTTTATGGGGTGAGAATTTTTGGTGTCTACACCTGTATATTCTTAGGGTTGAGGTGGTGCGGCAACTGATGATGAATTATCTACACCAGTGACAATTACATAAGCTTGCTCTCTTTTCCTCTAGCAGTTGGTTCTCCCTTACACGTCCGCTTGTTATACCAAATTTCAATAGGTAGTGCACCTTGAAATGTTTGACCTCTTGCTAGATGGTCCCTCTCATTCTTCCATTTTTCTATTTCTTGGAGGTCTTCTAATTCTCTTTTTCAGCATTGGAGGTAGAACATTAGGATAATCTCTAGCCGGTCAATACCGCTGATCAGGTACTGGCTCTAAGTTAAGAGTGTACATTATTCTATAGTTCTTGACTCAATATAACTTATCCACATATTCTTGTGGATTTCTCTCCGGAATCTAGAATTGCTCTTACCCCATGCTTACATGGGGTGTCAAATATTTTCTATGTTCCACAAAGGCACCTCTTTCGATTCAAATTTGTTGTTACCACATCTACAAAGTCTTTCACCTCAAACATGTCCGTCTCAGATGAATTGGAGATGCATATTCTACTCCTTATCACAATATTCTTCAGTTTTTTCTTTATTTTTTGGCAGATGTCATCTTCGGAAAAGTTAAATGCTTCTTGTTGTCTTTCAGCATGTCTAATCATGATGGTTCTTCTTACCCCTGTCAACCAGATCGATAATTAAAAAATGTTAACTACCAATATGTTACAGTTGCACACAAATGTTAATGATCCATAAAGTTTACTTTCAAGGACCATAAGTAGTGGCCTCATTGTACATAATCTCAATGTTGAATTGAAATTTTCAACAAAATTAGAAGTGCTTTCCTCATTGTGAACCTTGGTAGAACATCAAATAGTCAATTGCAATGACAACAAGAGTTATAGTATTAATAATAACATGTTATGATGATCTTAATTGTGAACAAACTTACATGTGGGCTGAACTTAAACGTGACCCATTGAGCGAGTGGCACTTTAGATAGATAAGCAAAGACAATATTGTCTTTTTCCCTTAACTTTGTCATAGCACTTTCAAAAGCAATTGCATTTGTTGCATCACTTGCCCTTCAGGAAAGTTCCCTTTTCACATACAAATTGTTAGGAATAGACAACGGTAGTATCAATCAGATAATTGTCTACATGTGTGCATTACTACCTTAATTCAGGACCGTGACGGTTCTTTATGAAATTTGTATATAGGTGTCTAGAGCAAATCCTTCTACTAGCATGTGGGAAGACTTCAAACAATACTGGTTCCACATCCTGTTATGCATATGAACCATGTAAGTGAACATGAACATAAAAAATTAGGGGACATAAGGAATAGACGAGGACACACCTTCTGTCTATCAAAGGTGAAGCACCGCTCCCTATCAACAACTTCCCCTAAAGCAATTATGAGATCTCTTAAGAAATATGTTCAAGTGTCTTGGTTTCTAATGGAACCACGCCGCATGCAATTGGATAAATATTTTTATTTGAATCAAGAGCTATCGTAGACAAAAGAACATCACCATAAGGCCTCTTTAAGTGACATCAGTCAACACCTATCAAGGGTCTACCAGCTTTGACAAATCTCTCAATGAGAGCCTTGAACAAGATGAATCAACCTAAGACTTATGTGGTTCACTTTCTATCCAGTACACATGTGTGTAGTATTAGGATTTGTCGCTTTTAGTACATCACAATAATCAGCTAGTTTGGCTTAAGAGTCATCAATGTGTTCTCACCTTATACATCAAGCATGGATTTACCTTTTGTAATTAAGAAAATGCATTAGTCAACACATATTGTGTTAAAGCAACAAGAACAACAAGTAAGAAAGTGCATTAGTCATTACTCATTACCTTGATCTACCACCATCCATGGAAATGGCATCTAGATTTTGTTTTCAAGTCATTAAACAAGTGATTCACTAACCATTCACAAGTAGCTATACCATTTTCATCTACTGGGTTACAGCTATGTTTGAAGTTCATTCAGCTTTATATCTTCATTGGCAAAGTAGCTATACCATGATTGGCGATCAAGCATCTTAGATGCATGTACTCTTCATTAGCATCCTTCAGTTGCACAATCAGATTTATATCTCCACTTATCCACCTTTTTTCTACTCATATCAAATCCCTCTTGAATGCAATAATCAGTATGAATTGATAAAAATGGTCTTTGTCAAGGATATATGTTTAGTAGAAATATGTGTTACTATACTTCTACCTAGGCAGTGTACCTATCGTTTTGCGGAATAGTGAATTGAGTGGGGGTTGTCGATCTCAGGGACCTCGTTCAATTAATTGACAATTTACTTACTAACTGAGAAACTAAACTAAGAAAACAGGAAACTTCACTTTTCAGGTTTTACTTAATTTAATAAAAAGAATGACTAAACAAACTAACATAAAATAATGAAACAGTAAAAAGATAAAAATAAACTAAATAAAGAAATAAAGATTGAATCTAAAGAAGCACCCCAGATTGTTCTGCAAACCTTCACTTTATTAATCTATTTATAAACTCTTCCATATTTCTGCAATAAACTCAGGAATCTTAATTAACCCGTTGACCGGTCCCTGTACAACGAATCCTAACTGGTAGAAATAGCAAACCGCAAACCATGCCCAAGTCAATTCTAACCAATCGCATTATTAACAATTCCTATTGGAGACAGATTAACCTATAGGCAAACCATGCTTCTAGTCGTTAATCGGTTTAACTTCCTATGTCTTGTTAGCTAATCTCAGCGCCGCATTTTGATTAGAAAACTACAAGGATTGCTTTAATAATTAGCTAAAGAATTAAAGCGCCTGAAGAACTGGAATTAAACTACTGCATTAATGAATTAAAGAAAAGATTACAAAATAAACATGAAGATCCGGTTTGCTACCCCAATCCGGGGAGCTAAACTAACTACTCAAACATAATTATAAAAATAACAAAAACAACAAAGGAAGAACACATTGACAGATTAAATAAAAAGGGAAGAAGAAACTCTATAAAGAAGTTTTTTGCTCCGCCTTCTTCTTCACGTGTCTCTGTATTAATCCTCTATCAGAAGTGTGGTGTGGTAACAATGGTGAACTTGTGTGTGTGGAATAGAGGAGAGGCAGAGCCTCTGCCTAGTTGAGAGGCGCAGGCAGCATCGGGTGTCCCCCGATGATATGTATACGAGAATATATATATTCTCTCTTTGACCTAAGCGCTGCGTGCTTTAGTGAGTTGCAGCGTTTTTATCTTCAAAAGATAATTCAATTTCCCAGAGTGCAATGCGCTGATGTATGGTGCTGTGTTATACTTGCATCCACGTGAATCATTTGGTAATTGAACGTGAGTATATCTTTAATATACTATGCCAAGTCAATCGAGCATGAGTATCTCCTCCAGAATCCAACATGTATCGATCACGAATAAGTATATGTCATCGCGAATGCTGAAATTATATATATATATATATATATATAATATTATAATTTTCCTGCATTTGACATATAAAATGCATCAGCTTATATTAAAACATAAATCTTAGAAAAAGCACATGATAAGTGTAAAATATGACATAATTGTTATAAAAATAGGAAGAATTAAAGCCCTAATAATAGATATATTTTACACTTATCAAACTTCCTCACACTTAGTTTTTGCTTGTCCTCAAGCAAATACAGAATACGACTACTCTTAAGGGCCGTAGTATAGAAACTCAGGATCAAACAACTGCCGATGAAAAACAAGCAAAATGACAATCAAAAGAAAAGTTCTGCTACTAGCTGTAGGTTTTCGCAAACAGTGAAAAAGATAGTGGAGTTAAAAGCAGGAGAAGTTAGATTATAGAAACTGAAACAGAATAGTTTGGGATCTTCCCCATTTCTTCCTCCAACCTTGGATGACAAGGGTTGAAGTAACACCTTATTCCGTGATACCTTTCAACACCACATACTCATGATCAGAATAAGCATAACTGAATTACACATTTAACTTTTCAAAGTTCTTTTTCCTTAACATTTTATTCTGCCATCTGCATATTTAATTCATCCCCTCAGACTTTTCTCTTCACCCTTGTAGCGGCTTTGGGCCTTCTATCCCAGATCACAAGACCTTAGGTAGATGGGTGATGAAGCACCCCAAGGACTTAATAACCGAATGAAGAGGCCTGTTTTGGTTCAGAAATAAATTTCAATTCAAATCAGCAGAGTACCTTGCCTTATCCTTTCATACCAAACTTTCTTATCATTCCCAAAATCCCAAACTAGACTAATTCAGTTTTCATAATCAGCTAATCCACCAAATTTCAGTGAAAATAGATTCAGTTTGGATAAAACTATACATACAAACAGCCAAAAGCAGAAAGATTCTTGAGGTGGCCATCAGGCTTGTTTTCAAAACCTCAACAAAAATTTTCACCTGAATATTCAGTATTTATTGGCACTCAAAAGAAGCAATTCCTTCAAAGCAATAGGACAAACAAAAACAAGTATGACATTTAAGCGCAACTGGCATATTTTCAGGGAAAGGTCCTACTTCCTCACACTTAAGAGGAGCAATGTCCTCATTGTTCAAAAATAAAAATCAAGAAAAGACCTTTCAAAATATGCCAGACTCATGAAGAATTTCATTCAGGACAATCATGGACTGATATAAAAATAAGCATTAAGCATGATAGGCTGAACACAAACATTTAAAATAAAGAAACTGAAACTCCCCTGATAATGTAGATTGAGGAAGGTTCCCTTCCTCACACTTTAGCTTGAACAAGGGGGGTAGCATCATTCCTCACACTTGCGTCCAGGCAAGTGTCCAACCTTGGAGAACATCAAACACCATAATAAAAATTTCACCTGCACACACTCACAACTAACACAAAAACGCTTAAAGCGTTGCATTAAAGCACATGCACCATTTGCACTTTTAAATAAAAGGAAAACAAAATAAACCTAAGAAAATAAAAACAAAAACAAAATATAAATTTAACTGGGTTGCCTCCCAGTAAGCTGCCCGTCTTTATAGTCTTTGGCTAGACTCCCGCTTTGTTATCCTGGATCAAAAATAAAAGTAGACAACAGTTTTGCCAGGAAAACGAAATAGACAGTAATTAAAAGTAAACTACCTGGATCAAAACAAAGCGTTACTTCGGCAAATAAAGAAGGAAAGTAAATACTCCACAAAACCTGATGTTTGAGGAGATACTGCCGGTAACGTATTTCTAATTGGAGACCAGGTGATGATGAATTTTCTTCCTCAAATTCGAGGACATAAATGTCCTCCTCCTGTTGTTGAGGCTTCAAGAGGCAAGGGGGAGTTGCTGATGACTTGGTGGTAACGACTCTTCCTTCTTAAATTTGAGGATGCAGACATCTTCCTCAAGTGTTAAAGGCTCAATGGAAGATTCTTGTTGGCAGACAATTGTTGAGGAAGCTTCAACTTCTTCAATGTCTCTGGGATCAACTACATCAGGTACCTTCACTGGTTCACAGATAGGTGCGGGCAGAATATCTTCAAATACTGGTTGCTCTATTTGAGTTGAGGTTGAAGGGGGAGAGCAATAGAAATCTTCAGCATGTCGCTCAACCTCTTCATCAGACTCCTTTCAGCTTCAGAAATTATAGGCTTGGAATGGTCTTCACCCATCAAAGTCTCTACTTGAGATTGGTATACTAGGTCCGAATAACTTTGGCTATGGGAGAATTCCATTTGTTGTTGTGCTAACTGCTGCGAGATCTGATTAAGTTGCCTTTCCCAACTCTGGTTTATAGCTTCTTGCTCAGCAAATTTGGCATCTAAACTGTCCAACCTAGCATTAGTGATTTTCTTTTGCTCTAGAAGCTGCTCTAGCATATTCTCTATCCTGCTCGTATCCTCCTTAGGAGGCTCCTGATATGCGTAGCATTGCTCGACCTCCATCTGCATTATAGTCTGCTCACCTCCCCACCAATAAGGTTGTCGATAAGACGATTGTTGTGGCTGGTAATAATCTTGTCGCCTGAACTGGTTGTAACTTTGAGTACCCGGATGATTATACCTGTTCAAATTCTGCTCAATGTTCATTATTGTAATCATCGTTTCCAACTGCGTCAACACTCTACTCAGTTCATCCATGTTATCCTCCACCTTTGCCTATCAAAAACAAAAAACTAAAAATAGAAAAAGAAACAAAAATAAAATTAACTAAACAAAATAACGAAGATAAACAAAAATAAAATCCTAATTATTAAAAAGAGAATCAGCTAATTGAATAATTAAAAACAAATCAAAAACTAATTAAATAAAACAAGAAACAACTACCGAAACACAATTAAATACACTCTGTGTATGTAACATAGGCTCGATGAAGAACAAAATTCAAAAACCTACGGTATACTAAGAATATCGAAAAAGAACAAAAAAACGCTAAGCACGTAAACCTAATTAACTAAAAAAAACGCACAATAAACTTTAAACAAATCAGAAAGCAAATTAAAAACTAAAAGAAGAAGAAGTATACGTAAACCTAGTCCTAATCTAATTTAGAGTAGCGACAAAAATGAATAGATAAAAAAAAAGTCAAAACGAAAAATAAATGTAAAGAATAAAAATCACACATAACAGCACTAGACAAAATCGTAACCAACGTAATGCGGTTGAATGGAAATACTACGAAAAGCAAAACAAATCAAATAAAATGAATCCTAAACTAATTGAATCAAATTCGACGTAGAAATACGAATTGAATAAAAATAATACAAAAAGAAGAAAAGAAAAATAAAATAAAGTCTCAATCAAATAAATAAAATATCAATTAATCGTGTCAGAGGTCCCGACAACGGCGCCAAAAACTTGTTTAGCAGAAATATGTGTTACTATACTTCTACCTCAGGCTAGTGTACCTATCGTTTTGCGGAATAGTGAATTGAGTGGGGGTTGTCGATCTCAGGGACCTCGTTCAATTAATTGACAATTTACTTACTAACTGAGAAACTAAACTAAGAAAACAGGAAACTTCACTTTTCAGGTTTTACTTAATTTAATAAAAAGAATGACTAAACAAACTAACATAAAATAATGAACAGTAAAAAGATAAAAATAAACTAAATAAAGAAATAAAGATTGAATCTAAAGAAGCACCCCAGATTGTTCTGCAAACCTTCACTTTATTAATCTATTATAAACTCTTCCATATTTCTGCAATAAACTCAGGAATCTTAATTAACCCGTTGACCGGTCCCTGTACAACGAATCCTAACTGGTAGAAATAGCAAACCGCAAACCATGCCCAAGTCAATTCTAACCAATCGCATTATTAACAATTCCTATTGGAGACAGATTAACCTATAGGCAAACCATGCTTCTAGTCGTTAATCGATTTAACTTCCTATGTCTGTTAGCTAATCTCAGCGCCGCATTTTGATTAGAAAACTACAAGGATTGCTTTAATAATTAGCTAAAGAATTAAAGCGCCTGAAGAACTGGAATTAAACTACTGCATTAATGAATTAAAGAAAAGATTACAAAATAAACATGAAGATCCGGTTTGCTACCCCAATCCGGGGAGCTAAACTAACTACTCAAACATAATTATAAAAATAACAAAAACAACAAAGGAAGAACACATTGACAGATTAAATAAAAGGGAAGAAGAAACTCTATAAAGAAGTTTTTTGCTCCGCCTTCTTCTTCACGTGTCTCTGTATTAATCCTCTATCAGAAGTGTGGTGTGGTAACAATGGTGAACTTGTGTGTGGAATAGAGGAGAGGCAGAGCCTCTGCCAAGTTGAGAGGCGCAGGCAGCATCGGGTGTCCCCCGATGATATGTATACGAGAATATATATATCTCTTTGACCTAAGCGCTGCGTGCTTTAGTGAGTTGCAGCGTTTTTATCTTCAAAAGATAATTCAATTTCCCAGAGTGCGCTGATGTATGGTGCTGTTTATACTTGCATCCACGTGAATCATTTGGTAATTGAACGTGAGTATAACTTTAATATACTATGCCAAGTCAATCGAGCATGAGTATCTCCTCCAGAATCCAACATGTATCGATCACGAATAAGTATATGTCATCGCGAATGCTGAAATTATATATATATAATATTATAATTTTCCTGCATTTGACATATAAAATGCATCAGCTTATATTAAAACATAAATCTTAGAAAAAGCACATGATAAGTGTAAAATATGACATGAATTGTTATAAAAATAGGAAGAATTAAAGCCCTAATAATAGATATATTTTACACTTATCAATATATCCCATTGCTTCAACTCAATGTATTCAAACTTCTTGGCAACATAATAAGATCCATTCTTGTAGATCATGGCACCCTTAGGTTCATCTGAATCATCATTCAAATCCAAGTCTTCATACTTGGTTTCTTTATTGTACTCATACTTGGTGAAGTCTCAATCATGTATATTCTATCCATGAAGAGAACAATTAGAAGCATAATCAGTGTCATCGTTGTCTTCAGGTTCAACCAAAAATTTTGTATCTTCTGGGTCACTATCAGGAAGGTCATCCGTACCGTCAAACAAATTACTAACTCTTCATGCAACCGTCTGCTAAGTCAAGTTCCTTTAGGTTTTGATGATTGCAAACCATCCTTGCGGTTTAATGTATTTGTTTAAGTGTTTTAGCAGAATAAAGATTATTAGGATCACTTGTATGCAAGGTTACAAGTGGGTCTTTCCATTCTGACTGGTGCCCAACAGTTGGGCACGTGTTCACGATCGCTCCAAGTGAGGCTCAACGACAGGGGACAAAGATACTCACTCGGAAATAAAGCTAAATACATATGCTGAAGTCAGACACTTTGTCTAGCATGCCTAGCAACACAAACCTGCACAAATTGATTTTCCAAGATCAAATGTTCAGACACATGGGAGACAAGGAAGAAGAAGACAAACGACAGTGCAGAAAAAATAGATGTCACTTTCTACTTTTTCTGCCATGTCTTCTAGAAAGTGATTCTTGTCTATTGTCCCTCATTATGGCGCAACGGTGGCTAAGCCACTAAGAAGTAAGGACTTCAGAAATTTCAACAACAAGCTTTGGGATCCACCAACAAGAAGAACTCAACATTGACTATAAAGATAACCTAGCTTCCAGCTGAGGTGGGTGTGCTAAAGGCACCGAGTTTCACTGAGACAAGTGCTTAATATTTTCTAGAGATCTTACGCTAGTAACCTGCACTACTAAAAACAACAGAATTAGCAACGAAACTTGTCCATTGCTAAACGACTCGTCGCTAATCCGGATTTGTGATGAAGGACGTCTTCCGTCGCTAATCTATTGTTTGGTGATGGAACAGAGACAAAATTAGTCTGTCACCAATTTGTGACGGAATTTTGTATTTTGCTTTCAGGTTTAGCGACGGAATTTTCCCTCGCTAATCCGTCTCTAAATGTTTTTTTATTTCATATTTATTTTGTTTAATCGAGCTGTAATAGTAGTAAACGAAGATATTTTCACAGCAATTGAAAAGTAATTTTTTTATACTAAACAAATTCAAACTATTTGTTGAAAAGGGGTTGTTATTCGCAGTACAAAATTACTAATCACCGTAGTACAAAATTTTTTTAAATCATATTAACGTTGTAAACATATAATGTTATATCCCTGTATTTTTTTTATAAAAAATGATATCTGAAAGTAATTTAATCAAAGAAGTTTGTAGTTGATTAGTAGCGAATTTTGCTAATTACTTCTTGGGGACAAAGTTCTTTTAAGGGGGGTAGATTGAAATACCCCAAACCTAAGTATGCTAAGTAAACATCAAATTATGATGTAGTAAGGCTAGAATATGCCTTAGAAAGATTGGTAGACAATTTAAACCAAGGAAAACACAAGAAAGTGCCTTAAGGGCAATCAGGGCAAAAACATGCTCTAAGCTTGGAGTGACTTTGATTAGCACCCAAATATCATGATAAGACCTTATTAATATTCTAATGGTCATTTTAAATCAATTAGCAAGGAAAACCAAGCTTGAAAACAAGTTAAAGCACAAAATGTGCTTTAAGAAGTCTTAAAGCACATTTTTGAGAAATTGTCTTAGAATTGAGTTTTGAGTGGCTAAATGTCCATCATTACTCTTTAATTAACATTTGTACTAATTAGTATCACATTAGGAAGTCTAAATCAATGGGAAATCAAAAATTTCAGAAATATGTGCACTGATTAGTGAATAGTGCCAAATAGTGACTAGTTTAAGTTTTAATCAACTTAAGTCAATTAGTTGGTCAACAAAGACCAAAAGTATCTTATTATTAAAGGGGGGAACGGTTTTTGAAGTGGTGACTCACCACATGTGCTAGTAAGTAAGGAAAGAGGTGGGAAAGTGAGTAAATTCACTATTTGCTTTTAAATGACAAACATCTTCTTATACCTTCTTTCTCTCCTCTCTTCTTCATTTCCCACCTTCACCATCGGTTTTACTACCTATTCCCTTCTCCAAAACCGTGAGAGCTCCATCCATGGTGCCTCCACCTTCAATTGCTCACCAAATGTTCATCTTTGCTCCAAATCGAAAAGTAAGCATAGATTTCTCTTAGTTAGATCAAGGCCTTCATTCCTATCTTTTCAAATCCTTCAAAGCTCAAGTTTGGTGCCATGAGAAAACTCCATTGATGGAGGAAAATCAAGTTTGAAGAGCTCATTAGCTTCTCCATTCTCTTAAGGTAAAGAAAATGTAAGAAAAACCATGTTTCCATCATTTCTTCTACATGGCCGAAAATTTCTTCTCATGGGGATATGTTTTTATGCCTTGTTCTAGCTTGATTTATTCATCAAGGACAAGTGGAGGTCCTATTTCATTCAATGCCAAAGTCTATCTTGAGACTTCAAAGGTAATCATCCACTTTTATGCCTTAGAACACATTCCTAACCTAGGTTTTTATTCCTTGAGGTTAGTGTATTGTTTAGTACTCATATGAGTCATTGAATATTGATTAGAACATTGGCAAGGGGAATTTAAGTGGTGGCCGAGATTCATGCAAGAAGAAGGTCTAAGGAGGAAGTTAAGATAAGCTTGAGAAAACAAGGTAAAATGCTTACCTAATGGTGGTTTAAGTTTTAAAGGATGAGTTTAGGTGGATACCAATGTGGCTTAGAGCTTACATTAGGTAATGGGTTATGTAACCTAAGAAAAAGAACTTAAATAAGCTTGTGAACTTGTGACTAAGGAGCCAATGGGAATGTTAGTAATATAAGTTTAAGATGGATTTTAAGAGCATTATAACTACTATGAGATTGATGGGTGTATTTGCAGGTTGAAAGCTTTATATGTGGGAAATTCAGTGTTTAAGTTTAAGTCATTTAAGGGCCTAAGAGCCATGTCATTTAAGAGCCTTAGTGCTATGCAATTTAAGATTATTGCAATATATTGAATTTGTTGTGAATGAGTTGGTTTGGGTGATGAGATATGATGAGAAGAACTTGATGTGTGTGAGATGGTTGAATGAGGAAAAATAATGTGTTTGGGCATGATAATACTAGAGGAGCTATGGCGAAATTTGAGTAGAAAAGTGTTTAGGTGATGGTGGTGAATTAATATGACCTAGGATTTACTAGGAGTCACTATGAGGAATTTGAGTGGAAATGAGTTAACTAAGGAGTTCTTGAGGTTTAGAATGACCTAGAGATGTCTATGAGGAAATTAGAGTTTAGATGGGTGCATTGAACACACCAAAGTCATGGTATGAGGAATGGTAAGACTAGTGCAAATCTGGAGGAAATGATGTAATGCTTTGAGATGATTTAGGTATGAACTAAGAGAAGAACATGAGAGTTCGAGAAGTTTGTGTAAGAGGTGGTGATGTTAGTGGTGGACTAGTAAGGTTTAGTTGAATGGTAATGTGTGGACTTGGGTAATGGAAGAGAAAATTGTAGGAGGAGGTTGTAGTCGTCAAGGAAAATGACTAGAAACGTATGAGGACGTATGATCATGAGAATGGTGAGTAAGATGCATAAAAGAGGTGGAAATGTCTAAGGAGGGTGTTACATGGTCAGGGTAGATGAAGAACCATGTCAAGGTATTAAGGTAATGGAAAGAAATGTATGAGCAAGCTTAAGAGTTTAAGAGTGATGAGTAACAAGTGAAAAGAAGAGGAATTGTGCATGGACATGCAAGATGACCTTGGAAGGTTTTAACAAGCAAAGATGGAGTGCAATGATGTTAAGGAGGAGTTATATGGGTTGAAAAGAAACACTTTGGTTAATTGAAGTTTTAGGCAAAATGCATGTGAGAAATGTAAGAGAATAAGTGCTAAGTGTTGGGAGCTTTGTAAGAATTGAGTAAAGGTTTGAGAAGATCTTTGGAAGTTGTTTTAATGAGTTTGGTGGAGGTTATAAGTGGGTTTAAAGTGCCAAGATGGTGTTGGACCTATTAGGACACTGTGGAAGAGTTTGGAATTAAAAGAGCAATTTAAGAGAAAAATCTGTAGTGGACCGACCCAGGGTCCGACCCAGTTTTGGGTCGGTCGGGCCATGTTGAGCCAGCCGGAATGTCTCTGGACTGGACCGACCCAGAGGGTTGGGTCGGTCGGCTTAGCTTTGGGTCGGTCGGGCAAAAATTTAACGAAGGAAATGGGTTCTGTAATGGACCGACCCAGAGGGTTTAGGTCGGTCGGTGGGTCGGTCGACCCTTAAGACTAAAAAAAAAAAGGAACCCTAAGAGTTTAGTGGTATTAATGGTACCCCATTAAGGGGGCAATGATGATTAGTGGTATAAAGACCTAAGGGATTAAGTTAAAAATAACTTAAAAGCTTAAGATTAAGTTCGTAAGATTAAGTTTAAGACTTAAGAGGTGTTAGGATGGGATCATTAAGGGTTAAGTAAGTAAGTAAGATAGTAATGAATTGAGTTAAGTGATTAATAACCTAAAACTGAATGAATGTTTTAGGACTTGGAAATTGGACTCCGGAAGAGATTAAGCAACTGAACGGCCAACGGTGAACGGTACAGTTCTTCTTGTGACCTGCTTGCTAACGAGGTGTCCCTCGGCTTGTGTGCTATTTGTTTTTGTGTGCTCACTAAACAAGATAAAGCATGCAACCGGAATATTATATTTATTGTATTGTTGTGATGTTCGAAACTAACACAACATACCGTGACTTACTAACCAACGTTTAGTAAGGAAATGAGTGAGACTAAGGACCTCCCTAATATGGGACGATAAAACCGAAAGAGGTTAATCAACAAACATGGTCTTGAGACTATTACTAACTGGAACTTGAGTGAGGAAACCCGGACCGATCTCCGGTCATGCATGCTAAGGAAAGGGGGTCGGTATCTATAGCAGATTTGACTTCCGATTAAGCTAGTCCTCGGACTAGTAGCCTTGGGTCGGTTGACCGGCTCGGCTACATTGGACATCCAGTCCAAGGTAGGTGGCTTAAGATGGCGTGGGGGGATCAAGCCTACATCCCCAACAATTTAAGAATGTTGTTTATTGCCGGTAAGTGTCCTGCTGCTGGCTAGGGTTAACCAAGCCCTACAAAATAAACACGAACTAAGGGCTAACCTGTTCCCAATGAGAGAACGGTTGGCATACATAAGGTAAGGTTAAGATAAGTGCAAACCATTCCTTTTTAAAGGATGGTTTGTATTATTAAGATTAAGATAAGCTACATCCACTCCTTATTTAAGGATGGTTGTTTCTAAGATTAGATAAGACTAAGATTGAGGCGAGATAAGGATGGACTAAGATTAAGGGGGGAACATTACTTAAGGAGTTAAATAACTAACTCACTATTAAGGGAACGCATTTAAGCCGTTCATTGTGTGTGAACTTTGATTTTCATATGGATTGTTGTTTACAGCATTTACTATTATGTTGTGCATTAATCAACCTCCATGCTATCGACAATTAGTCGTCGTAGTCACGTTAGCTTGGGGGCCATGAGGGGATCGTACCAGCATTCGTGCTGACCCCCTTTGGGGGCTGTTTTTACTACACAGGTATCAGGAAGCGGCCGTCGCGAGAGTAAGAAGGGGTACGAGTGTTAGGATTAAGTGAGGCCTACGAGTTGTGCATGTACACTCGTATGGCAATTGAGCTAGTAAGATATAGGATGTGAGAGGATTGTAAGAAGAATATGTATTTGGTTAAGGTTGTTATGTACTAATGTTCGGTATATTCTGTAGACAGACCGTGGCAAGGTCCTGGATTGTAAGGAATTCCGCTGTGACATGTTTATATATTACTGTTAAGTTGCGAGACCATATCTGGATTGAGTTGGGGTTTACAAAAAGTGGTATCAGAGCGTAGTTACGCTCTGAAGACAAAAATACCGAACTTAGGAGAATGATGAGGTTGAGATTGAGTTATGGGTTAAGGTTGAGAGATAGAGTGTGAGGTGCGTTAGTCAGGACTTCCCGGTGTTTACCGGATATCCATAGTACCTAGACCCGCCCTCCACATCCCTAACCCTAAATATGTGGAACAAACGCCAGAGAGAAGAAAGCTTTCTCTTACTCGGGGAAACCCGATCTGGGCAGTTAGCTAACAATAGGCAGTACAGAAAACCTGGTTGCACAACAGTTACGGAGAACTTGGAGGTTTTCAATGGAGCCAACAGAAACAGGCGCTACCTATGGAATTCTATCAATAAGGGAACGGTAATTACCGGCAACATGGGTCGACATGCTACGCAGTCGAAATAACCCGCGATATCATGGCAAGGAAAGCACTACGCATGCAATGGATAAGGAAATGATAAGAGACATGAGTACCGGACAACGTCTGAGTGAGCATAACAGTGGGATAATACAAAGCATGAGGATTGAGATTACTGGGAAGTCCAGTTTAGAAACGGAACTCCAAACCCCATACAATGAGGAAGGTTATAAAAACCTGGCCAACATAGTGGCGACGACGATAGGAACTCATATAAATTGTATACGAAATAGGGCTACGAAGTATGCCTAAAGGAAATCATTACTGAGTACCACAACAAAGGTGTGGAGACAGGAGCGAGGATTAAGACATAAAGAATATTAAGGGGTTTCCCTCAGAAAGAGGAACGCCTTGATAAACAACAGTACTGTCAAACAACAAGGAAACTGCCGGATGGACGGTTTCCAAAATAGGGATTATTGAAGGAGTCCCGAGGACTACCAATTACATGGAAATTAGAAGGGAGTATCACTACCGATGTACCTTGTACCAATAACCCATCCTGCATGGCGCACTTGCCATAGCAAGTGCTACCACGGTTAAGCTACACGAAAAGCCATCAAGGCGAGATAGGAGAACGCTACAGTTGTAATACATATTAATACCGGATTGTAAATCCATAAGAACAGAAAAATAGACCTTGGAAAGGCCCGACGGCCTGACCATGATGATATGAGATGACACCACCAGTCTGCTGGGAGCAGAACTTGACATAATATTAAACCGTATAAATATTAGCAACGGTATAACCCACCACAACAACAACCGACAGTACGATAAGAACACAATCCCGAACTCCAAGGGAAAACCTAAGAGATCGCTCGAATGCGAGCAAAAACACTATTAAGCAATGATATACAAGGGATGTATTATAAGATACTATTGAGACTGTTGAAGCATCGACTTACAACGAAAAGGATAAGACTCCCAGAGTGACCATAAGGATACCAATAACACATTCTTCAATGCAGATGTTTGGAAACCCAGAAAAAGGATAAAAGAAATAAACGTAAGCTATAACCTACTAAGGATTAAAGTCGTACAACCCTGGAAAAGGAAGCTCAGAGACTACCCCCACAGAGCGGGCATAGTCGAGCGACAACTGATGAATGACAGTTAACACTGTTTGTTTAACTCATTAACACCCAAGTATGATTGATCATCAAAGGTGGCGTAATCAACAGAAGTTTGAACGAAGCGTTGAGATGGAGTATAAGACGACAGGATGATATCCAACTTGGACACCGTAAGGCAAACGCCTAATACTAACCTAACCTTGACTATTAAAAGACATAAGTCTAGTAAAATGACAGCATTGTCAAAGACAATTAAGTAACCTCAGATCACCTGAACAACTTCCCTAGCAGGAAGCAAGGATGCAACAACTTATCAATGAACCCGATACTACATTTAGTATGTAACCTCACGGTAGATAGTGTTCAAGGATCAGAACCTATCAGGATGACTCGGATGAGTAGGAATAAGTAATGAACTGAGACATTAAGCAATAAGAGCCTACGAGCCAAGGATGTTAACCACATCAGAGCCCGAGGCGCAGTAAGTTATAAGAGAGCTTGTTTAAGCCACGAAGGGACTACAATTTGTAGATATGAACGGTTACCAACCTATAACTTAGATTGGGAAGAACATTACCAGAAAGGGTACCAATGAGAATATTGAGATAATGCTAGGACAGGAGCGGAGAACGAACCATGCCTTTTGGGTGGGGATACCTCTCCTTGTTGTGAGGCCATGAGTTGGGAATGAACCCCTCAAAAGGGCTTTCACTTTTAGAGATAAAATACACTTTATTTAGAAAATGGAAATATGAACTTGATATTACCTTGAACATACCAGATACACTTGAGTAATAAGGAAGGTTGCACAGATAGACCCCATATCCAACACCCAGGATGTAAGAATTAGCAATTGTCAGAGATAGACATTGTGAGTGCACCTTACGGCACGTCAAATGACCAATGCTCGAAGAGCTTGTGATTCAGTGGATGACTTCTTCAGTAAACCAGTTAAATTACATGGTAGATAACATCACTAAGGATGAAAGAAAGCGAAGATATTAGCCTACTTACGAATCTGAGATTGGAGCAGAACATCTTCATATCAAGAGTCAACTATTTACAACCGGTACGACAACCGCCAATACCGAATGAGAGAACTCAGTGTGTTTACACCAAGAAGGGATTGAGTAAGGGTAAGACATTAGAATAAGTGAGTAAGAGTTGCACCCTTAATGGGCAACATGGTAAAGAGCCAACTACCACGGTATTAATGGTCGTGAGTATAATAGTTAGATAAGTGGATTAAGTCCATGGTGCGCGGTAATGCGACCATTATGTTATGCCGTCAAATATTGACACTGAGGCATTAGATTTATGAGTTAAGACCAGCATAAGTAGAAATAGATGTAGACGAACTGAGCATTATGCCAGTATCTGGACCTGGTTAGGTAAGATTTCACAGAAGCCACTA